>OX451739.1:830951277-831436676 GCA_948472305.1 Vicia faba | reverse complement strand
TTTTGCATAAGCATAGCAATCCATCATTTGGCTCGGTGCGTTTCAAGTTTCAATCATCAAAACACTTTACCTACTTGATATCTAACTAATCCAGACCATCATACCTGCATTGTAACTCCTTCTCCATCATCTTCCATTTTTGTTTTCAAAGCTTGCAGGTTGACTTGGATGGAGAGTTCCAGGCAATTTCAAAGCAAGGTAAGGGTTGGAACATACTCAGGGAGGTTCAAGCAAGCTCAAGCAATCATCAGGCCTTCGAAAAACTCACTCAAACTCCATTCACGATTACAACTGAAAGAGTTAAAAATATCAACTTCTATCTCTTCATACATGCATACTTTGGCCACGATTTGTGAATAAACAATTTAGACCTCATTTCTACCAAGCTGTATATATATATATATATATATATATATATATATATATATATATATATATATATATATATATATATATATATATATATATATATATATATATATATATATATATATATATATATATATATATATATATATATCTTGCATTTATTTGGCCTGAGTTGAGAGAATTTTGAACTTGAAATTCCTATAAAAATTAGGTTTTAATTTAGGGCTTTTTAAATTCATCTAGATCTTTGATTGTTAGCTTACATAATTTACATGGTTAGAATCGTGAGACAAAATGCTACAACATTCATGTTATCAGTTTCCATTTTTATAGAGAGATGAGAAAGTTATAGACCATCTGGCTGGCTAGAGGAAGAAGACGAAGTACAGGGCAAGGAACTTGTTCATGTTATGTTATTTTTGTTTCACATAAATTAACGGATGTATATCAACCCTAGTGGCAAGGTAGTGCGCTGGTGAGACCCATGTCCTGGGTTCGAACCTTGGCGCTACCTTTTTATTTTTCTCAACTTTAAGCCATTTTTTCACCATGATACAAGATGATTCAAGGAAAGTTCCCAACATGAAAGTTGTATACCTCCATGAAATATACAACTTTGCTTCATATACTTTTCCCTAAATATGCTTGGATCTCAAAATATAATTTTGTGAATACATGCTCATGAACTAAATAACTTAGTGAAGTTTTGCCCTAATTTAGGCCGGTTTTTTACCCAACTTCATGGCAATTTTTCACCTAGTTTCAAGAGGAGTCTTGAAATTCATTTCAAAGATGAGTTATAAAGCACATTGAAAGCTTTCCAAAATTTCAAAGAACTCCTCAAAATCATTTTTAAGTAGGGAGAATCGAAGAGATGAAGTTGGAAATTTCTCACTTTGAATTCAAGTCATTTCATGAAGAACAATTTTCAAATAAGTAACTATGTTGCCTAATCTGTGCTTTACAGGTCCCAAACTTGTTTCTTACTGCATAATTTCATTCTTACTTAGTTGACAAAGCTTTAATCCAAGCCCTAGAGCCATTGTCCAAGTTGTAATTCCATAAATGGCCTAAAGTGGCCATTGCCATTTTGGAAAAGGTTCACTTTTGCAATTTTCCAATTCTTGAGCATTGAACCTGTCTCCTTTGCACATACAAGTCTTACAGGCCTAAAGCAAATTGTACAAAGCATATACCAACCCTAAGCAAGCCAGTACAAACCTGTGAAGACTTGTCTCTTCACTTTGCTTCAAAAGCAAGAAAGTGTGCACAAAGGCTAGAACTCACAAATCTGTTGGAGAGATTACTTTATACCTATCCCATACTAATACACAAACACATTACAATTAGAAACACGATTTCTAGAGGCCTGAAACACTCCCAAACTCCCTTTCACCAAAAACCTGTCAAAACTTGCAGTTTTTGCATAAGCATAGCAATCCATCATTTGGCTCGTGCGTTTCAAGTTTCAATCATCAAAACACTTTACCTACTTGATATCTAACTAATCCAGACCATCATCCCTGCATTGTAACTCCTTCTCCATCATCTTCCATTTTTGTTTTCAAAGCTTGCAGGTTGGCTTGGATGGAGAGTTCCAGGCACTTTCAAAGCAAGGTAAGGGTTGGAACATACTCAGGGAGGTTCAAGCAAGCTCAAGCAATCATCGGGCCTTCATAAAACTCACTTAAACTCCATTCACGATTACAACTGAAAGGGGTAAAAATATCAACTTCTATCTCTTCATACAGGCATCCATTGGCCACGATTTTTGAATAAACAATTTAGACCTCATTGCATTTATTTGGCCTGAGTTGAGAGAATTTTGAACTTGAAATTCCTATAAAAATTAGGTTTTAATTTAGGGATTTTAAAACTCATCTTGATCTTTTATTGTTAGCTTACATAATTTATATGGTTAGAATCGTGAGACAAAATACTACAACATTCATGTTATCAGTTTCCATTTTTATTGAGAGATGAGAAAGTTATAGAGCATCTGGCTGGCTAGAGGAAGAAGACGAAGTACAGGGCAAGGACCTTGTTCATGTTATGTTGTTTTTGTTTCACATAAATCAACGGATGTATAGCCACCCTAGTGGCAAGGTAGCGCGCTGGTGAGACCCATGTCCTGGGTTCGAACCTTGGCGCTACCTTTCTTATTTTCCTCAACTTTAAGCCATTTTTTCACCATGATACAAGATGATTCAAGGAAAGTTCCCAACATGAAAGTTGTATACCTCCACGAAATATACAACTTTGCTTCATATACTTTTCCCTAAATATGCTTGGGGTCTCAAGATATAATTTTGTGAATACATGCTCATGAACTAAATAACTTAGTGAAGTTTTGCCCTAATTTAGGCAGGTTTTTGACCAAACTTCATGGGATTTTTTCACCTAGTTTCAAGAGGAGTCTTGAAATTCATTTCAAAGATGAGTTATAAATCACATTGCAAGCTTTCCAAAATGTCCAAGAACTCCTCAAAATCATTTTTAAGTAGGGAGAATCGAAGAGATGAAGTTGGAAATTTCTCACTTTGAATTCAAGTCATTTCATGAAGAACAATTTTCAAATCAGTACCTATGTTGCCTAATCCGTGCTTTACAGGTCCCAAACTTGTTTCTTAATCCATAATTTAATTCTTACTCAGTTGACAAAGCTATAATCCAAGCCCCAGAGCCATTGTCCAAGTTGTAATTCCATAATGGCCTAAAGTGGCCATTGCCATTTTGGAAAAGGTTCACTTTTGCAATTTTCGAATTCTTGAGCATTGAACCTGTCTCCTTTTCACATACAAGTCTTACAGGCCTAAAGCAAATTGTACAAAGCATATACCAACCCTAAGCAAGCCAGTACAAGCTTGTGAAGACTTGTCTCTTCACTTTGCTTCAAAAGCAAGAAAGTGTGCCAAAAGGCTAGAACTCACAAATCTGTTGGAAAGCTGACTTTAAACCTATCCCATACTAATACACAAACACGTTACAATTAGAAACACGATTTCTAGAGGCCTGAAACACTCGCAAACTCCCTTTCACCAAAAAACTGTCAAAACTTGCAGTTTTTGCATAAGCATAGCAATCCATCATTTGGCTTGTGCGTTTCAAGTTTCAATCATCAAAACACTTTACCTACTTGATATCTAATTAATCCATACCATCATCCCTGCATTGTAACTCCTTCTCCATCATCTTCCATTTTTGTTTTCAAAGCTTGTAGGTTGACTTGGATAGAGAGTTCCAGGCACTCTCAAAGCAAGGTAAGGGTTGGAACATACTCAGGGAGGTTCAAGCAAGCTCAAGCAATCATCAGGCCTTCATAAAACTCACTCAAACTCTATTCACGATTACAACTGAAAGAGGTAAAAATATCAACTTCTATCTCTTCATACAGGAATCCATTGGCCACTATTTGTGAATAAACAATTTAGACCTCATTGCTACGAAGCTATATATATATATATATATATATATCTTGCATTTATTTGGCCTGAGTTGAGAGAATTTTGAACTTGAAATTCCTATAAAAATTAGGTTTTAATTTAGGGCTTTTAAAATTCATCTTGATCTTTGATTATTAGCTTACATGATTTACATGGTTAGAATCGTGAGACAAAATGCTACAACATTCATGTTATCAGTTTCAGTTTTTATTGAGAGATGAGAAAGTTATAGAGCATCTGGCTGGCTAGAGGAAGAAGACGAAGTACAGGGCAAGGAACTTGTTCATGTTATGTTATTTTTGTTTCACATAAATCAACGGATGTATAGCCACCCTAGTGGCAAGGTAGCGAGCTGGTGAGACCCATGTCCTGGGTTCGAACCTTGGCGCTACCTTTCTTATTTTTCTCAACTTTAAGCCATTTTTTCACCATGATACAAGATGATTCAAGGAAAGTTCCCAAAATGAAAGTTGTATACCTCCATGAAATATACAACTTTGCTTCATATACTTTTCCCTAAATATGCTTGGATCTCAAGATATAATTTTGTGAATACATGCTCATGAACTAAATAACTTAGTGAAGTTTTGCCCTAATTTAGGCCGATTTTTGACCCAACTTCATGGCAATTTTTCACCTAGTTTCAAGAGGAGTCTTGAAATTCATTTTAAATATGAGTTATAAAGCACATTTTAAGCTTTCGAAAATGTCCAAGAACTCCTCAAAATCATTTTTGATTAGGTATAATCGAAGAGATGAAGTTGGAAATTTCTCATTTGGAATTCAAGTCATTTCATGAAGAACAATTTTCAAATCAGTACCTATGTTGCCTAATCCGTGCTTTATAGGTCCCAAACTTGTTTCTTACTCCATAGTTTAATGCTTACTCAGTTGACAAAGGTTTAATCCAAGCCCTAGAGCCATTGTCCAAGTTGTAATTCCATAAATGGCCTAAAGTGGCCATTGCCATTTTGGAAAAGGTTCACTTTTGCAATTTTCCAATTCTTGAGCATTGAACCTGTCTCCTTTGCACATACAAGTCTTACAGGCCTAAAGCAAATTGTACAAAGCATATACCAACCCTAAGCAAGCAAGTACAAGTTTGTGAAGACTTGTCTCTTCACTTTGCTTCAAAAGCAAGAAAGTGTGCACAAAGGCTAGAACTCACAAATATGTTGGAGAGATGACTTTAAACCTATCCCATACTAATACACAAACACATTACAATTAGAAACACGATTTCTAGAGGCCTGAAACACTCCCAAACTCCCTTTCACCAAAAAACTATCAAAACGTGCAGTTTTTTCATAAGCATAGCAATCCATCATTTGGCTCGTGCGTTTCAAGTTTCAATCATCAAAACACTTTACCTACTTGATATCTAACTAATCCAGACCATCATCCATGCATTATAAATCCTTCTCCATCATCTTCCATTTTTGTTTTCAAAGCATGTAGGTTGACTTGGATGGAGAGTTCCAGGCACTTTCAAAGCAAGGTAAGGGTTGGAACATACTCAGGGAGGTTCAAGCAAGCTCAAGCAATCATCAGGCCTTCATAAAACTCACTAAACCTCCATTCACGATTACAACTGAAAGAGGTAAAAATATCAACTTCTATTTCTTCATACATGCATCCATTGGCTACGATTTGTGAATAAACAATTTAGACCTCATTGCTACGAAGCTGTATATATATATATATATATATATATATATATATATATATATATATATATATATATATATATATATATATATATATATATATATATATATATATATATATATATATATATATATATATATATATATATATATATATATATATATATATATATATATATATATATATATATATATATATATATATATATATATATATATATATATATATATATATATATATATATATCTTGCATTTATTTGGCCTGAGTTGAGAGAATTTTGAACTTGAAATTCCTATAAAAATTAGGTTTTAATTTAGGGCTATTAAAATTCATCTTGATCTTTGATTGTTAGATTACATAATTTACATGGTTAGAATCGTGAGACAAAATGCTACAACATTCATGTTATCAGTTTCCATTTTTATTGAGAGATGAGAAAGTTATAGAGCATCTGGCTGGCTAGAGGAAGAAGACGAAGTACATGGCAAGGACCTTGTTCATGTTATGTTATTTTTGTTTCACATAAATCAACGGATGTATAGCCACCCTAGTGGCAAGGTAGCGCGTTGGTGAGACCCATGTCCTGGGTTCGAACCTTGTCGCTACCTTTCTTATTTTTCTCAACTTTAAGCCATATTTTCACCATGATACAAGATGACTCAAGGAAAGTTCCCAACATGAAAGTTGTATACCTCCATGAAATATACAACTTTGCTTCATATACTTTTCCCTAAATATGCTTGGATCTCAAGATATAATTTTGTGAATACATGCTCATGAACTAAATAACTTTGTGAAGTTTTGCCCTAATTTAGGCCGATTTTTTACCCAACTTCATGGCAATTTTTCACCTAGTTTCAAGAGGTGTCTTGAAATTCATTTCAAAGATGAGTTATAAAGCACATTTCAAGCTTTCCAAAATGTCCAAGAACTCCTCAAAATCATTTTTAATTAGGTAGAATCGAAGAGATGAAGTTGGAAATTTCTCACTTTGAATTCAAGTCATTTCATGAAGAACAATTTTCAAATCAGGACCTATGTTGCCTAATCCGTGCTTTACAAGTCCCAAACTTGTTTCTTACTCCATAATTTAATGCTTACTCAGTTGACAAAGCTTTAATCCAAGCCCTAGAGCCATTGTCCAAGTTGTAATTCCATAAATGGCCTAAAGTGGCCATTGCCATTTTGGAAAAGGTTTACTTTTGCAATTTTCCAATTTTTGAGCATTTAACCTGTCTCCTTTGCACATACAAGTCTTACAGGCCTAAAGAAAATTGTACAAAGCATACACCAACCCTAAGCAAGCCAGTACAAGTCTGTGAAGACTTGTCTCTTCACTTTGCTTCAAAAGCAAGAAAGTGTGCACAAAGGCTAGAACTCACAAATATGTTGGAGAGCTGACTTTAAACCTATCCCATACTAATACACAAGCACATTACAATTAGAAACACGATTTCTAGAGGCCTGAAACACTCCCAAACTCCCTTTCACCAAAAAACTATCAAAACTTGCAGTTTTTGCATAAGCATAGCAATCCATCATTTGGCTCGTGTGTTTCAAGTTTCAATCATGAAAACACTTTACCTACTTGATATCTAACTAATCCAGACCATCATCCCTGCATTGTAACTCCTTCTCCATCATCTTCCATTTTTGTTTTCAAAGCTTGTAGGTTGACTTGGATGGAGAGTTCCAGGCACCTTCAAAGCAAGGTAAGGGTTGGAACATACTCAGGGAGGTTCAAGCAAGCTCAAGCAATCATCAGGCCTTCATAAAACTCACTCAAACTCCATTCATGATTACAAATGATAGAGGTAAAAATATCAACTTCTATCTCTTCATACAGGCATCCATTGGCCACGATTTTTGAATAAACAATTTAGACCTCATTGCTACGAAGCTGTATATATATATATATATATATATATATATATATATATATATATATATATATATATATATATATATATATATATATATATATATATATATATATATATATATATATATATTGCATTTATTTGGCCTGAGTTGAGAGAATTTTGAACTTGAAAGTCCTATAAAAATTAGGTTTTAATTTAGGGCTTTTAAAATTCATCTTGATCTTTGATTGTTAGCTTACATAATTTACATGGTTAGAATCGTGAGACAAAATGCTACAACATTCATGTTATCAGTTTCCATTTTTATTGAGAGATGAGAAAGTTATAGAGCATCTGGCTGGCTAGAGGAAGAAGACGAAGTACAGGGCAAGGACCTTGTTCATGTTATGTTATTTTTGTTTCACATAAATCAACGGATGTATAGCCACCCTAGTGGCAAGGTAGCGCGCTGGTGATACCCATGTCCTGGGTTCGAACCTTGGCGTTACCTTTTGTTTTTTACACTTTTCTATTTTTCCATTTTTGCTGTCTTTGCAGGATTGGGCCTCCACGCTGGGCCTTGTGTATGTATATATATATATATATATATATATATATATATATATATATATATATATATATATATATATATATATATATATATATATATATATATATATATTGCATTTATTTGGCCTGAGTTGAGAGAATTTTGAACTTGGAAGTCCTATAAAAATTAGGTTTTAATTTAGGGCTTTTAAAATTCGTCTTGATCTTTGATTGTTAGCTTACATAATTTACATGGTTAGAATCGTGAGACAAAATGCTACAACATTCATGTTATCAGTTTCCATTTTTATTGAGAGATGAGAAAGTTATAGAGCATCTGGCTGGCTAGAGGAAGAAGACGAAGTACAGGGCAAGGACCTTGTTCATGTTATGTTATTTTTGTTTCACATAAATCAACGGATGTATAGCCACCCTAGTGGCAAGGTAGCGCGCTGGTGATACCCATGTCCTGGGTTCGAACCTTGGCGTTACCTTTTGTTTTTTACACTTTTCTATTTTTCCATTTTTGCTGTCTTTGCAGGATTGGGCCTCCACGCTGGGCCTTGTGTTTTTTTCTAACATTTACCATGTGATTGCTCAGGATACCCCCTTGGCCCAACTTTTTTCATATTTTTTATTTATTTATTTTATTTTCATTTTTGTTTATTAAATATTTTCTTTAATACATAAAAATCCTAAAAAATATAAATATGATAATATTGCATTTTTATTTTATTTTATCTTCAATATATACTGACTATCTTTCTTAAATAAATTTGTAAAAATAAACTTAGATATATTATTATCTTTTCTTTTATATTTATATATACATACTTGTAAATATTTATTTTGACATATATAAAAACTAAATATTTTCATACAATATTATTTATTGTTTTTTTAATACAAAAAAATACATAAAAATAATACATAAGAACCTTATTTTCTTTCAAACTAGAAATTAGGGTTAACCTTTTTTTTTAAGAATTAATCTCTTTCCCTTATATTTTTAGGATTAGGTTAAGTTTTCTCTTCACATAAAAAACAAAACAAAAATCTTTTCTTGCATGTATATAATGTTGCATATTTAAATATTGTATTTGTTTATTCCAATATCCGTACAATATCGATTTGGTTGTAATAGCTTATTTAGATTTATATTCTTGCAAATCCCCATTCAAATTTGTATTCTCCCTCCCATAAATTGTTGTAATAGCTTGGTAATCTTTACATTACGCAATTTTCCGCTTTACATGCAATGTTAGTAATTAGGATTTGTATGGTAAGATCAAAACAAATCAAATAGAAAACCCTAATACAAGATAAAATCAAAGCATGCAAATAATACACTTGCACATAAGCATCCTTATGGTTTCTCCACTTGGTTTCCTTATATAAAAATAGCCATATTACGCATGCGAAGTATCTTGGCAAAACAAACAAATATAAGATCATAGTCCCTCGATGACGCTATTCAAGGTTGCCTTACAAAATGATCTTGGTCCCTGAAAATGCTAAGATACTTTGCAACATTGCTAATCATGGTTATACGATGACCCACGCCCGTCCCGCTTACATCCAAAGATAGGGTTGCTTACCAAATTAATGGTATGACAACGATGTCAAAGGAATAGAAAATGCATAAGAAAGACATTTTGAGTAGGTAGATTACTTCTAGTTACTTGCTCTATTTCCAAACAACTATCCTTGCTATTTTCCAAAACAAACACACACATTTCAAAAACATCTTACAAACATTGAAAACATATTCAAAAGACAAACATCTTTGTATACATTCTTACGAACGAGAATCATTACAAAGATTGTCTAAACAACGGCCTCTTTTACAAAATACTTTCAAAAAACCACACAAAGCACAATTTCAAAACAAAAATAAAGTGATCTAGCAAGTAACTAAGAGCCCATGAAAAACCATGGATGAAAAGGGTACTAATACCTTCCTTTTTCATAATCTACCTCCCGAACTCAAGAAACAATCTCAAAGGTATTTCCTATGTTTTTTCACCTTTCCTTTTGGATAAAAGAAATGTCAGTGGTGACTCTTGCTAACCGCAACATTTGCGATAAAACACAAACCCTCAAGTCAGTTCTCCCACCGTATCACAGAAGTGGCGACTCTGCTGGGGAATTTAATAAAAGTGGGGTTACATTAGGGCTAGATCACATTTATTTGCTTACATTGTTTGATTTGTTTGCTTTACGTTATGGTTCTTTGTTTGGGTTTTAATCCTCCACCCGGATTTGGGAAACATTATAGGTAAATAGTAATACATTGTGGAAACTGTGCGGGGTATACTGACATGGTCTAAGCAATAGCTATGTTAGTGTGATATATTTGTGGGTACCGGTAGCCTTTGAGTCAATCAAAGAGAATATGGGGCCGCTGAGTGATGTCATGAAGCACTAATGAACTTCTAGAACCCTTTACTTGACCAACTTGGCCTTTAGGATGTAGTGAGATGACCGACTTTGGTGCAGTCCGAAGTTGGTAGATACTCGATACTACACTCATTGAGGGTTGGTTTCTTGTGATATTTCGGTCGCCATTAAAGAGGCTTGAGCTGAAACAATGACCAAGGAAACAATCCAGTGATATTGAGCTCCTTAGAACCCGGTTACTATTATTAGGACAGGTTGAGCCAACTAAACTTCAAGAGGGTACTTACCTATAAAACCCCATGCAAGCCTAAAACTAAGAACTTGTTTTTTTTGCTTGTATATACATACTTGTGCATAACATCATGGACATCATGAACATCATATGCATTCACTAACCATTTCAAGGATTTTGGAGATTCATCTTTGTTCTTGTTTTGTAGGATATGGATTCACTTCGCAGGAAAACTATCCAAGTCAACCTTGTAAGAATTCCTCCACAACTCAAGGAGCTAGCTTCAAGGATCCCTGAGAACTCTCCATTCACCGAGAGGCATGGTCGTCTACTCAACTTGGTCACCTCCAACACAGAGTAGGATATGATGAAGGTGCTCTTCCAGTTCTTTGATCCTTTGCACCATTGCTACACATTTCCCGACTATCAGCTTGTGCCCACTTTGGAAACATTCTCTCAACTCTTGAGGATTCCCATTCTCAACTAACTACCTTTCAACGGTACGGAAAGAGATCCAAAGCCAGAAGAGATTTCTTAAGCTCTGCACTTGCACTCATCTGATATCACAACTCATTGGGAAACTAGAAGTGGTGTCAAAGGCTTCTTAGCAAAGTACCTGTTTGAGAAAGCCCAAAGTTGTTGGAATTCCTTAGACTTGCAATAATTTGAGGAAATTGTGGCTCTTCTTATCTATGGGATGGTCTTGTTCCCAAATCTTGACCAACTCATAGATGTGAGTGTCGTCAAAATCTTCATGTCACGCAATCCGGTGCCTATATTACTAGGGGATATCCTGCACTCTTTTCACACTCGTACAATGAGGAAAAGAGGTGTCCTTATGTGTTGCACTCCTCTCCTGGAAAGATGGTTTATTTCTCATCTTCCCCAATCAGTTTTAAAGAATGAGCAAGGATTAAGGTGGTCACAAAGGTTAATGACGCTCAAATATTCAGATATTCATTGGTGCTCCCGATCCAAGGAGAATGTTATCATTGTTGACCATTGTGGGGAATTCCCTAATGTCCCTCTACTTGGCATTAGGGGAGGCATCACCTACAACCCATGCTTATCTCTAAGACAATTTGGTTATGCCCGAAGGGATGGCCCACATGAGATGCTAATTCAAGGCTTGGTATTCGACTACGACAACGACGACCAAGGTCTTCGCCAGAGATTCATCCGAGCTTGGAGGATGCTAAACAAGGTGGATAGAAAGACTTTGGGACACAAGAATTCCATTCCTATATAGCCTTACCTTAAGTGGGTACGAACCCGCGCTCAAATTTTTATGATGCCTTATCCTTCAATTCTCCCGGTGATCATCGAGCCTGTTAAGGAAGGAGAAGTTCCATACACTATCCTACATCCTGACATGCCCACGTCTCTTGAAGACTTACAAAGGGATTGGATATAGCTCAAAGGAGAGAGAGATACTTTCAAAGCCCAATTCTACGCAAGCGAGAAGAAGGTTTTGGAACTCACTAGGCTACTTCATGAGGAGCAGACTCTAAATGCCTACATTGCACCAAAGAGGATGCGCACTACTTTTTTATCTTAGAGTTTTGTATTATTTAGCCCAAGGGGCATTGATGTACTCAAACTTTATCTTATTAATATAACGTGTGTTTATTTTTGTCTAAAATGAACTTGAACCTTTTAAAATCCTTGAAAACATTACATATGCACATATCATTCATCATGACATAAACAGGTCTTTTGCAACAAGATTCCTCATCTCTCTACTGTTTATTTCAGTAATATGGATCTCGAACAGACAGTCAAAGATCTTCAAGTTCAAAACATGCAGTTTCAACAGTTGCTCATGACCCTAGCTAAAGGGCAAGAAGAATTGAAGACTCTGTTGGCCAAAGAGAAGAAGAAGAAAGAGAAGAAACCAACTGGTGTTGTAATCATGGGGAGAAGGTTTCAAGGACAAACTATAAGAACCTTAAATTTCGCAGCAACATCTGATGAAGGAGAATGAAAAGGAAAGGAAACAGCGGTTCCGTCAGAATCCGAAGAGGAGGAAGAAGAGGAAGACTACTCCTAGGAATAGTATCCTTCAGCGGATGATAAGTACAGACATCTTGAAGAGCGTTTGAACGCTATGGAAATATAAAGGGTACCAGGTCTAGACATTGAAGAATTGGGACTAGTGTCGGGAATTGTGATCCCACCAAAGTTCAAAGTACCGTTGTTTGCAAAATATGATGGGGTGACATGTCCTAATATGCACCTCCGATCATATGTGAGAAAGATTCAGCCGCACTCTGCCGATAAATACCTGTGGGTGCATTTTTTCCAAGATAGCCTATTTGGAACACAACTCGATTGGTTTTACCAATTGGAAAGAGTTGACATCCACAACTAGGAATATCTCGCCGCAGCTTTCTATAAGCAATACCAGTATAATGTAGATTTGACGCCTACCCGTACTCAACTTCAGAGTATGGCCATGGCTTCCAATGAGGGTTTCAAGGATTACGCGCAGAAATGGAGAGATCTAGCTGGGAGAGTACAACCCCATCTATCTGAAAGGGAGTTGGTGGATATGTTCTTAGGCACTCTGTCAGGCCCTTTCTTCAACCATCTGATTGGGAGCTCATTGACAGGATTTACTGAGTTAATACTAACCGGAGAGAGGGTGGAAGCTGGCATAAAAAGTGGAAAGATTCAGAAGGATTCATCTACATATACAGTTGTGAGAAAGCCTTTCATTGGGAAGAAAGAGGTATCTGCTGTTTATCCACAAAGGAACCAAGGGAGAGCTTAACGCCGACCAATGGTAGGGGTCGTTATGATCCCAAAGCCTACATCTGATCAACCAAGAAGTAACCAACCGAGGGTGGAAAGGCCATTCCGGCAATTCACCAGAATCAATATGACTCTAGCCCAGGTTTTACCACATATTCTGAAATCCAATTTGATAACTCTAAAGGAATCTCCAAAGAACCCCAACACTGCGTCCCCTCATTATCACCCAAATGCCAGATGCGCATATCATTCCGAAAGTATGGGTCATGACACTAAAAACTGTTGGGCCCTGAAAAACAAAATTCAAGACCTTATAGATGCAAAAGAGATTGAGTTTGATGCGCCCGAGAAACCAAACGTCATTTCCGCTCATATGCCTAGGCCATGTCACAACACCAATGCTGTCGAAGAAGATTTATTTGTTACCACAGTTGATGAACTCTTGACTCCGCTCCCAATCATTAAGATAAACTTGTTGAAAGTTGGTGTATTCCTAGGTTGTAATGAAGACTTCCATTTTTGCTTATCCTAACCAACTATTTTCCCTTTGTTGAAGACAGTCATTCAACACTTGATAGACAACCAAGAGATTCTGTTTAAAAGTACTCATGTTTCACCTGTTCCTGTTGAAGACGTTTAAATCATAACCATCTCCGCCAATCCTTCCAGGGTCCCCAAAAGACTCGTTAGGATTACATCGGTTCCAAAAATTACTCCTCTTATAATCACAATGCCTGGGCCAGTCCCGTATGAATCAGACAAAACTGTGTCGTGGAATTACGGTGGAGACATCTACTACCATGGTATCAAACAAGATGGGATGGCCACCGAAGAAATGAGCTCTTAAGAAGAAGACTCTGACATTAGCAATATTGACGGAACCAGTAATATTACCCGTAGCGGTAGAATCTTCTCTCCAGAAATTACCCCTCCAAAGGCAGTTTCTGGACCTGTGGCTGTTCCAAAGGTTACCTTCGTACCAATAATCATATCTGCAAGTGCACCTATTGAAAAAGACGACACAACCCCTACTGTTATCCCTACCAACACTTCTACTTCTGAAACTCGAGGAAAAAGTATTCAAGAAGAGCCTGTCTGGACGAAGGCACAACCACTAACTATTCCCGAAACCTCCAAGAAGGAAATGGAGGAGATCCTGAGAATAATAAAGAAGAGCGACTACGATGTGGTTGAACAGTTGGGGAAAACTCCCTCCAAAATCTCCATGCTAGCATTGTTGTTGTGTTCTGAAGCACATGCGAAAGCCCTAGTGAAATTCCTAAAGATAGCCCATGTGCCTCAAGAGACATCGGCTGACCAATTTCAAGATTGCGTGGCTAGCTTGACGGTGGATAACGGCCTAGGCTTCTCTGATGCTGATTTGACACCAAGGGAGGAGAAAGCACAATGAGGCATTGCATGTCTCTGTGGAATGTAGAGGAAAAACTCTGGCCCATGTCTTGGTGGACATCGGCTCATCTTTGAATGTTTTACCGAAGAAAGCTCTTGACAGATTAGACTGCGAAAGACTAACATTGAAACCCAGTAACATAGTCGTGAGAGAATTTGATGGCTCAAAGAGGATGGTCCACGGGGAGGTGGACATCCCCATAAAGGTTGGGACTCATACTTTCAACTCAACCTTCTATGTAATGGACATCCGCCCCTCTTACTCCCGTCTGCTAGGAGGGCCATGGATCCATAATTCCGGTGATGTCACCTCTACACTACACTAGATGCTGAAATATCCGGTCCATGGAAAGATTATCACAGTCCACAGAGAGGAAGAGTATATGATTAGCCACCTCAATTCTTTCCGGTATGTGGAATTGGACGACGAGTTCTTGAAACTCCTTTTCAACATTTCGAAGAAGTCTCTCAAGAGGTAGTAGTGACCAAGACTGTATCCCAGATCCCCAAGATCACAAGGCCTCTGCTCTGGATGTCATCTCTGAAGGACGCCAAGGCAGTAATAGAGGAGGGTGGATGCACCATCTGGGGGCAACTTCCGGATATTCCGTACAAATCTGACAAGTTTGGTTTAGGGTTTACTTTAAGTGCTCAGAAGGTTGTGTGTCGTACCCGTGCTGGGGGACCACCCTTGAAGATTAGCAACCGAGAGGTCAGTGCGGTAGAAGATGGTGAAGAAGATTGCAACTTGGAGGATTGGATCTTTCCTACTGTCAACGGAGGAATTCGCAATTGGGAAGCCATAGACTTTGTCCCAATAACTTTCATCCCTCAGTAATTTATCTTTTACATTTCAGTTGGACTTGTAATATTCACAAACAATTCGCACATTTAAAACCTTGTGTCTTGCCCGAGGCACAATGGTCCATTTGTAAGGGTTTTTATTTCATCTTCATATGACATTCAATGAATCATGGACGTTTTTCACATACAAAATTTTGTGCTCATTTTCTTTCTTTTACATTTTTATCTTTAAGGATGGCTATACCCTTACACACACCCACACTCACAAATGCAGGTACCCCTCCATTCCGGATCCCATAGGTAACGATACTGCTATGGCCTTTTATGACTCTGAGGATCTAATCTACCAAGCCGAAGACGAAGGTGAGGAAGATTGTGAAGTACCAGGAGAATTGGTCAGACTTCTACAACAAGTGGAAAGAGCTATTCATCCTCATGAGGAACCGGTGGATACAATCAACTTGGGTATCGAGGAGGATAAACAAGAAGTCAAGGTGGGTGCCAATCTGGAACCAAGTGTCAAGGAGCGTCTGATTCAGTTGTTGCATGATTATGTTGAGATCTTTTCCTGGTTATATGAAGACATCGTGGTACATCGTCTGCCAACAAGAGAAGACTTTCCACCAGTAAAACAAAAAGTCCACCACATGAGACCTGACATGTCAGAGAATTTCAAAGCGGAAGTCATGAAATAATTCAATGTTGGATTCTTGGCTATCACTTCCTATCCTCAATGGGTTGCCAACATTGTTCCCGTGCCTAAAAAGGACGGCAAAGTACGAATGCACGTGGACTATAGAGATTTGAATAGGCGAGCCCTAAAGATGATTTCCACTTCCCCACATAGATATCTTGGTTGACAATACAGCCCAGCATAAAGTGTTTTCCTTCATGGACGGATTCTCAGGTTACAACCAAATCAAAATGGCACCTGAGGACATGGAGAAAACTACATTTGTCACACAGTGGGGCATGTTCTACTACAAAGTGATGCCATTCGGACTGAAGAATGCTGGGGAAACCTATCAACGCGCCATGGTAGCCTTATTTCACGACATGATACATCATGAAATAGAGGTCTACGTAGACGATATGATAGCCCGATCACAAACAGAAGAATAGCACCTTGATCACTTGCAAAAGTTGTTTGAAAGGTTGAAGAAGTATAAACTAAGGTTGAACCCAAACAAGTGCACATTCGGAGTACGGTCCGATAAACTCCTAGGCTTTGTCGTCAGCAACAAAGGTATTGAGGTCGATCCCGCCAAGGTTAAAGCAATACAAGAAATGCCTGCTCCTCGTACTGAGAAGGAAGTCAGAGGATTCTTGGGACGCCTAAACTATATTTCCATATTCATTTCTCACCTAACAGCTACTTGTGAGCCAATCTTCAAACTGTTGAAGAAAGATCAAGTAGTCAAATGGAATGATGAATGCCAGACTGCTTTTGACAAAATCAAAGAGTATTTACAAGAGCCTCCTATTTTGATGCCACTAGTCGAGGGAAGACCACTGATCATGTATCTGACTGTTTTAGAAAACTCAATGGGGTGTGTATTGGGGCAGAATGACGAGTCTGGCGGAAAAGAGCACGCTATTTATTACCTGAGCAAAAAGTTTACCGACTGTAAACCAGATATTCACTGCTCGAGAAAACTTGTTGCGCTATGGCATGGGCTGCTCGCCGGCTAAGATAGTATGTGCTGACTCATACCACTTTGTTGATATCTAAGATGGATCCGATAAAGTACATCTTCGAAAAGCCTGCTCTGTCTGGGAGGATAGCTAGATGGAAGATGATCCTAACAGAATATGACATACAGTATACTACCCAGAAATCCATAAAGGGCAGTGTATTGGATGATCATCTTGCTCATCAAGCTGTAGAAGATTATCAATCCATGAAGTTTGAATTCCCGGATGAAGACATCATGACATTAGACAACTGTGAAGAAATCAGGCCATATGACGGACCTGAACAAGGATCCCGATGGACCTTGTTCTTTGATGGGGCATCCAATGCACTTGGTAATGGTAGCGGCGTTGTACTCATATCTCCATAAGGGTGTCATACTCCTTTTACTGCTAGACTTTGCTTCAATTGTACAAACAACATGGCGGAGTACGAAGCATGCATCTTTGGTCTCAGAGCTGCCATAGACTTGGGAATCAAATCCTTAGATATTTGGAGATTCAGCTTTGGTCATCAGTCAGATCAAAGGGGAATGGGACACTAAGCACCCAAATCTTATCCCTTACAAAGAACATGTTTTGACATTGCTACCACATTTTGAGAAGATTACCTTCGAGCATTTCCCGCGAGAAGAAGATCAGCTAGCAGGCGCTCTAGCCACAATGTCATCTATGTTTAAACTTAATTGGGATAACGAGGCTCCCCAGATCACCATCAAACGAATGGATGAACCGACACACTGTCACGAGATTAATACCGAAGAGGTAGTGGACCAGCCTTGGTTTCATGAAGTCAAAAGGTATCTCGAGGCTCAAGAATATCCAGAAGGAGCTTCAATCAACGATAAGAAGTTCTTAAGGAGATTCTCTGCTAAATTCTTCCTTAGTAATGGCATCCTGTACAAACGTAATCATGACTCCATTCTGCTTTGGTGTGTGGATAAGGTTGAAGTGGAAAAGATCATGGCTGAATTACATGAAGGTACTTTTGGCACTCACTCTAGTGGGGCATACGATGGCGAAGAAAATCCTACGGGCAGGCTATTATTGGTCTATCATAGAAGCAAATTGCTATCAACACTCTCGGACCTGTCATAAGTGTCAAATTTATGCTGACAAGGTGCACGTACCTCCGGTTCCTCTGGATGTCTTGACGGCTCCTTGGCCCTTCGCTATGTGGGGAATTGATATGATTGGGGAGATCAAGCCTACAGCCTCTAATGGACACCGCTTCATCCTAGTGGCCATTGACTATTTTACAAAGTGGGTCTAAGCAGCTTCCTTCGCTTCCATTACTAAGAATGTTGTTGCTCGCTTCATCAAGCAAAATCTCATTTTCCGGTACGGTATCTTAGAAAGGATCATCACTGACAATGGTACAAATCTTAACAATACTATGATCACCGCCTTGTGCGAGCAATTCAAGATTCAGCATCACAATTCTTCCCCATATCGGCTAAAGATGAATGGTGTTATCGAAGCTGCAAATAAGAACATTAAAAAGATCATACAAAAAATGAAAGTCACGTACATAGACTGGCATGAGATTCTACCATTCGCTCTCCACGGTTACTGTATCACGGCTCACACATCAACCGGGGCAACACCCTATTCTTTGGTATATGGCATGGAGGTTGTCTTACCTATTGAGGTTCAAATCCCCTCTCTAAGGATTATGAAGGATGCAGGTTTGAGTGAAGACGATTGGATCCAAACTCGACTTGATCAACTGAACTTAATTGATGAAAAGAGACTTACTGTTGTCTGCCATGTTCAGATGTATTAAAAACAGATGATCAAGGCTTTCAACAAGAAAGTCAGACGCCAAGTATATCAAGTTAGGGATCTAGTGATCAAACACATCATCTTGCCACAAAGTGATCCCATGGGCAAATGGACTCTTACCTATGAAGGACCATTTTTAATCAAAAATATATTCTCCGATGGGGCAATGATTTTGACCACCATGGACGGTGACGACCTGCCACATCCTGCGAACGTGGATATAGTCAAAAGATACTACGCATAAAAGACCCGCTAGGTTGACACACCTAGGCAAAACAAGGGCATCCCGGCGAACCAAAAAGGTTCGGGCAAAAATTAGGGATGAAATAAAAAAAATATGTACACCCGGCAAGTTGAAAACACGAAAGGGTGACTTGGGCAAAAAAGGGTTTCCTGGTGGACTGAAAACCCGAAAGGCCGGTCCAGGAAAAAGTTAGGGAATTAAAGCGTATAACTATGTCCCATCGGATCACTTTACGGACAACCTTTGATTTCCATGGACAAACTCTGAGGTTTTGATCAATTCAATCATCTTCGGATGAAGCAACAAATAGACGAGGTGCTCAGAGATACGAGGGCTTTAGCAGAATGGGAACCCCATGGGATCATTACACATAGCCATCTTTCTTTGTATAAATTTTTCTTGTTGTATGGCACCATTCTCTTACTAGAATGTTTGTCTCTTTTGTACAAAATACTTATTCAAAGTCAATACAAAGATACCCCTTTGAAAGTGCAAGAAAACTATTTGTCTTTTTCTTTACTCTTATGTTTTGTTTGCAAAAACGTCCAATGATTCATTGATGAACATATGCATTTGAACATAATTACTGTTTACAAATAAACAAAATGAGAAAGATAATTACTGATAGGTTGAAAGGATAGGAAAACGTCTCTAGGCTATTCCATAAGTAATCCCCACAGCACGTCGTTTAGATCCCCAGCGAAACTAAAATTTCAAGTTATTAATCCCCTGTAGAGATCGTCAAATTTCTCAGGATTCCTCAAGTAATACATAGTATTTCCCTCACAATAGAATTTACTTCTCTCAACAAGAGTTCGTCAATACTTCAAGACATGGAAATTCAACATACCCTCAATAGAATTCAGGGATTTATTTTCCTCAATTAGACAGCAATACAGCAAATCAGCTTACATGCGCATACATTACATCCACATATCATAAACATTGATAAAGCAAATGCATTGCATCATACATTTCATACAATATAACTTTGTTTCAGCTAACATTTTACCGTTTTCAAGATAAGGTTAAACAACTTACATTAACAATATGCTTTCATATACAATTCAGATACGCTTCAGACGCGGATGCCATTCTGATACTCATTCAGATTCAAAGTTCAGATACAGTACGGATATACTCCAGAAACGGACGCCATTCTGATACTCATTCAGATTCAACTTTCAGATACAGTACGGATATGCTCCAGACACGGATGCCATTCTGACACTCATTCAAATTCAGACTCCAGATATAGAACGGATATGCTCCAGACACGGATGCCATTCTATTACTCATTCAGATTCAACTTTCAGATACATTACGGATACGCTCCAGACACGGATGCCATTCTGATACTCATTCAGATTTCAAATTTAGATACAGTTTGGATATGCTCCAGATACAGTTCAGATACGCTTCAGACATGGACGCCATTCTGATATTCATTCTTTCGGCTTACAACTTACAGCTCAACAAACATTCTTGGAAGGCATCTATAAGCCCATCTCCAACAAGATTCTATCACTTCTCCAAATGGAATCTTTAAGCCCATTCCCTCAATTACACATCGTCGAGTGCAAATTTCTGAGCACTCTAGTGTCCAATCATTCTCTCACCTTCGAGTCAAGAATGGCAAAGCTTGCCAATCTAACTCTTCAGGTCTAAGGAGATTGAACTGGGGCAGCTGTTGTACTCCAAAATTTGCCCTCTCATTTATCAAGACTTTTCTCACAAGATTTCTTTGACTCAAGACTGGATTAGGGTTTGGTCAGCTCAAGACATCTCATCATGCAATGATGACCCAAAATTAGGGTTTGAGATTGCACAAGGATTTTTGGACTATCAATGCTTCATGTGACTTTCAAACATCATTATGGACCCCTAAGATCACTCATGACAAGTTTCAAGCCTTGAACCACATTTTTTATCAATCAATTGGACAGTTGACCTAAAAATCAGTTGTATTGGGGAAAAAAGTCAACCATGGCCAATTTACAGTCAAACTTCATAATTTTTTATCGAAATCAACATTCTAGACTCATATGTATCATTTGATCAAGTTTGGATTATAATTCCTCAAGAAATTAGATCAAATCACCAAAAGGGCAAAATGGTCAAAATTAGAGTTTTGATAATGGAAGGGCAATTTCTGATTTTTGACCTAGCAAATGTCCAATTGAGTTAAAGCATGATTCCAAGGATTCAATGGCATCATCTTGATCTAATTACATGGTTCAAAACATTTCAATTTCATTGATAAAGAGATGAAATTTGCAGTCAACTGATCAAAAGTCAACTGTACACTGAAAAGTCAAACTTTGACTTTTTAGTCAAAATCAAGTGTCAAGGGTCACAATTCATCAAAATATGTCAAAATTTGAAACTTGTTCATCAAGAAATCAAGGATTAAAGATTAGGTTTTAAAATTGGAAATTTTCTTAACTTAGAAATTTTTCTAAGTATAGAAAATTTCTTATTTTTTCTCAACTTTAAGCCATTTTTTCACCATGATACAAGATGATTCAAGGAAAGTTCCCAACATGAAAATTATAGACCTCCATGAAATATACAACTTTGCTTCATATACGTTTCCATAAAGATGCTTAGATCTCAAGATATAATTTTGTGAATACATGCTCATGAACTAAATAACTTAGTGAATTTTTGCCCTAATTTAGGCAGGTTTTGGACCCAACTTCATGGCAATTTTTCACCTAGTTCCAAGAGGTGTCTTGAAATGCATTTCAAAGATGAGTTATAGAGAACATTGAAATCTTTCCAAAATGTCCAATAACTCCTCAAAATCATTTTTGAGTAGGGAGAATCAAAGAGATGAAATTGGAAATTTCTCACTTTAAATTCAAGTCATTTCATGAAGAACAATTTTCAAATCAGTACCTATGTTGCCTAATCCATGCTTTAGAAGTCCCAAACTTGTTTCTTACTCCATAATTTAATGCTTACTCAGTTGACTAAGCTTTAATCCAAGCCCTAGCACCATTGTCCAAGTTGTAATTCCATAAATGGCATAAAGTGACCATTACCATTTTGGAAAAGGTTCACTTTTGCAATTTTCCAATTCTTGAGCATTAAACCTGTCTCCTTTGCACATACAAGTCTTACAGGCCTAAAGAAAATTGTACAAAGCATATACCAACCCTAAGCAAGCCAGTACAAGCATGTGAAGACTTGTCTCTTCACTTTGCTTCAAAAGCAAGAAAGTATACCAAAAGGCTAGAACTCACAAATCTGTTGGAGAGGTAACTTTAAACCTATCCCATACTAATACACAAACACATTACAATTAGAAACACGGTTCCTAGAGGCCTGAAACACTCCTAAACTCCCTTTCACCAAAAAAATGTCAAAACTTGCAGTTTTTGCATAAGCATAACAATCCATCATTAGGCTCATGCGTTTCAAGTTTCAATCATCAAAACACATTACCTACTTGATATCTAACTAATCCAGACCATCATCCCTGCACTGTAACTCCTTCTTTATCATCTGCCATTTTTGTTTTCAAAGCTTGCAGGTTGACTTGGATAGAGAGTTCCAGGCACTTTCAAAGCAAGGTAAGGGTTGGAACACACTCAGGGAGGTTCAAGCAAGCTCAAGCAATCATCAGGCCTTCATAAAACTCACTCAAACTCCATTCATGATTTCAACTGAAAGAGGTAAAAATCTCAACTTCTATCTCTTCATACAGGCATCCATTAGCCACGATTTGTGAATAAACAATGTAGACCTCATTGCTACAAAGTTGTACATATATATATATATATATATATATATATATATATATATATATATATATATATATATATATATATATATATATATATATATATATATATATATATATATATATATATATATATATATATATATATATATATATATATATATATCTTGCATTTATTTGGCCTGAGTTGAGAGAATTTTGAACTTGAAATTCCTGTAAAAATTAGGTTTTAATTTAGGGCTTTTAAAGTTCATCTTGATCTTTGATTGTTAGCTTACATAATTTACATGGTTAGAATCGTGAGACAAAATGCTACAACATTCATGTTATCAGTTTCCATTTTTATTGAGAGATGAGAAAGTTACAGAGCATCTGGCTGGCTAGAGAAAGAAGACGAAGTACAAGGCAAGGACCTTGTTCATGTTATGTTATTTTTGTTTCACATGAATCAACGAGTGTATAGCGACCCCAGTAGCAAGGTAGCGCGCTGGTGAGACCCATGTCCTGAGTTCGAACCTTGGCGCTACCTTTTGTTTCTTACACTTTTCCATTTTTCCATTTTTGTTGTTTTTGCAGGATTGGGCCTCCACGCCGGGCCTTGTGTTTTTTTCTAACATTCACCATGTGATTGCTCAGGATACCCCTCTGGCCCAACTTTATTCATATTTTTTATTGTTTTGTTTTATTTTCGTTTTTGTTTATTAAATATTTTCATTAATACATAAAAATCCTAAAAAATATAAATATGATAATATTGCATTTTTATTTTATTTTATTTTATTTTTGACATAAAAAAATATATTTTATCTTCAATATATACCAACTATCTTTCTTAAATAAATTTGTAAAAATAAACTTAGATATATTATTATGTTTTCTTTTATATTTATATATACATACTTGTAAATATTTATTTTGGCATATATAAAAACTAAATATTTTCATACAATATTATTTATTGTTTTTTTTAATACAAAAAAATACATAAAAATAATACATAAGAACCTTATTTTCTTTCAAACTAGAAATTAGGGTAAACCTTTTTTTAAGAATTAATCTCTTTCCCTTATATTTTTAGGATTAGGTTAAGTTTTCTCTTCACATAAAAAATAAAACAAAAATCTTTTCTTGCATGTATATAATGTTGCATATTTAAATATTGTATTTGGTTATTCCAATATTCGTACAAATTCGATTTGGTTGTAATAGCTTATTTAGATTTACATTCTTGCAAATCCCCATTCAAATTTGTATTCCCCCCTCCCATAAATTGTTGTAATAGCTTAGTAATCTTTACATTACGCAATTTTCCACTTTACATGCCATGTTAGTAATTAGGGTTTGTATGGTAAGATCAAAACAAAGCAAATAGAAAACCCTAATGCAAGATAAAATCAAAGCATGAAAATGACACACTTGCACACAAGCATCCTTAGGGTTTCTCCACTTGGTTTCCTTATATAAAAATAGCCATATTACGCATGCGAAGTATCTTGGCAAAACAAACAAATATAAGATTATAGTCCCTTGATGACGTTATTCAAGGTTGCCTTACAAAATGATCTTGGTACCTCAAAATGCTAAGATACTTTGCAACATTAGTAATCATGGTTATATGATGATCCACGCCCGTCCCGTTTACATCCAAAGATAGGGTTGCTTACCAAATCAATGGTAAGACAACGATGTCAAAGGAATAGAAAATGCATAAGAAAGAAATTTTGAGTAGGTAGATTACTTCTAGTTACTTGCTCTATTTCCAAACAACTATCCTTGCTATTTTCCAAAACAAACACACACATTTCAAAAACATCTTACAAACATTGAAAACATTTTCAAAAGACAAACATCTTTGTATACATTCTTACGAACGAGAATCATTACAAAGGTTGCCTAAACAACAGCCTCTTTTACAAAATACTTTCAAAAAACCACACAAAGCACAATTTCAAAACAAAAAGCAAGTGATCTAGCAAGTAGAGAAGAGCCCATGGAAAACCATGGATGAAAAGGGTGCTAATACCTTCCCTTTTCATAATCTACCCCCCGAACTCAAGAAACAATCTCAAAGGTCTTTCCTGTGCTTTTTCACCTTTCCTTTTGGATAAATGAAAAGTCGTTGGCGACTCTTGCTAACCGCAACATTTGCGATAAAACGCAAATTCCTCAAGTCAGTTCTCCCGCCGTATCACAGGGATGCATGCAAAGTCTTAGTAAAAGTCAACCAAACTTTGACCAAACATAACTTCCACATGCTTTATCAGAAATTTTCTGATAAAGCTCATTTTTAAGAGGATTCAATTCCCTACAATTCATCTTCATCTCACAAGTTCAAAATATGCACTCATAAAAAGATATGAATTTTTACATTATGGGTCCTTTTGAAAAGTCAACAAAAACACCTTTTGGGTCAAAGCTTCTTACATGAACATGGAAGACTCAATTGAGATGAGACCAAAAGGTTTGCTTAGGGGACATCCTAAGTTTCCAAAAATTCCAATAACACCTCTCTAGGGTTAAAATTGGAGGAGATATGCCTTGTCAAAGTTGACCCTTTTTGCAAAATTTCCAAAAGTCAAATGTGCTCAAAAATGCATTTTTTTGCTAAATGGGCCTAAGTTTTATGCTTGCACCTCACTTATAATGTGGTCCACGACTCAAATATTTATCCACACATTATTTGCTTCATTTTTCAATTTATGTTGATTTTTTATTAATTAAAAATTGAATTAAATCAAATAATTGATGAATAATAGCAAAGATATGATTTGATTTGGTTTTCGGACAGCTTGGAAATCAAAATATGATAAATTATCAAGGCCAAAATGAATCAAGCATAATTGGTACAAGAAAGGGATGATTTGGCTCAAAATAGCAAGTTTACATAAGCTTGAAAATCAAATCAAATATCTTATAATTGCAAAGATTCAATCCAAGTTTGTAACCCTAATGCATTCCTAGATATATATTGGACAAGAACAAAGCATGGCATAAGGTTTTGCAGTCGTGAAAACACCAAACAAAATTCAAAAAAAGTGACAAAAAGTGTTGGATCATTTTTGAACTTAGAGATCAATTCAAGCCATTCCAACGCTTCCAATCGTTTATTGGACCTTCCCAGAAGCCAATACGATCAGTTGCACGCATTCTCACGCCCAGAATCTCCCTCTAGTGTTCATACGGTTTTCCCCTTAATTCAAAATCGATTACTGTATTTCTTGCATCATTAGCATGTTTAAGTTGTATATTTGTGATCCTCATCGTGTTTGCAAGCTAACTGAATAATTTAATTGCATTTTTGAAGCCTATATGTGCCTTTGCCATTGTTAGGGTTTGTGTGTGCAGTTTAGGGGTTTGTTCTACAGGTGAAATTGGGCAAAAAGAAGGGTACCATGATGTTCACAAGATCAAAACGAGTTGATCTATATAGTTAGATTTCATTTATCTTGCGTTTTGTGTGTTTTTGAGTTTTGCAGGTTTATAGCTACAAACCTTTGTCCGTAGGTAAAAGTATAAGAACCTAAAGCGACAGTCCTAGGGAAATAAACGATGGCATGGAAATCATCCATTCTCCCGTTTGAAAATTCGCGCGCGTGGGGGTTTGGCCATTTGCTTTTTATATTATATTTTTTTCTACTGTATTAACAACAAGTAATAGTAGCGCAGCTGGCAAGGCATGTGGTTGGCAAGCATAAGGACCTGGGTTCGATCCCAGGTCCCAGTAACGCCTATTTTCTTATTTTTCGAATGCATATTGTATGCAACTCTAATCAAAGGGCCTACCATGCGCTTCCAATTTCCATCCAATGGATTCATCATCCATTCAATCCAACGCACAGGCAGTGACGGACCATGATGCACCCTCAGGTCAACGCTGCAAGGCATCCAAAAGTTGATTTGGCTTGGAGCGTTTTGGGCCTTAAAAAATTCAGATTGACACCCCCATATTTGTTATTCAACACATGCCCATTTTCTTTTCTTTATTTATTTCTTTTATTTTAATTATTTTGTTTAATTATTTTTCACCAAATTAATTACTTTTTTTATTAATCATAAAATCAATAAATCACAAAACACCAAAAAAAGCATTTTTTTAAATAAAATATTTATTTTAATTTAATTAGAAATATAGGTTAATTTAATTTATTTTTTTCATAACTAAAAGCAATTATGAATTAGGGTTTTAATTAATATGCAATTAAATTTCTTTTCTCAAATAAAAAACCAAAAAATACACAAAATCTTTTTTTGTAAAATATTTCATTTCTTGAAATTATTTAATTTAGCTAGATTAGGTTAATTTCAACTTCTTCTTTTGTAATTAAAAATAATTAGAATTAAGGTTTTGTTGTACATAATTTAACTAATTCTTTTCTCAAAAAATAACTTAATCATTTTTTTAATTAGATTTTAGGGTTCTCAATTTCCCTCGTATTTAATTTACCGCGCACACTTTTGTTTGTTTTATCATTATTGTAACTGTTTCGAGGTTGTAATAGTTTTAATTAGGGTTTTAAATTTCGCATTTTTATTTTTTGTCAAGACAATTATGTAACTGTCAAAGCCTTGTACTAGCTAGGTTTATTTTCTCGCACTTTAAATTCCTGCAAATATTTAACTGTCTAGATGCATGCTAATAGGATTGTATGGGAAGATTACTTGAAATTAAAACGGTAGATCACCTAATGTGCAAAGATTAAATAACTGAAACAATTCATATGCACATATTCACTCCTAGGGTTTACCTCACTTCGGTTGCCTTCGGTAAACAATCATTAAGCATAGGAGATTTTAGTGGTTGCCCTCCAGTCTAAAAGATCAAAGTGACCCGTTCGAATGTTGCCTCGGAAAGATCTTAAGACTCTAGGGTCACTACTAAAGTTTTCTAACTATTGCTTTAGTGATTGTACTTGTCCCTTTCGAATGTCCTTTACAACTCCAACGATGGTGCTACCTACTCCTTAATAGTAGGATAGCGCTGCCTAAAGGAAATAGAATGAACAATCTTTTTTCGAGTAGGTAGAATCTTAAGTACTTGCTCAATAAAAACTTTTCACACAAACACCTTTTAAAACAAATTTTCAAAACAACTTCGTCACACTCTTGAGGACTGATACAAGGGTTATCACAAAGTAGAACATTTTCAAGACAAGCACACACAAGCAATTTGAAAAATGAGCAAGTACCTAAGAGCCCATGGAAAACCATGGATAGAAAGGGTGCTAACGCCTTTCCTTTCTATAATCTACCCCCCGTACTCAGAAATCTCGAAAAAAAGGTTTTTTTTTCTATTCTTTTTCCTTTTCCATGATTGGATGAAATAAAAGTCTCTGGCGACTCTTGCTTACCGCGACATTTTGCGAACAAAAAATGCAAAACGCAAACCAGTAAAAACAGTCGGTTCTGCCACTGTATCACTGAAATGGCGACTCTGCTGGGGAATATAAATAAGTGGGCTATACCTTAGGATCTAGGTCATTAAATTGCTTCTCTTGATTTGTCTTGATTGCTTTAATTTTGAGGGTTTGTTTGGGGTTACTATAGATCCTACACCCGGATCTGGGGGCACTTATTAGGTAAACAACAATAGATTATGGAGATTGTACGGTGTTGACCGATATGGTTTAAGCGATGGCTGTGTTGGTGTGGCACTTTGGTTGGTACCAATATCCTTCGTGGGGAAACGAGGAGAATACGGGGCCGCTGCGTGGTGTCGTGAAGCACTAACGGACCTTAGAACCTTAGTTAAACAAAATTGGCCACTAGAAAGTAGTGAGATAGCCGGCCTCAGTGTAGAGATGAGGATTGGTTGATACTCGATGCTACACTCATTGAGATCATACTTTCGGGATATTTAGGCCACAAGAAAAGATTGCTTGAGCTGAGACAATGCCCAATAAAGGATGGTCAGTGATATTGAGATCCTCTAGAACCCGGTTACTTTTTAAGACAGGTTTGAAACCAACTAAACTTCAAGAGGGTACTACCTTTAACCTCATGCAAGCCTTAATCCTAAGGACTTTGTGTGATTTGATTTTGCTTGCTATACCTGTGCTTGCTATACTTGTGTTTTATCATGACATCATGCATCATAACATAGCATCCATTCTTATTGCACTAACCATTTCAAAGACCAAGGGAATTTATCTTTGTTCTGTTTTATAGATCATGGCGTCCGTTCGTAGAAATACTATCTGAATTAGCTTTGTGAAGATACCTTCCCAACTCAAAGAGCTAGCATCAAGGGTTTCTGAAACTTGTGTTCACTAAGAGACATGGTCGACTTCTCAATTTGGTTACTTTAAACTTTGATGAAAAGATGATGAGTGTACTCTTACACTTCTTTGATCCCAAGCACCACTGCTTCACCTTTCTAGACTATCAGTTGGTGCCTACCTTGGAAGAATTCTCTCAGCTGTTGGATATACCCATTCTTGAGCAGTTACCCTTCACAGATCTAGAAGAAGTTCCTAAGCCATAAGCCATTGCCTCATCTTTGCATCTGAAACGGGCCAGCATGGTATCCAATTGGGAAACAAGAAGCGGAGTCAATGGTTTTCTAGCTAAGTTTCTGATAGACAAGGCCCAACTATTTTGGGATGATATGGATTTTCAGGATTTTGAGGAGGTCTTGGATCTTCTAATCTATGGGTTAGTCCTATTCCCTAATTCGGATTCATTCGTAGATGCGAATGCTATCAAGATATTTCTCTCTCGCAGTCCATTGCCTATCTTACTCAGATATTCTGCACACTCTCCATACTCGCACCAGGAAGATAAGAGGGATTCTTATGTGTTGCACGCCATTGTTGTCGAGGTGGTTTATTTCTCACCTCCTTAAGTCCATACTGAAGAATGAAAAAGGTTTGGGTTGGTCGAAAAGGATAACGTCGCTCGCTCATACGGATATTCTTTGGTGTTCTCGAGCTATGGAAAACACTGCTATTATTGACCGCTGCGGAGAGTATCCAAATGTCCCGCTACTTGGCATCAGAGGGGGTATAACCTACAATCCTTGTCTAGCTCTGTGAAAATTTGGTTACGCTCGAAGGGATGGTCCCCATGAGTTGCTTATCGAGGGTATTATATTCAACTATGAGGATGATGTTAAAGAGTATCGTCAGAGGTTCATATGAGCCTGGGGCATGGTAAACAGATCTGGCGCCAAGGCTTTGGGGCCAAAGACTTCCATTCCTATGGAACCTTACCTACAATGGGTACGAGCTCGTGCCCAGAAGCTTATGATTCCCTATGTGGCCGTTTTACCAGTAATTATGGAACCCACTACAGAAGAGGGTATTCCTTATACGATTCTCTATCCTTACATGCCCAGTGATCTTGGAGAATTACAGAGGTCTTGGATTCAGTTGATGAAGGAGTGGGATACTTACAAGGATCTGTTCCATGCTCAAGAGTGGAAGGTTTTAGAGTTCACAAATCAATTGCATGAAGAAAGAGTACTCAATGACTATCTCAGCACAAAGAGGAAGCATCCGTGGGAATTTTTATGTCTTTTATAGTTTCGGATTTATTTTTAATTGTAACGCCTAAAAGTCATTTTGAACCTTCAAATTTAGCTAATAAAGTTTTTGTTTATTTTGGTTTGCAAATTTAAATTTCCCGAAGTCTTTGAAATCATTGCATGCGCATCCCATTATCATACACATCATTACAGGTACCATTACAGGTTTCTCATAATCTTCGCTGTTTATTTCAGCACGAAATGTCTTCTGAGCAAACCATCAAGGACCTTCAGGCACAGAACGCCCAGTTCCAACAAATGTTCATAAGTCTGGCAAAAGGGTTGGAGGATCTGAAAGCCCTCATTCTAAAAGAGAAGAAGAAAAAGAAGAAGGCTTTCAGTATTCTGAATATGGGCAGAAGGTTTAGAGAGAGGTTGAAACGACAAGCCGATCTGACCTCTTCATCCAAGGAAGGGGAGAATCAGGAAGAAGAGAAGGACCCTAGTCCTACAGTTTCTGACAACGATACTGATTACAATGATAAGCAATATCCTCCTGTTGAGGATAGATACAAGCAGTTGGAAGATCGTCTGAGTTCCATGGAAGTTCAGGGGATACCTGGACTGGATTTAGAAGAATTGGGCTTGGTATCAGGAGTGGTCATCCCGTAATAGTTCAACGCTCCAGTTTTTGCTAAGTATGATGGGGTGTCCTGCCTAAAACTCCATCTTTGTTCTTATGTCAGGAAGATCCATCCCCACGCAGCTGATAGAAATATGTGGGTTCATTTCTTTCAAGATAGTCTGTGCGGGACTCAGCTTGAATGGTTCTACCAGCTGGAGGGAGCAAATATCCGAAACTGGGAAGATCTGGCTGCTACTTTCTACAAACAGTATCAGTACAATGTCGACCTTACTCCTACTCAACTCCAGAGTATGTCCATGGGTGCAAGTGAAGGCTTTAAAGATTATGCACAAAATGGAGAGACTTGGCTGGGAGAGTTCAACCCCTATTGTCTGATAGGGAGTTGGTTGATATGTTTTTGGGGACGCTATCTGGTCTATTTTTCAATCATTTGATTGGAAGCTCATCAGCTGGTTTCACCGAGCTGATCCTAAATGGAGAAAGAGTAGAAGCTGGGATTCGAAGTGGCAAAATACAGAAGGATGCATCTTCAAGTTCAGTAAAGAAGAATTTTGCTGGTAAGAAGGAAGCGAGTGCCATCTATAGCCCGAGGGGCCAAAGCAGGGTGAACATCGTCAGACAGTAAGTGTCGTAATGATACCTAGGCCTGAAGTTGCTCCATAATGCAACAATCAACAAAGGGTGGAAAGACCCCAACGGCAGTTTACCCGCATCAACATAACATTGGCTGAAGTTCTACCTCATCTGCTAGGATCCAACTTGGTAACCTTGAAGGAGGCTGCCAAGAATCCAAATACTACATCTCCCCGATATAATCCAAATGCTCGGTGTGCCTATCATTCAGAGAGTCCAGGCCATAATACAAATGATTGTTGGGCTCTAAGGAATAAGGTACAAGATCTGATTGAAGCCAAGGAAATAGATTTTGATGCTCCGGAGAAGCCAAATGTCATAACTGCTCCCATGCCTAAGCACGGTTGTGGAGTTAATGTTGTTGATACTGATTTGTTTGTTACCTCTGTTGATGAAGTATCTACTCCTCTCATGACTGTCAAGAAGAATTTGCTGTTGGCCGGTTTATTTCCGGGTTGTGGTGAAGGTTTCCACATGTGTTCGTTTCTATCTTCTGGTTGTCGTTTGCTGAAGTTAGGTGTCCAACGCCTGATAGATAGCAAAAAAATTTTGTTTGAGTAAACTTTGGTTCCCGTTGTTCCATCTGAAGACGTTACCATTATAACCATTTCCACCAATCCTTCCAAGGTCTCCTCGAGAAGACCTGTTAGGATTACATCTGCTCCAAGAATCACTCCGCTGATAATCATTGTTCCTGGTCCTGTTCCATATGTCTCGGAAAAAGTTGTCCCATGGAATTATGGTGTCGATGTGTACTATCATGGCATCAAACAAGATTTGAAAGACGAAGAAACTGATCCCGATGTTGGTAACATTTTTGGAACCAGCAAAGTTACCTGAAGTGGAAGGGTCTTCTCTCCCGAGATTTCCCCTAAGACTGTCAACAAACCTATTGTCATTCCATCTGCTGTTCCTGCTAGTACAACAACTATTGTTCCTGTTCTTACACCAGTTATTACCCATATCGGCGAATTGTCTGATACCCGCAACAAAGAAGTTATAGATGAGCCTGTCCGGATGAAGGCGCCTAGAAAAACTATGGTGGAAGCCTCTAAGCAAGAAATGGAGGAAATACTGAAAATCATTAAGAAGAGCGACTACAATATGGTCGAACAGCTGGGGCAGACCCCGTCAAAGATATCCATGTTATCCCTGTTATTATGCTCTGAGGCCCATGCGAAGGCTTTGATTTCATTCCTCAAAACTGCGCATGTGCCGCAAGAGACTTCAACTGATCAGTTCAAAGATTGTGTGGCCAGCCTGACTGCTGATAATGGTTTGGGTTTTTCTGACGCGGATTTGACACCGAAAGGAAGTAAGCATAATGATGCTCTGTATGTCTCGATTGAATGCAAGGGAACCACTATGGCTCATGTGCTGGTAGATAATGGGTCTTCACTAAATGTTCTACCGAAGAAGGCGTTGGACCGGTTGGATTGCGAGGGTTTGACTCTAAAGCCTAGTAACATTGTGGTAAGGAATTTTGACGGATCAAAGAGAATGGTGTACGGGGAAGTGGACATCCCTGTCAAAGTAGGTTCTCAGACTTTTGGGTCCACTTTCTATGTGATGGATATTAGGCTGTCATATTCTTGTTTGTTGGGTCGTCCTTGGATCCACGAGGCGGAGGCAGTTACTTCCACACTCCACCAAATGTTGAAGTATCCGGTGAAAGGACAGATTGTCACAGTACGGGGTGAAGAAAAATATATGGTGAGTCACCTCAATTCCTTCTGCTACATATAAATGGATGGGGAATTCATAGAAATTCCTTGTCAGAATTTTGAAGAGGTCCCTCAGATATTGGCATTAACTGAAACTACTAACAACAAACCTCCTTTGAAGATGGCTTCTCTAAAGGACGCCAAGGTTGTGGTTGAAGAAGGTGGGTCTACCAATTGGGGTCAGCTCCCTGATTTCACTCACAAAACTGACAAATTTGGTTTGGCTTTACTAAAGGCGCTCAAAGGGCTATTCGACGCGCTCGGGCTGGAGGACCTCCCCTACGCATCAGCAATTGTTGGGTTAATGCCATCGAAGACAGCGAGGAAGACTCAGACATCGATCGTTGGATCTACCCAACTACCAACGATGGACCGAGTAACTGGACAACTAGGGACTTTAAACCAGTTTCTTTTATTCCGCAATAATTGACTTACTTGTTTTTGAGATTTGTAATAAACAATTTGAAACTTTACGGCCTTGTGCTTTGCCCGAGGCACATTGGTTTCATTTATGAGGGTTGTTATTTGTCATTTCATATATCATTAATAAAGCATTGGACGTTTCTTGCATACAAATGTTACACTCTCTGTTTTTCTTTCCTGCTCTCACTTTATCAAAACAGCTATTCTCTTACACACACTCACGTATCATAATGCAGATCCATATCCACTATGGATCCCATTGATAACAACTCTGCTATTGCCAGTTATGACTTCAAAAATCCGATCAACCAAGCCGAGGACGGAGGTGAGGATGATTGTGAGGTTCCTAGAGAACTTGCTAGACTACTACAGCAGGAAGAAAGGCCCATACAACCCAATGAAGAGCCGGTTGAGACAGTGAACTTGGGTACTGAGGAAGATATAAAGGAGGTTAAAATAGGTGCAAATATGGAGCTTAGCGTCACATAGAGGTTGATACAAATGTTGCACGACTATGTTGAGATCTTCGCCTGGTCCTATGAAGACATGCCTGGTTTGGACACTGATATTGTGGTACATCGCCTGCCGACTAAAGAAGATTGTCCTCTGGTTAAACAGAAGGTTCGTCGTATGTGCCCTAAAATATCAGAGAAGATCAAGGAAGAGGTCATGAAACAGTTCGACGCAGGATTCTTAGCTGTCACTTCCTATCCACAGTGGGTTGCTAACATCGTTCCAGTACCTAAGAAGGACGGTAAGGTACGAATGTGTGTTGATTACAGAGATCTGAACCGGGCAAGCCCCAAGGATGATTTCCCTCTTCCTCACATTGACGTTCTGGTCGACAACACTGCGCAACACAAAATCTTCTCCTTCATGGATGGTTTCTCTGGCTACAACCAGATCAAGATGGCTCCTGAAGACATAGAGAAGACAACCTTCGTTACACAATGGGGCACCTTCTGTTACAAGGTGATGCCTTTTGGGTTGAAGAATGCAAGGGAAATCTATCAACATGCCATGGTCGCCTTGTTCCACGATATGATTCACCATGAGATCAAAGTCTATGTTGATGATATGATAGCCAGGTCTCAGACTGAGGAAGAGCACCTTGATCATCTCCAGAAATTGTTTGATAGGTTGAAGACATACAAGTTGAGGTTGAATCCGAACAAGTGTACCTTCGGGGTAAGATCTGGTAAGCTTCTGGTTTTTGTCTTCAGTGATAAGGGTATTCAGGTAGACCCTGCGAAGGTGAAGGCCATACAAGAGATGTCAGTTCCCCACACAGAGAAGGAAGTTAGAGGTTTCTTGGGACACCTGAATTATATCGCCAGGTTCATTTCACATCTGACTACTACTTGTGATCCAATCTTCAAGCTGCTATAGAAGGATCAAGTGGTAAAGTGGAATGATGAATGTCGGACCGCTTTCGAAAGAATCAAGGAATACCTTCAAGAACCACCAATTCTGATGCCTACAGTTGAAGGAAGACCTTTGATATTATACTTGACAGTGCTAGACAATTCAATGGGGTGTGTGCTGGGGCAGTATGACGAGTCTGGTCGAAAAGAGCACGCAATATACTACCTTAGCAAAAAGTTTACCGACTGTGAGAAACGATACTCATTGCTCAAGAAAACTTGTTGCGCTTTGGCATGGGCTGCTCACCGACTGAGACAGAATATGCTGACTCACACTACCTTGTTGATATCAAAGATGGATCCGATCAAGTATATTTTCGAGAAGCCCGCTCTCTCCTGAAGGATAGTAAGGTGGCAAATGATCTTAACTGAGTACGACATACAATATACAACCCAAAAGGCAATTAAGGGAAGTGTATTGGCTGGTCATTTGGCTCATCAGGCCGTGGATGATTACCAGTCCATGAATTTTGAGTTCCCGGATGAGAATATCATGTTGGTGACTGACTACGAAGAACCTGGACCGAATGAAGGACCTGAGGAGGGATCCTGATGGTCTATGTATTTTGATGGAGCCTCAAATTCCCTGGGAAACGGCATTGGAGATGTAATCATATCTCCTGGGGGTTGTCATACTCCATTCATCGCCCGATTATGTTTCAACTGCAGCAACAACATGGCGGAGTATGAGGCATGCATCATGGGTCTTAGAGCTGCTATCGACCTAAGGATCAAGTTCTTAAGTGTATTCGGGGATTCCGCTCTGGTAATAAGTCAGATCAAAGGCAAGTGGGATACGAAGCACCTGAATCTCATTCCTTACAGAGCGTATGTACTGACATTGCTCCCACACTATGAGGAGGTAACCTTTGAACATTTCCCACGAGAACAGAACCAGTTGGCGGAAGCGCTAGCTACCATGTCTTCTATATTCAAGGTTAGGTGGGATAATGAAGTTCCCCAAATTACCATTGAGAGATTGGATGAACCATCACACTGCTGTGAGATCGATACCGAAGAAGTGGAAGACAAACCCTGGTTTCACGAAGTCAAAAGGTATCTCGAGGCTCAAGAGTATCCCAAAGGGGCATCTGTCAATGATAAGAAGTTTCTGAGAAGGTTCGCTGCAAAGTTCTTCCTCAGTAATGGGATCCTCTATAAACGCAACCATGACTCCACACTACTACGATGTGTAGACAAGAGCGAAGCAGAAAGGATCATGACAGATCTACATGAAGGCACCTTCGGAACCCATTCTAGTGGACATACCATGGCTAAGAAGATCCTCCGGGAAGGATATTACTGGTCCACTATGGAATCCGATTGTTATCAGCACTCTCGAACCTACATAAGTGCCAAGTCTACGCTGATAAGGTGCATGTACCTCCAGTTCCTCTGAACATCTTGACAGATCCTTGGCCCTTTGCGATGTGGGGCATCAACATGATATGAGAAATCAGGCCCACCGCTTCCAATGGACATCGCTTCATCTTAGTAGCCATTGATTAATTTACAAAATGGGTTGAGGCTGTCTCTTTTGCTATTATGACCAAGAATGTTGTGGCGCGGTTTATCTGACACAATCTGGTATGTCGATACGGTGTGCCAGAGAGAATTATTACTGACAATGGTACAAATCCCAATAACACAATGATCACTGAGCTCTGTAAACTGTTCAAGATACAGCATCATAACTCTTCTCCCTACAGGCCGAAGATGAATGGGGTTGTTGAAGAAACTAACAAGAACATCAAGAAGATTATACAAAAGATGACGGTGACATATAAAGACTGGCATGAGATGTTACCATTCGCTCTTCATGGGTACCGTACCTCAGCACGGACGTCGACGGAGGAAACACCCTACTCTCTGGTATATGGCATGGAGGCAATCCTACCCATCAAAGTCCATATACCTTCTCTCAGGATTATGAAGGATGCGAGTTTGAACGAAGACGACTGGATCTAAACCCGACTTGATCAGCTAAATCTAATCGATGAAAAGAGACTTACTGCTATCTTCCATGGTCATACGTATCAAAAGCAAATGATCAAGGCTTTCAACAAGAAAGTCAGGCATCAAGAATATCAAGTTGGGGATTTAGTAATCAAATGCATCATACTGCCGCAAGGTGATCCCAGGGGCAAATGGACCCCCACGTACGAAGGGCCATTTGTGGTTAAGAACATTTTCTCTGGAGGAGCTATGATTCTAACCACCATGGATGATGACGACCTTCCTCACCCCGTCAATGCAGACATAGTGAAAAGATACTACGCATAATCAAAGACCCTCTAGGTTGACTGCCCTAGGAAAAAATAAGGGCTTCCCGACGAACCAAAAGGGTTCGGGCAAAAGTAAGGGATGAAAATGAAAAAAATCTGTACACCCGGCAAGTCGAAAACCCGAAAGGGAGGCTTGGGAAACAAAGAGTATCTCAGTGGAATGAAAACCTGAAAGGGAAATCCGGGAAAAGTTAGGGTTTGAAGCGTATCACTATGTATCATTGGATCATCTTGCGACCAGACTTCGGTATCGACTATCAAGCTCGGACGGCGCCAATCATATAAAGGCAATAGCAGAGTTGGAACCCAATGGGGCCGTTTCACATAGCTGTTTTTCTTTTTTTTTACACAAATTGTATAATTTCTATCTTTCGGCGGCGTTCTCTTACTAGAGCGTCAGCCTCCTTGTACAAAACGCCTATTACAGGCCAACTTCAAAATCAATACAAGTCATTTTCACAAGAAACTTCAATCTGTTTTTTTCTCTTTTTCTGTTTTCTTTTGCAAGAACGTCCAATGATTTATTTTTGATATATGCATTTGAAAATGATTGCTGCTCATAAATATTTACATAAGAAGAAAAAGACAATTACTCGTAATTCCAGAAACAGGGAAAAATAAGAAGTGCCAAACCCTATAGTTACTCTGCCCAGCAGGTACCGGGATAGAGCTAGCTTGGGAATATAATTATTGGTACATATACTCCCCACAGAGTAAAAGTATCCAAAGGCATTGATGTCAGCTTTCTTGAAACAGGACATAACTATCCCCAACCGAGGTTCGTAATCGCGGGCGAGTCAGTAAATTTCATCCCCCAAGCGGAGTTTATTTCTCCAGATATAAAAGCTCAATCTCCAACAAATCTCATCATCTCCAGCAATGGAATTTCATCCCCTGCTGAGTTCATTCCTCCAGATCAGCAGTTCTACCAACGAAGTATCTCTTCCCCCTAAGTTTGGTCCCCACCGAGTTATTCTCCAGCATCTCTTCCCGACAAAATATTTACAAATCTCCAGCAACCGTCAGGGATTTATTTTCCCAGACACGAGCATACCCCGATAGCATTTCATAAACATACATCATGACATACACATATATATCATATACAGCATAATCTCATTTATTTTGAGAACATCATCTCATCCTGCATTTCATGCATCGCATATAACTAACCCTGGTATCATTTCAGGAAAAGAGGATTAGCATCAACAAATCCAGCAGTTATACAGATCACATCTACAAGAGACTAATGGAAACAATTCCCGAAATCAAACGGGCCAACTAATCTATACTATCGCTTTAAAGTAACCCTATTATCCAGGTTTCTTCCCACAAGCCCTACTATCCAGGCTTTTATATCGAAGTAACCCTACTATCCAGGTTCCTTCTCACAACCCTACTATCCAGGCTTTCATATTGAAGTAACCCTACTACCCAGGTTCCTTCTCACATCCCTACTATCCAGGCTTTCATATCAAAGTAACCATATTATCCAGGTTCCTTCTCACAGCCCTACTATCCAGGCTTTCATATCGAAGTAACCCTACTATCCAGGTTCCTTCTCACAGCCCTACTATCCAGGATTTCATATCGAAGTAACCCTACTATCCAGGTTCCTTCTCACAACCCTACTATCAAGGCTTTCATATCGAAGTAACCCTACTATCCAGGTTCCTTCTCACAGCCCTACTATCCAGGCTTTCATATCGAAGTAACCCTACTATCCATGTTCCTTCTCACAACCCTACTATCCAGGCTTTCATATCGAAGTATCCCTACGACCCAGGTTCCTTCTCACAGCCCAACTATCTAGGATTTCATATCGAAGTAACCCTACTATATAGGTTCCTTCTCATAGCCCTACTATCCAGGCTTTCATATCGAAGTAACCCTACGACCCAGGTTCCTTCTCACAGTCCTATTATCCAGGCTTTCATATCGAAGTAACCCTACTATCCAGGTTCCTTCTCACAACCCTACTATCCAGACTTTCATATCGAAGTAACCCTACTATCCAGGTTCCTTCTCACAGCCCTACCATCCAGGCTTTCATATCGAAGTAACCCTACGATCCAGGTTCCTTCTCACAGCCCTACTATCCATGCTTTCATAAAGAAGTAACCCTACTATCCAGGCTTTCATATCGAAGTAACCCTATTATCCAGGTTCCTTCTCACAGCCCTACTATCCAGGCTTTCATATCGAAGTAACCCTACTATCCAGATTCCTTCTCACAACCCTACTATCCAAGCATTCATATCGAAGTAACCCTACAACCCAGGTTCCTTCTTACAGCCCTACTATCTAGGCTTTCATATCAAAGTAACCCTACTATCCAGGTTCCTTCTCACAACCCTACTATCCAGGCTTTCATATCGAAGTAACCTTACGACCCAGGTTCCTTATTACAGCCCTATTATCCAGACTTTCATATCGAAGTAACCCTACTATCCAGGTTCCTTCTCACAACCCTACTATCCAGGCATTCATTTCGAAGTAACCCTACTATCCAGGTTCCTTCTCATAGCCCTACTATCCAGTCTTTCATATCGATGTAACCCTACTATCCAGATTCCTTCTCACAACCCTACTATCCAGGCTTTCATTCCGAAGCAATCCTACTATCCAGGCTTCTTCTCATAACCTTACTATTCAGGTTCCTTCTCTCTTATCTCTAGACAGCAGTCCGCAACACTGTAGGACTTGGACCTTATCAAACACGACTGGTTTCGCATTTCCCCAGTAAGTCGCGGTGCAACATATACACCAACCAGATATGCATTTCACTTCCGCTTCCTTAAGCTGGAGTTATTTCCCGAGTAGAGTAACGAACAATTGAAGCTCCTAAAATTGTATTTCACCCAAGATAGATATCAACGTTCCTCAGCAGATTCCTCATAAACAACCGTAATAGGGACTCTCGTCAAAGGAATATCTAAGGAAATCAACATTCTCTAGATGACATCTTTTTGCCCATCTAGAAAAGTGTATGATCAAATGAACATGGCAAGATATGTCCAATAAGAGTGAAGTCAGAAGCACAAAACATAAGGACATAACACATAAATTACCTCTAATAACCCTAAAGTATCACTACTTAAGCACATCAAATGTTAAGGTAAGACTAGGTCAAAACCAAACACTAACATGTTCTTAAAGGTGAATTAAGCATAAGAAAGGGATAAATGAAGAGGGAACATGTTTATATGTTGACACAATACACAAGTCAATATCAAATGAACTCTAAGATCACACATTCAAATATCACAAGCATGGAGAAAGGAATGCATACATATCACCCAAAGATAATATTCAAAGGAGACAAGCAAGCAATGTTCAATTTAAGAAGTAAAGATAAATAAGAAGAGAGTGAATAATTGAAGAATTATGCAATATGTTACTTGTGTAGTAAGTTAACTCAAGATTAGACACAAGAGTAACCAAGTGAGAAGATGAAACTTCATACACAATAAAGGTCACCTAGTTGATGAACAAAATCATCTAATGATGGATAGTACTTGCCTTAAATCAAATGAGGTTCATAAGGCTCAAGTAAAAGTGAAATTACATATTTTATATCATAGGGTGATGATGGAACCCTCACAAAAATATCAATCATGAATTTAAAACCTCAAGAACTGTCAACAAGATGACATACTCAAGTATTATGATATATGGTAAATTATAGTCCATTTGATGCATAAAAGGATTATGATTTAAATAAAACAAAGTCAATGTTAGATGTTATTGGCAGTATCCAACATCAATATCCATTTATTGGACATGGCACAAAATCTCATGAGATGAAGTATTATTGCCATTATTTTTCTACTGTATAGCAAAGATTGGAGAGAAACAGGAGTATATTGGCGGAAGAAAAAAAGAGATAGGTCTGAGAAGTTGTTTTGGAATTCTTATTATCTATATTGTTTATTTTTGTTTTTTCTTGTTTTACTATTTATTTTTCTTATTCCATGACACTTGTTGCAATAATATTGGCTGAATGATAGTTATTATTGTACTGAGTTTGTCAAGTTGAAGAAGGCACATGGGGTATCGCTCCCATTGGGACCTTATCAGGTTTCCTTAATTTTATTTATTTATTTCAAATGTATTTATTATTAAATCATAGTTTATTTTAGGGTTTTTGATAAGGGTTATTGGGCTTTAGTTTTGTCTTAAACCCTCCATTACAACCTACACCCCCCTTAGATTTACTTATTAATTAGGTTTTCTAGTTTGATTAGGTTAATTAATTTTTATTAGTCAAATTAGTTTTAAATAATTTAGTCAATTTAGATTAGTTAGTTTAATTATTTTTACCAATCAAACAACTTTATTAAATTAATTAATTCAATATTTTTAAAACTCATGCAATTCACCAGACACTCCATCTGCGAGCAACACACGGCCAATTTCAGGCCACATGATGAGGAATACTATATCAAACTCCCTCCGCATACTTCATGCCGAACAATTCGCGGCCAATATCTGGCCACGTGAGGAGAAAGACTTTATCAGACTTTCCCCGCTCTATGCCATACTATACTCGACCAATCAACTTCAAAACAACTAACCAAAAATAACATCAAATCATTTTCTACTAACTTAACAAAAAACCAAGATGTTTTCAAAAAAGGATTAAGGAGAATTTCTTTCGAAATTAACTACGAACTACGTCTACGCTCACATAATTTTCAGCTCAGACAAGGTCCAAGGATAATTCGAAATTAATTCTATGTAATCCTATAAAAAACACTAACCAACACTGTGAACTATGAATTGGGACTCTAATTACTCATAAGAAGATACATAGGCAAACGACTAAAATCGTGGCGAGTTCCCCAAATAAAAAACTAAAACTCAATTTCTTAAAAATTGTGTTTCTAAACCCTAGTATCCTTATAAACAAGGTAGATGAGTGGTTCCTAACACCTTCCCTTCGTCTAAGAACGATCCCAACAACTTAGAATATCTGACCACGTTAGGGTTATCCTTTATATTCCCTTCCTTAGGATAAAAATTAAGGGTGGCGACTCTCGATTTAAAACCTGTTACAACAGATGATACCAACCAAACTAGGTGAAAGAGGGGAATACTAGTGAATACTGAATCTTACCAAAGAGTATCAGATAATGCTAAACTCAAGAGATATACCAAGTAGAAATTGGATTTAAACGATGAACCAAAAGAGTTTGGACTCGAAAAATAAGCCAAGTAGAGATTGAACTCGAAAAGTAAGCCAAGTAGAGATTGGACTTACACCAAGAGAACTAGTGGATGCTAGAATCTAAAAGGATGTTCCAGGTAAAAATTGGACCACATATCACAAAAATGAGATAAAACTCGACCCAAGAAGACTAGATGATAATAGACTCTAAAAGACTGTTCCATGACTTAACTGGATCACAAACCACAAAATGAGATAAAATTCAACTCAAGAAGACTAGATAATACTAGTTTCTAAAATAGTTCCAGAACATAACTGGAACACAGACTGCAATAATGAGATAAAACTTAACCCAAGAAGACTAGATAATACTAGACTCTAAAGATACAAATAGATATCGGATCCGAACGAGTATACCAAAAATAAATTGTTATCGATCAACAAAGGACATATAAAACTGAACTTATACCATTAGCACGCTAGCTGAACACTGTTGAGATCAAGTAAAGGTTATCAAGATAAAACTCACCCTCTGGGAGTACTATGAAGAATGCTCTAGGTAGAAACTGGTGTGGAAACAAGGTAACGAGACAAGACTCGAACTAAGATGAACTAGATAAAATTAGGCTCTGAAAAAGTACTCAATAGGACAACAATAAAAATTGGGTCCTATAGCAAGGTGACAGAAAGTGCGTGTATTTCATAAGAAATCTGTTGGTCTAAAAAAAGGGTAGACATTAGACGATGTTGAACGAACCCAAGGAATAAAAGAGACAAATAACGAGTAAAAACTCGGCTCAAGAAGACTAGATAAAACAGGTCCAAAGATGAGACTTAAAAACGAGTAGAAAACTCGACTCAAGAAAACTAAATGAAATTAGTCCAAATATGAGTACCAGGACAAAACTGGATTGCACGCACAGGTAACAAGATAAAACTTGACCTAAGAGCAACTAGATAATACTAGACTGAAAATGAATATCAGGGTAAAACTGGCATTCATAAGGTATATCAATAGACATTGAAATGAACCAACAAGGGTAGTAAAGACTAAACCCAAGAAAATTGTGCCAGGGGAAAACTGGACCACAAACAAAGATAACGACTAGACACTCGATTTATGAATGGAAAAGAGGATAGAAACATGCTAGACTCGAATGATACACCAATAAAATTTGGACGCGAATCAAAAGGACTTGCACAGGGAAAGAAACATCCCTTATGTGAGAAGCAAGAAGGGGACCGGATTACGCTAGGTAAGGGAAGGATTTGTGTTTGCAAGAAAAACAACTACATTATCCCTCAGGCCAAAGGCGGGGTGTGATCCTTCAAGAGTGGAAATTATACAAACTACCAAACACCAAGTAAGGCTTTTTGGATAGTTGAGAAGAAATAAAGGTTATACACCAACTCATTCTCGCACTTTTAATTTCAAGAGGAAAACATGGGTAAATAATCGAGAAGAAAGGACAGTCAAAATGCAGTAGACGCTACAGAGAATTGTCAAGGATATTAGGGGATATCTGTGGGGATGAATATATGGGTCACCAAAGATAAAGTAACATGTTAGTGATATAATCCAATGTTTAAAAGATCCATTGGGGAAAAAAGAAATAAAAATGACTTATGTTTCAATGTATGTTTGAATTATTATTATTTTTTCATGGAGTAATGTTCCAAAATGAAATGGAAACAATACACTTTTAAGGATGCAATACGATGATGTGTGATTCTGTTGGAGAAAAGAAGATACAAGGAACCGCTGGAGAGAAGCCCTTGAAAAGCAGAAACTTTGTGGGGAGTAACAAACTGAGTAATTGATAAATATGGGCTACCAACTCTGAGGGGAGTTGCAAAAATAAATTGCAAAATCTACTGGAGAAGATCAGATTAAAACTGTAAACTATGATAAGGGACGTCAAGTGAAGACTGGACGTTGCTGGGGAAAACACCAATAATATAGGCCCTACAGGGAATCAAAATCCACCTCTGACTGTTTTGAGGGATAATTTGTCAACCTCTCACCTGGGAATGATAGAAACTTGTACTGCTAGGAGTATGAGGATTATAGATGGGGATAAGAGAAATTATGCATATAACTCTTGCTGGAGAGGAGGTAATCTTGGCGTAAGAAGTTCAATTGGGGATTTACAAATGATCTTCAATAAGAATGAGCCTGTCGAGGATATGAGAAACCTCGGTTAAGAAGTCACCACGGTGTATTCCTCTGGGAGAATGAAACTTATCAACATCCCGGATCAAACTCTACTGGGGAAAAGTGAGAATCCTTGAATACGAACTTTCAAAGAAACAAATTAGCTGGGGAAATGAGAATTCCTGAGTAAGAGATCTCCATAAGGAAACTTAGCTGGGGAGATAAAAGATCTTGAGCAAGAGATCTCAAAAAGTAGCCTCTTCTAGGGAGTGAGATAATCTTCAACACAACTCAACTTGGGAAACATGAACAACCCTCAAACAGACTTGGCTGGTGGATGAGAACATATTTTTAACATAAGGAGTCTCAAAATAAGCTTCCGCTAGGGAGACAAGAGAGTTTCTTGAATAAGAAATCTTAGTGAAGCAACTTGTTGGGGAATAAGACAATGCTCAACCAGAACTCTCGGTTGAGGAATGAGACATATTTGCTTCAGGGAATAAACATTTTCCCATGAACATAACAATATCACATATTTGTTGGGGATGTTGATTCTCTACCAAGAAATCTCATCAATCACAAATTATCAAACAATGATTCTCCACTTGGTGATGCTAGGGAGAAGAAACCTTCATATATTGTTGGGGAATCATCCCAGAATCTCCAAATCAATCAAATTATTTTAGCCACAATCCCTTTTCTTGTGGAAGACTCATTGGGGAAAAGTAGAAACATCAGCACTGCTGGAGAAACGACCCAAGCTAGGGATACCGTAGTCATCTTTAAAGAATGTTGTTCTGGTATTGGAAAATTATACATAACCGAGTGCATGATAGTTCCAGCTAAACAAATCACACCAAATGTGGCCCATGTATAGTATGAAGGGATTTCACTTGAAAAGGTCCTTGTAGAAACATGGTACTATAATGATTCAAGATAAAGTTCCCCAGTGTATTAAAGATCTGAATAACTTTCAATTGATTCATAGAGAGATTTGTTGAATCTCGACGTAACTTCTTCAGATTGATTGACCTTTGAAAAGATTCATCTCGAGAGGACTTCCTGAGATCTGTGTCATTATGGATAAGCTGCCTCAGTGTTATGTTCTTCAGAACACTTCCCTTGACTAATCAATGTTGGAAGTAACTTTAGGACCTTTGGGTAACAGACCTGATTACTCTTCATTTTGAGAAATTCTTCGAATCTCGACATCACTGCCCCAAATTGGCAAAAATTTGAAGAAAATTCTCGACGCGGATATTTCAAACTTCATTCTTTTTAAAGATAAACAACACTGAGAAAGCAACTTGCAAAATGCTCAACAGAGTCTCTAGGAAGCATACCCCTTAGGGTAACCAGATTATAAAGCACCAAACTTCTTGCACTTAAAGGAGTATCTGGGAAATCGTGCCCCTTGATATCGTCAATTCCCTTGAAACAACTGATTTTGATTCAACAGAGTATTCAAGCCTCTCTTCTTTGAAAATATTAAGCTCTTCACTGATGCTCATTGTGTATAACTCCCTTGATGTCAAGTCGTTGTTTTGCATGAAAAAGAATGTTTATTATGAGAATGATAATTCTAATGCAACACTTATATAAGTCTTGAAGCTTTATATGGAAAAGATATTACAACTTCTTGCGAATGGATCATTTTTAGAGTGCAACACTTGAACACTTTTTGTGAATGATAAAATAAGTATATGATACGAACACAAATATTTAGCATGCATTTTAGGAGTCAGTTAAACGCTATCTCATTTTAGTATGCTTTCAAATTAAACCATGCTTCAGTTAGGACTTTTCAGGATTGTAACGTTGTCTTGTTCACGGTTTTAGAAAGAAAAAATTTAATGCTCAAAATTATTTGGTACCCACCCATTCCCCATGATATTCTCCAGTCCTAAGTTCAGCTAACTTGATACGAGCACTCATCTCCTAAGAGGATTTTGTGATGATTGACAAACCACGAGGTTTTTTGGACATGACAGTTACTCACCTTTTTTCTTGGTGTCTGATCAAATGACTTTGTTGTTTGCAGAGAATTTTATTCTGTAATCCTTTTTTGCCTTTTAAGCTTTTAATTCTTTTTTGTTTCCCTAACTTTTGTCTGGAAAAATTCTTTTGAATTTTGATTTTTAAGTCCAGCTGGATGCCCTATGTGATATGGTGGAAGAACTGACTTGGTTGTTTTGCGTTTTGTCGCAAATGTTGCGGATAGTAAGAGTCGCCACTGACTTTTCTTTTATACAAAAGGAAAGGCTGAAAAAAAGGAAAGACATTTAGAGATGTTTTCTTGAGTTCGGGGGGTAGATTATAAAAAGGGAATATATTAGCACCTTTTTCATTCGTAGTTATCTACGGGCTCTTAGTTGCTTGCTAGATCACTCGCTTTTGTTTGAAAATGTGCTTTGTGTGGTTTTTAAAAGTATTTTGAAAAGGGGCCATTGTTTAGGCAAACTTTTTAATGATTCTCGTTCATAAGAATGTATACAAAGTGTTGATCTTTAGAAAATGTTTCAAGTTTGAAAGATGTTTTGAAAGTGTTGGTGTTTGTTTTGAAAATAGCAAGGATGTTTTTATTTGAAAATGAGCAAGCAACTTAGGAACATTCTACCTACTCAAAAGTCTTTCTTATTTATTTCCTCTTTCCTTTGACATTATTATCTTACCATGGATTGGTAAGTAACCCTATCTTTGGATGTAAAAAGGGACAGGAAAGGGTCATCGTATAGTCATGATTAGCAATGTTTGTAAGATATCTTAGCATTTTCTTTAAGGGACTAAGATCATTTGTAAGAAAACATTGATAGCGTCATTGAGGGACTATGATCTTGTATTTTGATTTGTTTTTGCTAAGATACCTCACATGCATAACATGGCCATTTTGGTAAGGCAACAAAGTGGGTTTAGCCTAAGGGTGTAAGCGTGAAAGTGTGTTGATTTACATGCATTGTTTTGTCTTATATTAGGATTTTCTAAGCATTGATTTTATCTTCCCATACAAACCCTAATTACTAGCATTTTTATATAAAACATTAAATTGCGAAAAATAAAAATACTAAGCTATTACATCATTAGGGGAGGGGGTGTACGAATTTACTAATGGGGGATTTTGCAAGGAAATTAAATCTAAATAATTATTATAACCATATTGCATATTGTACAAAAATGAAGATAAAAATGCAAGAATCCAAAAATGGAAAAAGAAATGATTTTTGTTTGGTATTCATGAAAATGTTTTAACCTAAACCTAGTTGGAAAAAATTAGTTAAAAAATTGAATAAAACTAATTAAGAAAGCATTTAAATTAAAAAGTATTTTTTTAGGGTTTTTTTATGAAAAAAGTTTTAAATTAAGGAAAAATGAAAGTTAATCAATTAAAATAGACCTAAGTTCTAAATTAATTAATTATGAAAATGATAATATAATAACTAAACCTACTTATCTAAATATTAATTGTAAAAAAAAGAAGGTTAAATTCATTAAGAAAATAATTTTTAGTCTTTTTGTTTTTTACAAAGAAAAATAAATAAATGTAAAAATAATAATAATAATGTTTTTTTGGATTTTTTATATTAGTAAAGATAAAAATAATATTAATAATAATAATAATAATAATAATAAAAATAATAAAGGAAATAAAAATATAAAAGAAAGAAAATGGGTCAAGATGTATAAAAGTGAAACATGAAGTATGAGATAAGCAAAATACCAGGCCCAACAGAAGGGAGCCCAGCGCCTGCCTTCAAACAAAAAAAATGAGAGAAAATATAAAAAATAATTAAAAGGGTACCACTGTGGCTCGAACCTAGGTCCCTCTGGTTACAGGCGTGCGTTTTAACCACTAGGGTGGTGATACATCCGTTAATTTAAACAAAACAACAAATATATAATATAAGTCTTGCCCTGAATATTTGAAATCATCTTCTTCCTCCTTCATGCGCGCGCAAACACCATGTCCACCATTGTTAACCCTGTAACTTTCTCATCTCTTGACCATTTTGAAAAGTACAAACATGAAACTTGCTGGAAATTTCATCATCAATTTAACCATATAATTTAATTAAGATAAAAATTAAAGGTTAAACTTAATTTTGTTTGTGTGATACAATGGGAGAACTGACTTGGATGTTTTGCATTTGATCGCAAATGTTACGGTTAGCAAGAGTCGCCACCGACTTTTCTTTTATCCAAAAGAAAAGGTGAAAAAGCACAGGAAAGACCTTTGAGATTATTTCTTGAGTTCGGAGGGTAGGTTATGAAAAGGGAAGGTATTAGCACCCTTTTCATTCATGGTTTTCCATGGGCTCTTAGTTACTTGCTAGATCACTTGCTTTTGTTTGAAAATATTCTTTGTGTGGTTTTTGAATGTATTTTGTAAAGATGCCATTGGTTTAGGAAAACTTTGTAATGATTCTCGTTCGTAAGAATGTATACAAAGGTGTTGATCTTTTGAAAATGTTTTCAAGTTTGAAAGATGTTTTTTTGAAAGTGTAGGTGCTTGTTTTGAAAATAGCGAGGATTTTTTTGTTTTGAAATGGAGCAAGTAACTAGGAACAATCTACATACTCAAAAGTCTTCCATGTTCATTTCCTTTTTCCTTTGACATTGTTATCTTACCATTGATTTGGTAAGTAACCCTGTCTTTAGATGTAAAAGGGACGGGCGTGGGTCATCGTATAACCATGATTAGCAATGTTGCAAGGTATTCTTAGCATTTTTCTTTAGGGACTAAGATTATTTTGAAAGGCAGCTTTTGATAGCGTCATCGAGGGACTGTGATCTTGTATTTTGCTTGTATTCGCTAAGATACCTCACATGCGTAATATGGTCATTTTTGTAAGCCAACCAAGTGGTTTTACCCTAGGGGTGTTTGTGTGCAAGTGTATTGATTTTCATGCTTGATTAGTCTTTGATTAGGGTTTTCTATTTGTTGGTTTTAGTCTTTCCATACAAAACCCTAATTACTAGTATTTGTATATAAAGCGATAAATTGCAGAATTTAAAAAATACTATGCTATTACAATACTTAGGGGTGGGGGTATACAAATTACAAATGGGGAATATTGCAAGAAATTAAATCTAAATAATTATTACAATCATATTGAACATGTACCAATAATTGAATAAATGGTAATATATAAATACAAGAATATAAAAAAGAGAGACGATTTTTGTTTGATTTTCATAAAAAAAGGGTTTAACCTAAACCTAATTAAGAAAAATGATTAGTTAAAATTAAAATAAAATTAACTTAAACTAATTGAGAAAAAAAATTAAATTAAAATAGATTTTTAGGGTTTTTATGAAGAAGAATGGTTTAATGTTAAATAAAATTAAAATTAAAATTAAATAATTAAAAGAAACCTAAATTCTAAATTAATTTTAATTAATAAAATAATTATTAAAACTAAGTCTAAATATTTAATTATTTAAAAGAGAAATTAATTTGTTAAAAGATAATGTTTTTAGTCCTTTTGTTTTTTTTATAAGAAAATAAAATAAATAAGTATAAATAATAAATAAGATATTTTTGGATTATTTCATTAATAATAATAATAATAATAATAATAATATTAAATAAGAAAAGAAATAAAACAAAAATAAGAAAAAAGAAAATAATAAAAGAAATTGGGCTAGGGGGTGCTGAAGTAAGTCAGGGGTTTGTGAAAGAAAAAAAACTCAACAGGCCCAAGTTGGAAGCCCGTGCATGTTGTTTGGAAACAAAAAAAGTGAAAAAAAATGTGAGAAATGAAAAAGGTAGCGTGCTGGGTGTTGAACTCATGCCCTATTGGTTACCAGCGCGTTGCCTTACCACTGGGGTGGCTATACATCCGTTTATTAAAATGAAATGATAAATACATAACGTAACATGCTTCCAAGGCCTGTACTTCGTCTTCAACCTTCAGCCAGCCAGAGCACCTATAACTTCTTCACTCTCAACAATAATGGAAAGTACAAACATGAAAGTTGTGGCATTTCTTCCCACGAAACCAACCATATAAATAACTAAAGCTATAAATCCAAGATGAGTGAGAATTTTTCTGGCCCTAATTTAAAATCTAAAATTTCAGAAACTTCAACTCTAAAATTCTCTAAGCTCAAGCCATATAAATGCAAACTATGGATATGTACAGCTTCGTAGCAATGGTATATATATTTTATCTTCACAAATCAGAATCAAATGATGCTTGTATGAAGAGATAGAAGTTTGGAAACTTACCTCTTGCAGTTGGAGTCGTGTATGGAGTTTGAGCAACCTTTGTGATGGCCTGATGATTTATGTAGCTTACCTGGACCTCCCTGAGTGTGTTCCAACTCCTTCTTTGCTTTGAGGATGGCTGAAACTTCCAACTCAAGTCAAGTTTCAAGCTTCAGTTTTGGAAATAGTGGATAGTGATGGAGGAGTTACAGTATTGAAACAGGGGCTTGGATCACTTGTATATGATGCAAGTAAGGTGTCTGGATGGTTAAGAATCAAAATGCACGAGTGGAAATAGAGATGGAGAGTTTTGGATCAAAACTGTCAAGTGGGACAGTTATGTGCAACAAGGGTCTTTGGGAGAGTTCTTGGGGGCTTGAAAATCGTGCGTTCTCTTGCAAACAACTTGTGTATAAGTAAGGAAAACGTTATAGTACTTGAGGAGGTCAGAAGCCCAAGATGTGAGTTATGGCTATGTTACTTGATTTTGAAGAAAAGTGATAACATGGTTCCAAGGCATAGTACAAGCATGCCCTGAGTTTATGGGAGGCTCTAGACATGTTTCTTATGCCTTTGACATTGCTTGTGATCAAAAGGAACAAGTGCAAAGCTCTATGCATTGACTTTGTGATTAAAGCTTCTTTACAAGAATGGAATGGTTACTTTGTGTCAAAAATGGAAATGTAACTTAGATAAAGGCTCAAGTGCTTGGATTAAAGCTCTAACAGATGTGTAAACATTTAATTATGGAGTGAAAAACAAGTTTGAGGCCTGCAAAGCAAAGATTATGCAGCCTAGGCTTGGATTTGAATTTTTGTTCATCATGAAATGGCTTGTAATTTAAGTTTGAAAACCCTAAGTTCATCTCTTCGATTCTCCTTGCTCACAACTGATCTTAAGGAGGTATTGGATATTTTGGAAATCTTGTAATGTGCTCTGAAACCCCTCTTTGAATCACTTTTGAAAATTCCCCTTGGAACTATATGAAAAAGTGCCATGAAGTTAGGTTAAAATCCTGCCTAAACTAGGGCAAAATTTCACTAAGTGTTTAATTTCATGACCATGACTTTATGAATTAATAACTTGAGATCCAAGAATTTTTAGAAGAAGTTGTGTAAAGCAATGTTATAGATATCATGGAGATCTACAACTTTCATGTTGAAAGTTTCTTTTGAATCATCTTGCATCATGGTGAAAAATTGGCTCAAAGTTGTGAAAAAACATGAAATTTTAAACACTTAGAAAAAATTTCTAAGTTAGAAACTTTGACTTTTCAAAATGAGATCTTGACTTTTTGATTTATTGATGAATAAGTTTCACATTTTGACATGTTTTGATGAATTGTGATCTTTGACATTGGATTTTGACCAAAAAGTCAAAGTTTGACTTTTTAGTGTACAGTTGACTTTTGATCAGTTGATTGAAAATTCACTATCAATCCAATTGATCTTGAAAAATGTTTTGGGTCATGCCATTAGGTCAAAATGATGCTATTGAATTCTTGAGATCATGCCTTAAACCACTTAACCATTTTCTAGGTCAAAAATCAGAAATTACCTTTCCTCAGTTAAAACCCTAATTTTGACTATTTTTCCCTTTTGATGATTTGATCAAATTTCTTGAGGAATTATGGTCCAAACTTTATCAAATGATACATATGAGTTTATAATGTTGATGTGGATAAAAATTATGAAGTTTGACTGTAAATAGGCCATAGTTGACTTTTTCCCCAATATAGCGGATTTTTAGGTCAACTGTTCAATTGACTGAGCAAAAATGTGATCCAAGGCTTGAAACTTGACATGAGTAATCTTGGGGGGTCCATAATGATCCATGAAATTCATATGAGGAATTGAAACCAAATGCATGCCCTAACTGGTCAGAAGCAAAATTATCCAAGCACAGGCAAGTAATATGCAAAATAGGGACATGGTCAGCTTGAGGGCAATAATATCTACATTTTTACTTCAGAATGTATGCACAAAGGATGTTTGTATCAAGATATTGAAGTTTTAAAACTTACATCTTGTAGATGTATTTAAATATGGACTTTGAGCAAGTTTTGAAGAGTGAAGATGATCAGGTTAGCTTGCCTGGACCTCCTTGAATGTGTTGCAAGTCTTACTTTGCCTTGAGGATGATTGAAACTCCCTACTCAAGTCAGTATGCAAGCTTGAGTTTCAAAAATGGTGGATGATGGAAATGTGATTACAGTATTGAAACAAGGACAGGGATAGCTTCTATATGTGTATTAGAAACTTTGTGGATGGTCTGGCCAAGAAACGCACGAGGGGATTTGGAGATTGAATTCAAAAATCAGAAATGACAAGTTTTTGTGCTTGTATGGCAATTTTTGGTTTTTTTGGGAGTTTGAGGGCTTGTATATGCGTGTCTTTTGATGCAAACAACTTGTGCATAAGTAAGGAAAAGGTTCTAGCACTTGAGAGGGTCAGAACCACACAAGTACAAGTTTTGGGATCTTGCTTGTTTTTGAAGAAAAGTGAAAATGTAGTTTCAAGACAAAGTACAAGAACAGGATGAGTTGTTTAGGGACTTTAGACAAGTTTCTTTTGGGTTATAGGTTGTGTGTGATCAGAATAAAACAATAGAAAAGCTCAAGAACTGATTTTGTGCATAAAAGCTACTTTTCCAAAATGGCAATGTGCACTTTCTTCCAAAATGGCATTAAGCATGGGCAATGCATTGAATGTTTGAGATGAAGCCTCTAACAGCTGTGAAAACATTTAATTATGGAGTTCCAAACAAGTTTGAGGCCTGAAAAGCAATTATTGTGCAGCCTAGCATGGATTTGCATTCTTGTTCATCATGAAATTTTGCCTTGTAAAACAACTTGAAACCCTAACTTCTGACCTTTGATTCTCCTTGCTCACAAATGATCTCAAGGATTTCTTGGACTTTTTGGAAAGCTTGTAATATTCTCTACAACCCCTATTTGAATCACTTTTGCAAAATCCAAATGGAACTATGTGAAACTTGGCCCATAAGTTAGGTCAAAATCTGGACCAAAATGCTCAAAATTTCACTAAGTATTTTAGTTTCATGACCATGATTTCATGGACCAATAACATGAAATCCAAGAATTTCTAGGAGGATCTGTGTAAAGCAATGTTTTATATCTCATTGAGATCTACAACTTTCATGTTTAAAGTTTCCTTTGAATCATCTTGCATCATGGTGAAAAATTGGCTCAAAGTTGTGAAAAAATATGAAGTTTTCAACACTTAGAATAATTTCAAAGTTTGGAAACTTTGACTTTTCAACATGAAATCTTGACTTTTTGATTTCTTGATGAAAAAGTTTCATATTTTGACATGTTTTGGTGAATTGTGATCTTTGACACTTGATTTTGACCAAAAAGTCAAAGTTTGACTTTTCAGTATGCATTTGACTTTTGATCAGTTGATTGAAAATCAACTATCAATCAAATGACCTTGAGAAATGTTTTGAGTCATACCATTAGGTAAAAATGATGCATTTGAAACCTTAAGATCATGTCTGAAACCAATTAACCGTTTGCTAGGTCAAAAATCAGAAATTGCCTTTTCCCAGTCAAAACCCTAATTTTGACCATTTTGCCCTTTTGATGATCTGATCAAATTTCTTGAGGAATTATGGTCAAAACTTAATCAAATGACATATAGGAGTTCACAATGTTGATATGAATAAAAATTATGAAGTTTGACTGTAAATTGACCACATTTGACTTTTTTCCTAATACAGTTGATTTTTAGGTCAACTTATCAATTGACTGAGCAAAAATGTGATCCAAGACTTGAAACTTGTAATGAGCAATTTTGAAGGTCCATAATGATCCATGAAAGTCATATGAGGCATTAAGAGTTCAATTATCCTTGTGCAATCTCAAACCCTAATTTCAGTCATCAGTGCTTAAGGAGGTGTCTTAAGCTGATCAACCCTAGTGCAGTCTTGAACCAAAGGAGATCTTGTGAGAAAATACTTGATAAATGAGAGGGAAAATTTTGGGGTACAACAGCTGCCCCTGTTCAATCTTCTTAAACCTGAAAAGTTGGATTGGCAAATCCGTCATTCGTGACTCAAAGGTGGAAGGTGATTGAACACTAGAGTGCCCAAAAATTTGCACTCGAAGATGAATTGTGAATGGGATTATAGATGCCATTTGGAGGAATGGGGGAGATTTGTTGGAGATGGGCTCGTAGATGTCATCCAAAGGTGACTGTTGACAGAAAGTGGACTAAGTCTGAACTTGATTTCAAACGGAAAAGAATCAGAACAAATCTTTGAAGCGATTTATCTGAAACTAGAAGAAGTCTTGTATGTTGTTTGACTGGGAAGAATCAGAATAAATCTTGGAGCGATTTATCTAAACTAGATATTTTCATTTGGAAAGTATCAGGATAATCCATTGAGAAGTTTAAACTGAACCAAAAGAGGTCTTGAATATTCTTTAACTGGAGAGAATCAGGGTAAATCTTTGAGCGATTTATCTGAACTAGAGAAAGTGCCTACTAGGAAAGAATCAGAATAAATCATTGAGAGATTTATCTGAACTAGCAGGGATCTGGAGAATAATCAGAATAAATTGTTGAGATATTTATCTGAAATAGAGAAGGCTTCTCCGGGAAAGAATCAGAATAAACCGTTGAGAGATTTAAACTGAACCAGTAGAGGTTTTGGATATTCTTCAATTTATGATGGGCCTGTGTAGGGCTGCTTCATGATGAGTCCGTGTAAAACTGCATCTGGAATTTTCTGAGAAGGAACCTGGTTGGGATTACTTCATGATGAGTCTGTGTAAAACTGTATCTGGAAATAGGAGGGACCTGTGTAGGGTTGCTTCATGACGAGTTTGTGTAAATCTTCATCTTGGAAATAGGAGGAACCTGTGTAGGGTTTCTTCATGAAGAGTCAGTGTAAAACTTCATCTTGGAAATAGGAGGAACCTGTGTAGGGTATCTTCATGATGAGTCCGTGTAAAACTTCATCTTGGAAATAGGAGGAACCTGTGTAGGGTTGCTTCATGACGAGTATGTGTAAAACTTCATCTTAGAAATAGGAGGAATTTGTGTATGGTTACTTCATGATGAGTATGTGTAAAACTTCATCTTGGAAATAGGAGGAACCTGTGTAGAGTTGCTTCATGACGAGTCCGTGTAAAACTTCATCTTGGGGATAGGAGGAACCTGTGTAGGATTGCTTCAATTGGTCATATAGATAAATGCCCTAACTTGTTACAGGTATTAATCTGGAACTTGAAAAATGATTGATGGTAGCCATCTGTTGATTGACCTTTTCCTGAAAAAGGTAAAACGTTAGCTGTATACAATGTCATGATGTATGAAATGCACGGTGTCATGATGTTGTTGAATGCACTTATCATGTGTGAAATGTTAATGAATGTATTTTTGTCTGGGAAAATAAATCCTTGACAAATGTTTCGGAGTCAATAAATCTCAGACTGTTGTTGAAGAGTAGGTATGTCTTCAAACTTTGCTTAGAATGTTTCCACCGGGGATTCCTGTTTTGTTGTTTTGAGGAGAACTCTGCTGGGGAACATTAAAAACTATGTGGAGAGTGTTGATTCTTGCTTGGGGAAAAGAGTTCAGGAGCCTTGGTTGTCTATTGATCTATTGGGGAGTCGAAGTCAAACTAATGTCTGGTTGGGTCCAGGCTTTATAGTAACTTGCTGGGAATTGTAGAGTAGTCTACTGGGGAAGAGGAGTTGTGGTCCTCCAATTTGTAGTAGTTGGAGAGGCAAAACTCAAGCTGGGGGAAATCCTCAAGGGTTCTTGAGGTTGACTCAGTTGGTGAGAAGTTTTCAGAGATTTAAACTTTGGCTAGGAGTCATCCTATGAGAAGGATATTGGGACGATTTGTCACTGCCCCTAGTAGCAAGTGTTTGTGGCACTTCTAGGAGATGTTGGATTGTACGTAACCCATTCGATGCCCCAAGTGATGGAGATGGTGACCTGCCCCTGGTTATTCCGCATTTCTTGAGAGATTTTTGGGAATCTTGACTTGACTGCCCCAGGTGTGCTGGATAGTGATATGTCATGCCCCCTTGTTTATAGGAGATTTTTCCCTGGAAGTGTTATCCCATTTGAAGTGATTTTGTTCACCGAGAGAGCTTTCGTTCATCGGATATTCGTTGTGTGAATTTCTTCACTGTCAAACAAATAGCCATATGAAAACAACAATATTCAAATAATGCAAAGTTTATGCTTATCTTGAAATTTTGAAAATGCATTTTTAGCAAGAAATTTTGTAAGAAAAATTCAAATCAGGATTTTGAGTAAAGCCTTACAGGAGTCAGGATACCTTTTGTAACAGTATGCTTTCAAACTAACCCATGCTTCAATTATGATTTTTGAAAGGTTGTAACGTGACTTGGTTCACGATTTAAGAAACAAAGGATAAAGCTTCAAAGTGTATTTGTAACCGCTCGTTCTTTGTGATGTTCTTCGGTTCTAAACTCAGCTAATTGTGCGTTTGAACTCCAATTGAGTCTGGAATGATGTTTTGGTGATGGTTCAGACAAGTTAAGTTTATCAGAAGGCGTTCATTTTTTTTTGCAACCTTTTTCATGTTGTTGAGGATTTGTAGTGACCTCTTTTTAATTTGTTATCCCTGATTTTTGCCTGACTGTTCTTGTTTTGAGATTACAGTCAGTGGGATGCTCCAGTTTTCTTAAGTCTCCTTTGTAGGTTTTGACTTAGTGGGCTTTTCTTTTTTAGAGATAATGACTGCCTATGTGATAGCGAACCATCATTGTCTTTTGATTCCATAGGAATGTTTCTTGATGCCATTCGTTGTATTATGAAGTGAAAGTTTGCGACTGAACACACATTTAAATTAACTGCGAGACTATCCTGCCCCAGGTTTTGATTATAGGTTTCAATTTGTGTAAAAAAAGAAAACTTCTACTTCCATGGCTCGAAGGGGTTGACTAGGGATTATCTTCCTTATAACTCCAGTGTTTAGGATTTGAAATAACGCCTGTACATCATCAGCAAGGTCTGTCCAAAAGCATACTTTATGGATTATGGCATTGTTTTCGTCATCCTCCCTCTAAAGGCTTGTAACTTTTAGCAAGAGTTAAATGTCATAAAGAGAGAAAATCATAGTTTAAATATAATGAAAACGAATGGATGAATTCAAGACAAACATATACAATGCATTAATGAAACAGAGTTTGACATTAATAGATAATTGTTTGAATAACAAAAGAGATTACAATTGAAAATTCAAAATGAACAAGACGCTCTCAATGATTTGGCATAGGAGCAGTGATCATGTTTGGAGTCTCCGGAGGGTCAAACTCAATCTCCTTGGCGTCAATCAAATTATAAATCTTGTACTTCAACGCCCAACAATCGTTAGTATCATGCCCAGGACTGTCCGAATGATAATCACACGTTGCATTAGGATTATAGTTAGGAGAAGAAGTTTTGGGGTTTTGATGAGGTCTTATCAATGTAATTAGGTTCATCTTCAACAAGTGTTGTAGCGCTTGAGACATCGGCATGTTGATGTTGGTAAACTGTCTTTTAGGCTCGTTTGGCCTTTGTTGATTTCCCCTTTGCTGTTACCGGTGCGACACAGAACCAGAGATCAGGACTGCCTCCACGTGTTGGTCACGATGACTCTTTTGACCATACACAACATTGGATTCTTTCTTCCCATTGTATGGATTTTTTGAGCATCAGAGGGTGTAGCTCCTTGAATCTTTCCGCTTTTGATGCCAACTTCGACTCTTTTGCCAGTCACTATTAGCTCGGTGAACCCGACCGAGGAACTTCCGATTAGGTGTTTGAAGAAAGGTCCTGTCAAGGTTCCCATGAAGATGTCAATCATCTCCCTGTCAGTTAAAGGGGGTTGCACCCTACTAGCCAGATCTCTCAACTTTTGGGCGTATCCTTTGAAGCTCTTATTGGAACCCATGGTCATGTTCTGCAATTGCACACGAGTTGGTGTAAGATCAACGTTGTACTGGTACTGCTTGTAGAAAGCAGCAGCTAAATCCTCCCAGGTGTGGATGCGAGAACTCTCCAATTGATAGAACCATTCAAGTTGAGTCCCTACTAGGCTCTCTTAGAAGAAATGGATCCAAAGCTTCAGATCGGTTGTGTATGGTTGAATCTTGCAGACATAAGACTTTAGGTGCATCTTAGGGCAAGATACGCCATCGTACAGGACAAAGGTAGGGACTTTGAACTTTGGCGGGATGACCACTCCAGAAACCAAACCCGTGTCTCCTAAATCCAAGCCAGGTATCTGCTAAATTTCCATAACAATGAGGCGATCCTCCAACTGTTTGTACTTGTCATCAGCTGGAGGATATTGTTCCTCGGAATAGTTGGCTTCGCCTTCATCAATCTCTAGACTGTTGACTTCTTCATGACTATCCCCCATGTTGGATGGAGTTGGAAGATTTAGAGCTCCCTTGACTGGTCCTCTAAGTCTTCTTCCCAAGTTCAGGATGCCTACTGACTTCTTGGACATTTTCTTCTTGTCTTTGAGAATAAGAGTCTTCAGGTCCTCTTTCCCCTTAGCCAAAGCCAGGAACATTTGTTGGAATTGGGCATTTTGAGCTTGGAGATCTTTCACCGTTTGTTCCATATCCATCTTACTGAAATAAACAGTAGGAAGATAAGGAGGCCCGTATGGGAGAAACCTGTCATGATATGATGCGTGATATGTGGATGCATGTTTTCAAGGATCTCGCGGGGTTAGTAGTCAATTACAGTTTTGATTGGATAACTTTGTATCGGTGGATGTCCTTCCACGAGAATTAGCTCACCATGTCAAGTGGGTTGTAGCCCTTGACTCAAGTTTGTTGTACTTGATCTTTGACGGTGTTTGATTAGAGGAAAATAAATCCTCTTTCCCCTTGATAGACGTCTGGTTCAATGTAACCCTGCATCAAAGGCCCTCGAGATCCTTTAAATGGTTATTCAAAATGTTATGGTATGATGTTATGATGTTAAATACAAGTATGCAAAGTAAGCAAGTTGATATAAAGGTATACACAAAAAGCAGACAAATCCTTAGGTTTAGGCTTGCATGGAGTTTGTAGGTAAGTACCCTCTTGAAGTTTAGTTGGCTCAACCTGTTATAGTTAATACTAACCGAGTTCTAAGAATCTCAATATCACCGACCTTTCCCCCAAGCTTCGTTCAATAGGCGATTGACTCGCAACCAAACAAAACTCAGGAGTCAAGTCTCAATGAGTGTAGCATTGAGTATCAACCAATTTTCAGCTTTACACCGAAACTGACTATCTCACTACTTCATAATGGCCAAGTTTCTCAAATAAAGGTTCTAAAGTCAGTTATTGCTTCATGACGCCACTCAGCGGCCCCGTATTATCCTTGATCCCAGACAAGGGATACTGGTACCCACAAATGTCTCACACTAACGTAGCTATTGCTTAGACCATGTCGGTATACCCCGCACAGTTTCCATAATCTATTGCTACTTACCTAAAAGGTGTCCCAGATCCGGGTAGAGGATCAAAACAAACCCAAACAAGGAACCAATAATGTAAAGCAAGCAATTCAAACAATGAAAGCAAGTAAATGTGATATAGCCCTAAGGTAACCCCACTTTTAAGTATTCCCCAACAGAGTCTCCGGTTCTGTGATACAGTGGGAGAACTGACTTGGTTGTTTTGCATTTTATCGCAAATGTTATGGATAGCAAGAGTCGCCATCAACTTTTCTTTTATCCAAAAGGAAAGGCTGAAAAGAACAGGAAAGACCTTTAGATATATTTTCTTGAGTTCGGGGGGTTGATTATAAAAAGGGAAGGTATCAGCATCCTTTTCATCCGTAGTTATCTACGGGCTCTTAGTTTCTTGCTAGATCACTTGTTTTTGTTTAAAAATGTGCTTTGTGTGGTTTTTGAAAGTATTTTGAAAAGGGGCCATTGTTTAGGCAAACTTTGTAATAATTCTCGTTCGTAAGAATGTATACAAAGTGTTGATCTTTTGAAAATGTTTCAAGTTTGAAAGATGTTTTGAAAGTGTTGGTGTTTGTTTTGAAAATAGAAAGGATGTTTTGATTTGAAAATGAGAAAGAAACATAGGAACATTCTACCTACTCAAAAGTCTTTCTTGTTTATTTCCTCTTTCCTTTGACATTGTTATCTTACCATGGATTGGTAAGTAACCCTATCTTTAGATGTAAAAAGATACGGGCAAGGGTCATCGTATAGTCATGATTAGCAATATTTGTAAGATATCTTAGCATTTTTTTTAAGGGACTAAGATCATTTATAAGGCAACATTGATAGCATCATTGAGGGACTATGATCTTGTTTTTTGATTTTTTTTTGCTAAGATACCTCACATGCATAACATGGCCATTTTTGTAAGGCAACGAAGTGGGTTTACCCTAAGGGTGTAATTATGCAAGTGTGTTGATTTACATGCCTTGTTTTGTCTTGTATTAGAGTTTACTAAGCATTGATTTTATCTTCCCATACAAACCCTAATTACTAGCATTTTTATTTAAAGCATTAAAATACAAAAAATAAAAATACTAAGCTATTACATCATTAGGGGAGGGGCTGTACAAATTTACAAATGGGGATTTTGCAAAAAAAATAAATTTAAATAATTATTACAACCATATTGAATATTGTACAAAAATGAAGATAAAAATGCAAGAATGCAAAAATGGAAAAAGAAATGATTTTTGTTTGGTTTTCATGAAAATGTTTTAACCTAAACCTAGTTGGAAAAAATTAGTTTAAAAAATTGAATAAAACTAATTAAGAAAGCATTTAAATTTAAAAGTATTTTTTTAGGGTATTTTTATGAAAAAAAAGTTTTAATTTAAGGAAAAATGAAAGTTAATCAATTAAAATAGACCTAAGTTCTAAATTAATTAATTATGAAAATGATAATATAATAACTAAACCTAATTATCTAAATATTAATTATAAAAAAAAGAAGGTTAAATTCATTAAGAAAATAATTTTTAGTCTTTTGTTTTTTACAAAGAAAAATAAATAAATGTAAAAATAATAATAATAATGTTTTTTGGATTTTTTCTATTAGTAAAGATAAAAATAATAATAATAATAATAATAATAATAAAAATAATAAAGAAAATAAAAATATAAAAGAAAGAAAATGGGCCAGGATGTATGAAAGTGAAACAGGGAGTATGAGATAAGCAAAATACCAGGCCCAACAGAAGGGAGCTCAGCGCCTGCCTTCAAACAAACAAAAAAGAGAGAAAATATGCAAAAGAATCAAAAGGGTACCACTGGGGTGGTGATACATTTGTTAACTTAAACAAAACAACAAATATATAATATAAGTCTTGCCCTGAATATTCGAAATCATCTTCCTCCTTCATGCGCGCGCAGACACCATGTCCACCATTGTTAACCCTGTAACTTTCTTATTTCTTGACCATTTTGAAAAGTACAAACATGAAACTTACTGAAAATTTCATCATCAATTTAATCATATAATTTAATTAAGCTAAAAATCAAAGGTTAAACTTTATTTTGTTTGTGTGATACAGTGGGAGAACTGACTTGGGTGTTTTGCGTTTGATCGCAAATGTTGCGGTTAGCAAGAGTCGCCGCCGACTTTTTTTTATCCAAAAGGAAAGGTGAAAAAGCACAGGAAATACCTTTGAGATTATTTCTTGAGTTCGGGGGGTAGTTTATGAAAAGGGAAGGTATTAGCACCCTTTTAATCCATGTTTTGCATGGGCTCTTAGTTACTTTCTAGATCACTTGCTTTTATTTGAAAATGTGCTTTGTGTGGTTTTTGAAAGTATTTTGTAAAGATGCCATTATTTTAGGAAAACTTTGTAATGATTCTCGTTTGTAAGAATGTATATAAAGGTGTTGATCTTTTGAAAATGTTTTCAAGTTTGAAAGATGTTTTTTTGAAAGTGTAGGTGCTTGTTTTGAAAATAGCAAGGATATTTTTGTTTTTAAATGGAGCAAGTAACTAGGAACAATCTACATACTCAAAAGTCTTTCATGTTCATTTCCTTTTTCATTTGACATTGTTATCTTACCATTGATTTGGTAAATAACCCTATCTTTGGGAGTAAAAGGGACGGGCGTGGGTCATCATATAACCATGATTAACAATGTTGCAAGGTATTCTTAACATTATTCTTTAAGGACTAAGATCATTTTGAAAGGCAACTTTTGATAGCGTGATCGAGGGACTATGATCTTGTATTTTGCTTATCTTTGCTAAGATACCTCACATGTGTAATATGGTCATTTTTGTAATGAAACCAAGTGGATATGTATGTTTTTATGCAAACAACTTATGTATAAGTAAGGAAAAGGTTCTAGCAATTGAGAGGGTCAGAATCACACAAGTACAAGTTTTGGGATCTTGCTTGTTTTTGAAGAAAAGTGAAAATGTAGTTTCAAGACAAAGTACAAGCATGGGATGAGTTGTTTAGATACTTTAGACAAGTTTATTTTGGGTTATAGGTTGTGTGTGATTAGAAGAAAACAATTGCAAAGCTCAAGAACTGATTTTGTGCATAAAAGCTACTTTTCCAAAATGGTAATGTGGACTTTCTTCGCAAAATGGCATTAAGCATAGGCAATGCATTGAATGCTTGAGTTGAAGCCTATAACAGTTGTGCAAACATTTAATTATAGATTGACAAACAAGTTTGAGGCCTGCCAAGCAAAGATTGTGCAGCCTAGCATGGATTTGCATTCTTGTTCATCATGAAATTCTACCTTGTAAAACAACTTGAAACCCTAACTTCTTACCTTCGATTCTCCTTGCTCACAAATGATCTCAAGGAGTTATTTGACTTTTTAGAAAGCTTGTAATGTTATTTACAACCCCTCTTTGAATAAATTTTGAAAAATCCAAATGAAACTATGTGAAACTTGGCCCAGAGTTAGGTCAAAATCCTGACCAAAATGCTCAAAATTTCACTAAGTGTTTTAGTTTCATGACCATGATTTCATGGATCAATAACTTGAAATACAAGAATTTATATGAGGAGTTGTGTAAAGCAATGTTTTATATCTCATTGAGATCTACAACTTTCATGTTTAAAGTTTCCTTTGAATCATCTTGCATCATGGTGAAAAATTGGCTCAAAGTTGTGAAAAAATATGAAGTTTTCAACACTTAGAAAAATTTCTAAGTTTGGAAACTTTGACTTTTCAAAATGAAATCTTGACTTTAAGATTTATTGATGAACAAGTTTCATATTTTGACATGTTTTGGTGAATTGTGATCTTTGACACTTGATTTTAATCAAAAAGTCAAAGTTTGACTTTTCAGTGTACAGTTGACTTTTGATCAGTTGAGTGAAAATCAACTATCAATCAAATGACCTTGAGAAATTTTTTGAGTATTACCATTAGGTCAAAATGATGCATTTGAAACCTTGAGATCATGTCTCAAACCAATTAACCATTTGCTAGGTCAAAAATCAGAAATTGCCTTTTCTCATTCAAAACCCTAATTTTGACCATTTTGCCCTTTTGATGATCTGATCAAATTTCTTGAGGATTTGTGGTCCAAACTTGATCAAATGATATATAGGAGTTCACAATGTTGATATGGATAAAAAATTATGAATTTTGACTGTAAATTGACCACAATTGACTTTTTCCCCAATACAGCTGATTTTTAGGTCAACTGATCAATTGATTGAGCAAAATGTGATCCAAGACTTAAAACTTGTCATGAGAAATTTTGAAGGTCCATAATGATGCATGAAAGTCATATGAGGCATTAAGATTTCAATTATCCTTTTGCAATCTCAAACCCTAATTTCAGTCATCAGTGCTTAAGGAGGTGTCTTGAGCTGATCAACCCTAGTGCAGTATTGAACCAAAGGATATCTTGTGAGAAACTACTTGATAAATGAGAGGGAAACTTTTTGGGTAAAACACCCTAAGTTTTTCCTAAGTCACTCGTTTTAAGGTTTTCGACTTAGCGGGCTTTCTTTCTCTTTTTTTAACATCATTTTTTCTTTATTTTCTTTTTTTTGAACAAATTGTGTAACCTTGAGTCATTTTCGGCTTGTTAGAAAGATTGGGACTGCCCCATTCCTTAGTTGGTGAGGGATAACCATTTGTGGTTTCCCGACTTTCTAGACACCCTGATGTGAGAGAATAATCATTGGGGTTTTGATTTTCTGACCTCCTAATGCGAGGGATAAGGCTTGGTGATCCTCAAACACTCCTTTTGAAATTTGAACTCTCGGTCAGATTAACTGAACAGTACCCTGCCCCTGGGTTTAAAAATAAGGGTATTTTCTTGAACATAAAAGAAACTCCTACTTCCAAGCTCAAAGGGGTTGACGAGGGTTTCACTCCCTTATATCTCAGGTGTTTGGGGATTTGAAACAATCCATGTATATCGTCAGTAGGGTTTTGCTCAAAAGCATACAAAACAAAGATTTTTTTTTCATTTTTCAATTATTGTCATCCTCCCACCAATCTTTGCCTAAGCAAAAGACTTGGTAAAGTTGGTATCAATATCAAGCAAATCATCTTTATGAGTGGTAACGAATGGATGAGTGAAAACGAATGGATTACTTCAAGACAGACATACTCATTGTATTAAGATTAAAATTCAAAATAAACAAGTTTCTACAAGAAATCAATGTTTAAAATAAACAGGCAACATTACAAATGAAAATGCAGTAAAGAAGCCAATGATTTCCATTGTTGAGGAGACTTGACTCCGTCTGGACTTAATGATTCTAATGACTTTTTGCAATCTTGATGCTCACTTGGGCAAGATATTCCCCTTCCGATCTTCTGTGAACTCAATAGCCCTTGAGTCAATCAGATCTTGAACTTTGTATCTGGATGGTTTACAATATCTGATCGCATGGCCAGGTGCCCCCGAGTGATATTCACACCTAACATTGACATTCCATTATTCATGAAAAGGTGATGGACGAGGGCCAAGCTCCTTTAACTCAACCAATTGGATATTAAGAAAATGATGTAGTAATTTACTATAAGGCATAAGAACTGGGTCATACTTCCTTGGTGGCCTCCTTGAGCACGGTTGACCCGACAAAGCATATGGACGATATATATTCTGACTGAGCATCTGATTCTTATGACTCGAAATAGACAATGGATACCGGAGAGGAATATTTAGGAGTGTAGATGGTGGTTTAGATGTCTTAAGATATGAATTAGAGCCTCGAGAATGAGAGGTAGTCATTGCTTTCTTTGCTGCAAAAGGATTGACTCGTATGTTAGAACCGTCAGGAGTGAACACAAATGCACATGCTTTAAGCAAGTCCCAAACTTTTTATTTCAATGCCATACACTCTTCTACATCATGTCCCACACTATCATAATGAAATTCACATCGGGCGTTAGGGTCATAGCTTGCAGGGAGCCTTTCAGGAGGAGGTGGCATGTTTCTTAGATTGATTAATTCATATTGTAACAAGAGCTGAAGTATATGTGAATACGAAATTTGTATGGGGTCGAGTTGAGTCTCAGACACCTTCTGCTTTGGATCGTGAGTTACGCGCTTATGATTCTCTTAGTTAACCGGGAGTAACTGCAAACAAGAATATTTTGGAAACCAAGGCTATGGAGAATATTAAAAGGTACCCTGTGGCGTACTGCAAGTCCTACAGAATGAGGAATGGCAACAGTTCATGTTGTATCAGTAGGCGTGGGATTGTTCTCTTTCTTCAACATTGTCTTCAAAACTTCCATAACCAGGCTTACTTGAGTCCTCAACTGACCAACTTCTTCCTTGAGTAAATTTTGACCATGGACAATAGCCTGCATGTCTACCATAAACTGCCCCCATATGAACCTTTGTCTCGGTCAATTCCCCACTGAGTTGTTCCATAATTGATCTATGAGCATGAAGAGGTAAGAAGTCAATCTTGTCACTCTGGAGAGAATACCAAGTCTGAATAAGGATCCCCATCTCTGAGTACCTGTTATGAATGCATGAAGATGCATGAGGTGTATGAGTGGATGTAATGCCATGTTCAATCAATTTCAAGGAACCCGTATGCTTTTAATTTTGAATTTAAGCCATTAAGAGGTGGAAAGCACAACACAAGGATCACAAGCATGGTTCCTTGGAAATAGAAAGAACATGTGTGTTAAAATGGTTAACGTATTATGTACTCAAGGACATGGGATCAAGGTTTCCATTACAATAGATAAATGTTGCACTATTTCAGAATGATTTGAACATCATTGGATCAAAGGTATGGAACCACCTTTGAACATGAGAAAACTGAGTCTGAATATCATAGGATCAAAGGTCCGACGTAACTTTAGAAAACACAAGAACCAAGTACCATGTATATCAATAATTGTATGGGATCAAAGCTTCCAGAATATTGGACACTGCTGGACTTCCAAAATTAACGGCTATCACAAGGTGAGAAGTCCGGAACAAAACGAAGATATCATATAGTCACCAATAGGAAAAAAAGTAACCAACAGAACCAAAAGTAACCATTTGTACCTGTAATATCAAACCCTCCCCACTCACGAGTGTAGTCTAGGTCAGGGTAAGGCAAAGGTTAATCAGAGTCATAGGTTTGCTTGAAAGTACTATCATCGTAAACATACATGATGATGATAACACCACATTAAAACCTACTTTGATCGTGGCTCTCATGATCGAACATGATAGAGCATCCTCCTATCAGCCGTCATGACTCTCCACTCTAATCCTATGTGTTCCCAGTGGTATACAACTTTGGCCTGAGTATTGGGCCTTTTACCTCATAGTATCAACCCACCCAACAGATAGACAACACAACAACAATATCTAGAGCATAGGAACCATGAAATAAGATGCAATGCATAAAAGAAAATAAACAAATAAAGCAGTAAAGAAATAAACAAATAAAACAGCTAAAGAAAATAAAGCAAACAAGAGCTAAGACTGACTTGCATAAGGATTGACCAGCAATTGGTCAATCATTCCCCAGCAAAGTCGCCAGCTGTCACGTCTGGGAATTTCATCGGAGCACAAACAAAGGCGAAAGACAGAATAGTCACCATCAATGTTATTTATCCCAAGAGAGGGAAATGAAACACTGAGTAAACCTGAGGGAAGGAAAAGAACATGTTATAACGACCAAGAGAAAGGGTATGAAAGTTGATTATGCAACGGGAAGGTATTAACACCCCTCATGATTCTCTTGTTCCAGGTTTTCCATCTTCCTTTTAGAATTAGCTCGTGTATTGTATTGACGACACAACTTGTTGACTGAACAAAGTAGAGAAACAAGTAAAACACCTAGGAAAGATGCAAATATATGTGTAAAATGATGCATGATATGAAATGCATGTGATTTATTGTGTTTATTCAAGAAAATCAAAGAATTATAAATAATTGTAAATATTGAGGAACTAACACATATGGAAATGCTGGAAAAATCTCATTTTAATAATAACTTTGGAATGGGTTATAACTTTTAGTACAAGTTTCAATAATCCTAAGTACAAGAGAATAAAGATAGAATTTAAATAAAATCCAAGGAGCCAAAGTTGATGAAGACCTTTCCACACACTAACGTTTTCCCTTGAGACTTGCAATCTGAGCCTTCAACTGCTTGTTCTCTTTTGCGTACTTGTCGGCGACTTCTTTCCATCCACCAGAATAAGAAAATGGGTGATTGGGACCTGGCTGAACTCTAGAGGAAAATAAATCCTCCTGCTTCTCCATCATCTCCACATCATGACTCTCAAGAATCTCAATCAAGTCATCCTTCTTTTCTAATTATGTTGAGTAGGACACCTCCAAAATCTAGTATTTGTTCCTCCATGCTTCCTTCTCTTGCTGCATCCTAACTAAGGCAAGCTGAAGTTCTTCCACATCATATAAGAGAGGAGGATTAGTCATAATAAATATGTAAGCTAGAGGTTTTTCACGAGAATAAAGCATCTTCAACTAAATTACCCTTGATGTACCCAACAAATATGAATCTCTAAGGAAACAATTCCTCTTGGTCCCAAATCTTTTCTACCCTTCCTATGAATATGACACCAATCCTTTTCAATCTCTTCCTTAGATGCCTTGTGATCTTCTCATTCTTTGAGAAATAAACCACTCAGACGAATGTTTCTTGGCTTGTCTCTCATTGGATATCCAAGTTGGCAGCGTGCAAGAACAGGGTTGTAGTTAATTCCTCCATTTGTACCAAGAAGAGGAACATTGGGAAAAACACTACAACTATCAATAATCTTCACATCATAATAAACTTGATGATACCAATAAATGTCAGAATGAGTGAGAGCCATATCTTTGGTTCCCAATGTGGTTCCTTCTTTATATCCCAAAAAGCAGAAGACTGAGGTAAGTGAGAAATAAACCACTGATATAACAATAGTGTACAACTAGTGATCATCCCTTACTGATATAAATTCTGAAGATGGATGGAATAATAAGTATCTTCTAGCAGTGTAGGGAGTAAGTTCCCAATAAGAAAGATCCTAATGGTATTAACATCCATAAATTTGTCGACGTTGGGAAACAAGAAAAACTCATAGGAAAGCAAAGCAAAGATAGCCTCAAAAGCATTTGTACTCTTCATCTTGGAAAAGTAACGAGCTTTCTCCAATAGAAACTGAGCAGGTAAACATTTGATTCCTCCTTTGGTAGTCATGTTATCCGCACTCTCATACTTCCTCAAGTGAGTTATGGTGGCAATCTCATGAGATTTGGGCTCTCCTTCTAAGTCGATGAACAGAACACAATCAGTAATAGGTAAACCAAGTAAGTAAGAATACTTATCCAATGTGGGCATCAACTGATAATCAGGAAAAGTAAAACACTTGTATAATGGGTAATAGAATTGGACCAATGTTGAAAGAATACACTCCTTCATCTTGAGCTTCATCAGAGGCACAATGGATCCATACTTCTTCTCGAAATATGTAGGACTCTCAATCTCAGGAATCAAACTCACCAGTTCCTCTAACTTAGAATCCTTTAAACTGTACTTCCGAGTCTTTCTCCTTCCAAAATCCATGGTTAAAAGAGTACCTGAGATATTTGAAAAAGTAAACCTTAAGTTCCTTGAAAATCGTTTAAAGAATGCTCATGGGTGCATGAATGCATGATGATGCAACAATCACACACAAGATCACAAACATGGGGGTTCATAGGTTCGACGTCACGAGCATGAAGTCAAAGGTACTACCCACAAGGTAAGGACTAATGGTTTATTACATGTCGAACAAGGTTCAAAGGAAATCCCAAAGTCTACATTCTCCCAGGTTGAAAGCAGCACACTTCCTGATTGCTCAGTAAATAAATACTACATTCAAAGGGGCCTCCACTGAGTGGGGGATCTCATGTCTCCTTTTTCAGAATTACTCCCTCAAAGTTAATATGACTATACTGCCCATCATATCTTAAGTTTGCCTAATTCCGAGTATAGGACTTATAAGAGATCATCAAGCACCCTGAAAATCATAAAAATCCAGACATACATATATACAATAAATAATATACAACAAATAATAGCACATACACAGTTAAGCAAATATAGGCTCAACCCACTTAGAGATATTCCCCAGTGAAGTCGCCAGTTTCTTGTAGCGGCAGAAATGTTGAGGCTAAGCCATTGGATTAACTTAACTCGTACAGATCAAATAAAAATCGCCATCGTGATTTATTATTTCCGAAGGAAATGGGAAAAGAGAAAATAAACCCAAAATAAAGGGGGTGAGAATCTAGGTATGGGGGTTAGTTATGCAAAGGGAACATATTAGCACCCTAAACATTTACGGTACTCCGCAGGAACCTCTTTGAAAATCTGTGTATTTTGACTATAAAAGGTTTATACAAAATAAGATGGTGGAGATTAGAAAAGAAGTATATTTTACAATTTTTCACCCGCTGTGGTTGCGAACCTTTAGTGCCTACATACCACCTTCCGTGCAATAGGGGATCAGGGTACTCATAGTTCACCTCAAAAATTTTAAAACACATGTGTGTTGGTTAATTTTAAGAAAAGAGACATCTCGTCATAATCGAGTGGAAAACATACTAACTATCCACAATTATAAGAAAGGAGAATTTGCATTATCTCAAAGTGGAGGGTATAGTCTTTGGATTTAAAATCAACAAGACATCACTCAACACCCAAGTGGAAAATGGCATACTTCACCATATATTGTAGAAGTAAAGTAGCTTGCGTCACTACAAGAATCGACAAGAGTCTAATCTTTTAAGAAAAGTTTTAAAGTAAAAAGCCAAAGTTGCAAAATGGTTTGAATGAGGTTAATGACTTTTAGTCTTTCAACAAAAGATTTCAAAGTGTGGTTAAATTGATTAAAGTTTGATTAAGAAAATATTTTTGAAAATGTATGGACCTAACTCTAAGTTTGTTATGAAAGAGATTCAAGTTATAAAACAAGAAGTGTTTTGAAAAGGAGGGAGAAGATTTTTGAAATTAAAGAATATAGGAGGAGATGAAGGGACTATCCTAAGTATACAAACTAAAAGCTAAGGAAAAGAAAGGTTTAATAAACAAGAAGCCAACACTTGACATAAGAATTCAATGTAGAATTCCCATCCTTTGTATTAAAACCAAGAAATAAAAAATACTAAACCTCTGAGGAATACCAAACTTTAGATGAATTAAGAACTAAGAAAAGTCTTCATTGACAAAAATTGGCCAGAGTAACAACTGTATACTAAGAAATTCTCACAGACAAAGCATGAAAATCGGAATAACCTACACACATAAAAATTCAAACCAATGCCTTGGAGTAGACCCCAAGGATTTCATAAGATCTTCACACAAATATCAACCAAAGACTACATAGTTCCGACTCCACAACTCCATAGTGCTAGGGATAGTAACCAAGTAGTCCAAGTAACCTCAATATTTTTTAATGTCCATGTAGATTATTAAGTATATTTACAAAAAAAAAGAAGCTCAAGTGAGCAAAGATAAAAAGGTAGAAAATAAATGCTCAAGTGAATTAGAAGTTAGAGGTCAAGTATAACAAAAGGTTAGTTGAATGACCATCTTGAAGCTTGCTTTTGAAAACTCATTAGAAGATTGATAAAACCAAAGCTTCTTAACAACAAGTTTCATTTTCTTTTTGTAAAGTATATCATTCATTTCAAGTACTCAAAGCCAACACATATGACCAACGATAATTGAAGATAGAACTTAGGCAAAATTCAATGAAGGCTTGTTAGAGGATTGGTAAGACCAAAGCCTCCTAACAACATGCTTCAAAGGTTTTGAACCAAAATCCAATAATCAATTATACTTGAGCTTTCAAACATAAAGTTTGGGCCACGAATGATCATTTTTCGAATCAGGACAAATTTAGCGCTATGTTAAGAAATTGTAAGTGGACTTATGTAGAAGTCACATTTATTTTGAGGTCGGTCAATAGAAATCTATGTACTATACATGTTAGAGAAATGATATGTAGATCATTCTCCGAAAACATGTAGCACAAGTAAAAACATGAACGGGATAAGATGAAGAGGGAGGGGATGGTCAAGATAGAACCACAAGTCCATATGAATCATAAAATTAGGTTAAACTATAATTAATATCATTCATCTAATTTAATGGATTTGGTTCTTTCAAACCTATCAACATCCTAGATTCAATGATATTAATGAAACTAAACCAAGGTATCACCAATTATGTCCAAAGTCAGAACCAACCCCAAGAGAAATAAAACCTCAATTAAAATAATTTAAAAATGATTTTTATTTGGCCAAGTAATAAGAAATTATTGATGAAACACTCATAGAGAATCCAATTACCAAATAAATTTCAAATGAGACCATTATAAAATCAGAAAAACTATTTAAGATTTTTAGAAAAAGATTTGGTAATATTCAGCATTCTAAAAATATTTTTAAACCAACTTAAATCAAGTTAACAAGTCAAAAATTATAAAAAAAATTGAAAAATAAAAAATAAAAAATGAAAAAATAAGAATCGGAAGAGAAAATTAAAATAGAATTTTAGTAAAAACTTTGTTTTTTTTTCAATTAAAAATGAAGGAGATGTTAATTTTTGAAGTTAAATAAAATTTGAAAAATAAAATAAATCAAAATTAATGTGGACCATCAGATATTGTCTAAACGTGTCAGTAATCATATTCAAGGGATCTGGCATGATGTACATATCATGGACTTTAGCGAATAAACCACAGGATCAAAAGTTTAAAAATGATTTTTGAAAAAAAAATGCGGCATCACGTCATTGGTTGAAGAGAGACATGTCATCATCTTCAACCTCCAGCCACCTCCAATTCATTATTCCACAAACGCTAAAATCAAGAGCTCAGACTAGTACCATTCTTTTCATTTCTTAAAGATGATTCCAATGGTACCCTCACGAAAAATTTATATTTATGGTAGCTCAGTCGTTTTGGAATAAAAACAGAAGAAAAAATTGAAAAGGGATTTGAAAATAAAAGTACCAAACCTAGTTACATTTGAAAATGAACTATGCTATGAGCATCAGTGAATCAAGAGTTGCATTGTAGCAAGAAATTTGAAGAGAATTGATGAAGAATTTTACCTGTAGAAGTTCAACTTCAGAGCTCTAAAATTTGACTTGGTATGTTTGATTCAGTGCTTGATTCTTGGTGGTAAGAGTATGGTTAGCTTCAGAGAAGTTCAATGAAGCTAATTAATGGAGATTTTGGTGAATGAGGGTTAGAAATGAATAAAATGAAGATACAAATTCAGAGTTCATATGGCATCTGAATAGGGCTTGTTTGGCTCTCTAATGCTTGGGAAATGAATGAAATATCATCCTCTATAGGAGGCTTTATGGGATGATTCTTGAAGCTTTTGAAACACCATATCATCATCTTCACAATGTGCCAATAAAGATTCCATTTGGAGATCTGAGATGAAAGTTATGATCAATTGAAATCATGAAAAATAAACTGATTTTTGTACTTAGAAATATTTCTAAGTGTTGAACTTCAAAATGACCTATAGTGTTCTCCAAAATTACATGACCTTCAACTCAAAACTTACTCTTGATCCTTGAAGATAAAATTAAGTAGACCATTTAAATTGAACTGTAGGATTGAGATTATTCAAAAATCATAAAAAAATGAAAGACTTATGGTCTTTGGATGATGATGAACAAATTTGGGGAAGTTCACAAAAGACATATAATTTTTCAATTCTATAAAGACTTTCCAAAAAATTTCAAGTCTTGCATATTGAAACAAAGTTGTAGTAGACGTCCTCAAGTTTATTGTGAAAAAAGAATAAGCTCAAGGAGATAAAATATGACCAAGTTATGATCCTTTGAAGTCACACAAGAGAATTTGACGGCCTTCCCAAAGGACTTGTAATCTTTCCCAATCATTAGTGACTTTCAACTCAAAATTAGCCTTAAACCCTTGAAGTTAACTTGTTAAGAAACATTTAAAGAGAATAATGGCTTTTTAATCAATCAAAAATCTCAAAAATGAGCAAGATATGATCCTTGGAAGTCATCAAACCCTTACTTAGAGAGTGCCAAAATGACTTGTAACCTCTTTCAACTTTTGATGACTTTCCTTGCAAAATTGGATCTTGTCATGTGAAGAGAAGTTTTTGTAGATGATGATAAGAACCCATAGCAAAAATAACCAACTCAAAATATTAAAAATTAAGAGAGTTAAGCACTTGTGACACTTGAGTCAAGGACTTGCTCAATTAGGTCAAACTTGTTGAATCAACCTTGAATCTTTTAAACTTTCTTTTCAAAATAGAGCATGATGGATCACATTAGACCTTGAAATGATGTGTTGAAGCACACTCAAAGGTGGAGCTTAAGTCTCTATGAAACTTGTTGAATAAGGCATGGAAATAAACACATGAACCTATGAACCTTCTTGATGAATACCACCACCAAACTTGAGGAAAACTTGACCTAGATAATGTGAGAGAGTTGTTTGAACCAAAAAAATTTGATATCATAGACATGGCGTTGAAGCTTAAGCTCTTGCAATCCATTGAAGAACCATTTGACTAAGGACTATCCCTCAAACCCCTAGGTTAGATGGTGAGATGGATGAAGTTGTGTTATCAACTATAATATGAACATCCAAAGAAACATATATACATATTTTAATGTTATTTAAAAGTGAAACTAAGTAAAAAAACATATGTACAAGATACACAATTCAAGGTGCTTGGTGATCCCTTAAGAGAAAACTTAAAGATAGGCTGAAGTGGAAAAGAGAACCAACCCTAATGTGTGATCTTGATATATTGATAATATGAGATAATGAGATATTGCAGGGTTATAGTTCATATTGTTGTTAGGGTTCATGGGGATTACCTAGGGTTCCTACGGTTCATGTTATTTTTTGGGTTTGGATGAAGTTATCGGTTGAAGATCCACCGGGGAACTGGGATTGCACGACTACTAGGGGAGGAACCAACGAAGGAAGTGATTTCCGGCGGTGGGGCGATTTCCGATCACCCAGAAGTATAGAAAGAAGGAGGAGTGTTTGTGTAGAGAGAGGGAGAAAGACTAGATAGAGAGAATGAAATGGAAAAAATGAACATTTGTGAAAGATTTTCGATTAAATACTCCCTCCATCCCTGGCTAGATGTGTGACGTGTGGCCATTCACTAGCCACACGATTAGACGATTATTGACCAGTCTATGTATACGCTCGCCTACCATACGCCCCAATCAACGTTCCATCCAATCTCTCCATTTATCATACTTTTGATCAATGCTCTAGGATCCACTCCTGGTAGCCTGTTGATCAAAAACGAATGTCTCTCATCGTTCCAGTACACCGTACCATCACTGAGTTCTCACACTTTATCTAATGAACCCAAAACTTATCATGGGCTTAGCCTAACGCTATTTACACCCTTATGTTTTATCTAGGGAAACTATGACACACCCTTTTTTTAATTAATTCAAATTTTATTTTCTCAAATTTTGTTTATAATTTATATTTTCTTTGTAATTTTTTTGTACACTATATTATACAATTTTAAGATGTAAATTGGAAATAAAAACTTTTAAGTATTATAAAAACTTTTTTTTTAAAGTAACTTTTATTTCAACTCTTATTTTAAACCTTAATTCATACATTAATTTTTATTAGTTTATTTAAATAATTGTTTTTTTATCATTACAAACCTTAATTTTCAACTAATTTCTTTATTTTCAAAATACTAACTTAATCAATATATATATTTTTCCTTTACTAACTTCAAACTATTTTATAGCCGTGCATTTTTTTTAATTGCCAAACTCTTTTCAAAACTCGAAGCAAATTTAAAATAACTAACCAATTACAATTTTTTTCCTAACATAATAAAAATTCAAGATATTTTCAAAAAAAGATTAATAACATTGCTTTCAAATTATATTTCAAACTGCATCTATGATCACTCAATTTTTAAACTCAAACAAAGTTAAAAAGATCATTTGAAAGCAATTCTACACAATCCTATAAAAACATTAACCAAACACTTTGAACTATGAAGGACTCTGATTTCTTCTTAAGAATATACGTAGGCACATGGTTCAAAAACCAAGGCAAGTCCACTAACTAAAAGACTAAATTTTCTCCTTATTTTATTTGAGATAATATGATTAAATAGAAAAACTCATGTTAAAGTCCTAAAGTTAAAGAGGGTCTCCTTGAGTACAAGGGAGATAAAAGGTGCATAATACCTTTCATTTATCTAATCAACTCGTGAATCCAGTAATCTCTAAATCATTAGGGTTTTTTTTGTTCCTTTCCCATCCTTAAGACAAAAAGTTGTGGTGGCGACACTCATATTTTTTTGCCGATTATGACACTGAGCATTTGAGGATTGTATTGCAAGTGTTTAAAGATAAGAAGTTGTATGCAAATTTTTTGAAGTGTGAGTTTTGGTTATAGGAAGTGAGTTTCCTTGGCCATGTGATTTTAGGTGATGGGATTGTTATGGATCCTTCAAAAATCAATGCGGTGTTACACTGGGAAACTCCAAAGTATACTATGGAGATAAGAAGCTTTCTTGGTTTGGCTGGTTATTATCATAAGTTTATTCAAGGTTTTTCTAAGTTGGCATTACTTTTGACTCAGTTGAATCGAAAGGGTCAAGCTTATGTGTGGGATGTTGCGTGTGAAGAAAGTTTTGTAGAACTGAAGAAGAAGTTAACGACTGCTCTAGTGTTGATTTTGCCTAATCCAAGTGAATCTTTCATGGTATATTGTGATGCATTTAAGATGGGTCTTGGTGGTGTGCTGATACAGAATACACAAGTTGTTGCTTATGCTTTCAGACAATTGAAAGTTCATGAAAGGAATTATCCTACGCATGACTTAGAGTTAGCAGTCGTAGTCTTTATGCAAAAAATTTGGAGGCACTATCTGTTCGGTTCCAAATTTAAGGTGTTCAGAGATCACAAGAGTCTGAAGTACTTGTTTTATTAGAAGGAATTCAATATGAGGCCGAGAAGATGGCTTGAGTTTCTCAAGGATTATAATTTTGATTTGAGTTACCATCCTGGTAAAGAAAATGTTATGGATGATGCTTTGAGTAGGAAGTCTTTGCACATGTTTATGCTTATGGTGCGCGAGTTGGAATTAATCGAGCAATTCAGAGATATGAGTTGGTGTGTGAGGAAACTCCTAATAGTGTAAACATGGGAATGTTATAACTGACTAGTGGTATTCTTGATGAAATCATAGATGGTCAGAAATCTGATCCGAGCTTGGTTGACTGGTTTCTACTAATCAACCAAGGTAACAGACGTGATTTTCGAATTGATGGAAATGATGTAATGAGGGTTGGAAATAGAGTGAGTGTTCCGGATGTGCCAAAACATAATAAGAGTATTCTTAAGGAAGGACATCGAAGCGGTTTAAGTATTCATCTAGGTGCTATTAAAATATATCAGTAGTTGAAGAAATTATTTTGGTGGTCGGGTATGAAAAAGGAAATTGATGAATTTGTTAATGCTTGTTTGACTTGCCAGAAGATGAAGATTGAACATCAGAAACCTTCGGTTTTGATGCATCCACTGAAAATTCCATAGTGGAAATGGGATATCGTCTCTATGGATTTTGTGTCAGGTTTGCCGAAGACGACTAAAGTCAATGACTCGATTTTGGTGATAGTGGATAGGTTGACTAAATAGGCTCATTTCCTACCGATGAATATCAATCATTCCATGAATAAGTTAGTTGACATGTATATCGAAGAGATTATGAAGTTACATGGTATAACTTCGAGTATTGTATCAAATATAGATCAAAAGTTTACATCAAAGTTTTGGGAAGGTTTGCAAAATGCTTTTGGTACTATGTTGAGGTTGAGTTCGGCTTATCATCTGCAGACGGATAGTTAGACAGAGAGGACTATTCAGTCTTTGGAAGACTTACTGAGGTCTTTCATGTTGTAACAAGAAGGTGTTTGGGAAAACCATTTTCCATTGATTGATTTTACCTATAATAATAGTTTTCATTCTAGTTTTGGGATGACACCATACAAAGTGTTATATGGAAGAAGGTGTAGAACTTCGTTGTGTTGGGATAGACCATGCGACAATGTAATACTCAGTCCTTAAATTATGCAAGAGACAACTGAAAAGATTAAGATGATTCAATAAAAGATGAAAACTTCTCAAAGTTGTCAGAAGAGTTATCTTGATAAGAGGATAAAAATTCTTTAGTTCCAAGTGGAAGATCATGTAGCTTTTAGGGTTACTCTGGTGACATGTGTTAGTAGAGCTTTGAAGTCGCGAAAGCTCACTCTGCATTTTGTTGGTCCATATCAGATTTCATAGATGGTAGGTTAGGTGGCCTGTTGAATCACTTTACCATCGTCGCTCGTGAACTTTCATGATTTGTTTCATGTGTCTCAGTTGAGGAGATACGTTTTGGCTCCTTCGCATGTGATTCAAATGGATGATGTGCAGGTGAGAGATAACCTGATAGTTGAAGCATCACCTGTGTGGATAGAAGGTTGGGAAGTAAAGTAGTTGTGGGGTAAAGAGGTTTCCTTAGTGAAGGTAATGTGGGGTGGACTGGCTGGTGGATGTTTGAGTTAGGAGCACGAGGATCAGATGAGAGAGTCTTATCTGATTCTGTTTCAGCCAAGTAATTTTTGAATGCGAAAATTCTTTAAGTGGAGAGAGTTGTAACACCCTAAAATCTAGATTTTAATTATTTAATTAGTTATTTAATTAAGTTGGTATGGATATTGGTGATTATTGGTGAATATATGAATTATGGTGATTTATGTGATGCATTATGGTGTCTTGCATTGACATCTGTGGAATAGTGGGAATTAAAGTGATATATGGTATGTTAATTATTTGGATAACTAGTATAATTATTTAGAATTATTATTAATAAACTAAAAAGAATGGGGTGTATAGAAACAATAAGGACATGGTGGTAAATTTCAAGAGGTTAAATGAGGGAAAAGGTGGAAGACCATAGAAAGGGTCCAAGGGTTAAACAAGGAAAAAAGGATTTTTGTGTTAATTTGTTACAATCGTGTCTTGAGAGGAGGCAAAGAAAAAAGGCTAGGGCACTAGGAACATAGATAATCACCATAGAATGAAAAAAGGAAGAATCGATAGTGTTGTACCCCAATTTTTCCCCTAAGATCCCTTCATCATACCATGTTGATTCATTCACAACAAGATCACATTAGGATTCTTGGTTCCCCTCCCTATATTTAGCTTTGATCTTTGAGGAATCACCAAGCACCTTGACTTATGTTCTTTTTCAATCATGAATATTTTTGTCTTGATTTCTTCTTTTAATGCAATGTTGGTTTGTCTTGCTTGTTACTCATGTAGGTAAGGCAATAAGTTTCAACAAGTTGCTCCATGGGTCATGAGTTTATTTCCATGACGTAGTCAATAAAGCTTGAAAAGTTCAAACCTCACCATTGGATTTGTTTTGGAAGAAATGGCATGGCAAGGTTATTTTGGTTCACCATATTTCAAGGTTATCAAATTTGGTTGAAAAGCACAAGGGATTGATTGGAGAAATTGTCATACTTGGACAAGGCTTTGTTCTCATTGGTCACATATGCATATTTCTCTCAATTCTCAAGATATTGAAGTGGTTATGGTTGCTATGAGTTCTCATTATCATCCTCAACAACTTATATTTACAAAGCATTTGATTTGGTACAAGAAGTTTGTTCAAAAATTGTCAATGTTCCTCAAGGCATGTTTCTTAATCTATGAGCTAGGGTTTTGAACTTCAAAGGAGTATATCGTTCCCGTATTTTGGTATTTTTGAGTGATTCTAAATACATAATTCTCTTCAAAGGGTTATCAACAAATCACTTCAAAGTTTCCAAAGAGTTTTCATGTGGAAGAAACTTGATGAAGAAGAAAGATTACAAGTCCTCCAGATGAATCTCCAATTTTTCATCTGTGACTTCAAATGAGCATAACTTGGTCAGTTTTTATCACCTTGAGCCCATTCTTTTTCCATAATGATCTTGAAGATGTGAAAGTTTTTCTTTCTTTTATGTGCAAAGTGATAAAATGGATTGAAGTTGCCTTAAGGATACAAAAGATTATAGGTCATTTTATTAAATTTTGCCAACTTCAACTAGTCATAACTTTCTCAATTTTTGGAGATTTTGAATGGTTCAAGTTTCAAAATGAAATTCAAGAGATCTACTTCATGCCATCTTTTTTTGTCAAGAGAAAATTCCAAGTGGAAGGATATGTTTGGATGCAAGACATTATAGGTCATTTTTGAAGGAAAATTTGAAATATTTCTAAGTATGGAAAATCAACCATTTTTTCTCAACTTTGACTCAATGCAACTTTCAGCTCAAGCATCCATTTGTCTCCAATCTTTTTCCGTTGCAAAGCTTGTAACCTCATCTTTCTAAAGAATCAAGAATCATGCCCTAAGACCCCTTGAGCTGAGAATGCTATTGGTCAGAAGTTGGCACTTTGAAACTAAATTTTTCACCAAGTCAGAAGTTTGAAATCTTTGTTTTGGCTTCTAATCACAAGTTTTCCACGCGTTTTTGCCTCTAAACACGTTTAGTGAAGTTCCAGAATTGTTTAGCACCTCAAAACGCAAGAATTGGATGAGTTTTGGTGAAAATTAGATCACACTTCACTCGTGTTTGCACGAATTCCCTCCAAAATGCATCATTCGCTCTTCCTTTTGATCCCATTTGATTATCCTATAAATACATGAACTATCCCATTCATTTTCTCAAGCTTAGATAGCCAGAATTAACCTGCCAAACTTGTTCCACAACTCAAAATTCAGTAACTTCAAAATCCATACACAAGCCTTTTTCAATCAAATTTTTTCATCAAATATCCTTCTTTGATATTCCCTGAAGTTAACCATATAATTACATTCAAGAATCGTGCCATATACTGCTCCATAGAAGTCCAGTTTCAGAGCTCTGTAACCCAACTTCAATAGGTAGATTCCTTCATCAATTCTTAAAAACTCTGATATCATTGTGATGCTCTTATTGCCCTGGTTCTAGTCGCAACACTTACCTTTTACTGGAAACATGTTTTGACCATGAAATTTCAAATCCCTTTTCAAAAATTTCCTTCCAAATTGCTTGAGCTACAGTTTATATAAATTTGGCGCGAGGGTGTGGTTTTCTTCGTCTTGAAGAGACGAAGCGAATGGCATAGGTCTGAGCTTATGATTTTACAGTTTGAGAGACCTGCAAATCACGTTGGCTGGAGGTTGAAGATGACCAACGTGTCATCTTCCAACTAATGATGGCACGCCACTTGTTATTTTTGAAAATATGATTTATATTTGATTATGTACTTTATTCACTAATGACCATGATATGCACAGCGTGCCAGATACATTGGATTTGATTACTAACGCGTTTTGACTCTCATCCAATGGTCCACATATTTTTTTCTTTTATTTTCTTTTCTGATTTTTATATTTAATTTTTTTAATTTTCAAAAAATCATAGAAAATTCATTTTAAGTCCAAAAAATCTGAAAAAATTATGAAAAATATTTTTGATTATTCTCTTTCTGATTTTTACTTTTTCACAATTTAATTTTGTGTTTTGGTATTTTTTATAAGTTTACACTTTATTTGAATTATTTTAAATGTTTAATAATATTTTTATGCATTTTTAAATTCTGAAAAAATTATGGAATGATCCAATGATATTGTGACAAATATTGGTGACCTTATTTTTTTTCTGACTTTGCTATTTTTTTATCATTTTTGGTTTATTTTGGCCATTTCTTTTAATTTTAAAAATAGTTTGACTTTAAAAAATTATCAAAAAAATTTATAAAACTATTTGAGCCCTTTTCTGATTATTCTATGGTCTTAATTTTTATTTCTTGATTAATTTGAACATAATTGATATTTTTCTCTTTTATTTCTATTTTTAAACATTATTTTTAAACCTTTTTGTATATATTAAAATGTATTATTATTTTGTGACTATTTTCTGGCTGATCTTGGGTTAAATTACTAATCATGAACTTTATTAACATCATTGGATCCATGGTGTTGAGTTTAACTCCACAAAAAATAGATGAATGATTTTAATGATAGTTTGATTAAATTTAATCCAAAAGTGGTCTGTATATTCTCTCCCACTCCTCTTCATCTCTTCCCCTTCTTATTGCACTAGATGTTGTTGAAGCATGATCTCTATATCATGTCTCAAAACAAATGGTGCATAGATTGATATTGACCGGCCTCAAAATAGGTGCGACTTCTACATAAGTCCACTTATGATTGCTTAACATAGCGCTAAATTTTGTCCCAATTCGAATAAATAATCATTCGTGGCCCAAACTTATGTTTGTAAGTCCAAGTATGTTAATTTGATCTATTTGATCCAATAACCTTGAGATTCATTGTGTGGAGGCTTTGGTTCTACCAATCCTCTAATGGATCTATAATACCTTTGGTAAATGCGGATCACTTAAATATCGTTGATTATTAAATGATACTAATAAGGATTCCAAATGGATGATATACTTGACAAAAAGCAAATGCAACTTGTTGTGTGGAGGCTTTGGTTCTACCAATCCTCTAATGAGTTTCAAATGCAATTTTCAAGATGGTCATCCAACTAACCACTAATCACTAACAATTGACTTTATCATTTATTCTTTTATATGCCCCTTTATTTTTATGCACTATTTATTTTTTTTAGCATTTACATTTCATGCCATTTTCATCTTTGCTCATTTGAGTATTTACTTTCTTGTCATTTTTAATTTGCTCATTTGAGTTGTTTTTTTTCTTTTCTTTTCTTAAGATACCTAATAATTAACATAAACCATAAATTTTTTTAATGATACTTGGACTATTTGGTTACTATGCTTGGCATTATGGAGCATTGAACTTCTTGGACTTAGGATTAGAAACCTTGGCTTATGATTGCAGACCTTGTAATCTTATCTGATTATTTTGTCTGGAGCTCTTGAGGTTTACCTCAAGACATTGGGTTATTTTTTTGTTTTGTGTGCAGGTTATTGTGATTACACCTTTTGTTTGTAATCTGGAATTCACCCGTATACAGCCGTTACTCTGCCCAATTTTTGTTAAGACTTAATACACTTGAAGTTTGGTTCTCTCAAGAGGTCAGTATTTTTGCTTGTTTGGCTTCAATCCAAAGAATGAGAATTCTATCTTGCCTCATAGTGTCAAGTATTGGCTTCTTGTTGGCTAGATGGTTCTTATCCCTAGCGTTTACCTTATGCTTTAGGATAACCTCTTCTTCTCCGCCCATTTTCTTTAATTTTAAAAATCTTCTCCCTTTTTTTTTTGAAAACTTTTCTTGCTTTTAAATTTGAACCACTTTCATAATAAACTTGGACTTAGGTCCATGTATTTTCAAACATTTTTATAAATAAACTTCAATAAACTTAATAATACTTCAACATTTTTTATGAGAAGAATAAAAGTTAATCAATCTCATTTTAAACCATTTGCCACTTTGGCTTTTACCTTTAAACTTTTCTCAAAAGATTGAACTCTTGTCAATCCTTGTAGTGATGCAAACAACTATACTTCTATAATATGTAGTGAAGAGAGATATTTTCCACTTGGGTGTTGAGTGAGGCATTGTTGATTTTAAAATTCAAGTCATATCCTCCACTTTGAGATGATGCAAATTCTCCTTTTTCATGATTGTGGGTAGTAAGTATGTTTTCCACACGGACAATGACGATGATGTTTTATCTCGTAAAATTAACCAACACATTTATGTTTTAAATTTTTTTAAAAGAGGAACTACGTGTACCCTGATCCCCTATTGCACGAAAAGGTGGTACATAGGCATTAAAGGTTCACAACCACGGCGGGTGCAAAAATCATAAAAAATATATTTCTTTTCTCACCTCCACCATCCATTTTTTATACAACATTTTATAGTCAAAATGTACAGATTTTACAAAGAGGTTCCTGCGGAGTACCGTAGATGTTTAGGGTGCTAATATCTTTCCTTTGCGTAACCAACCCCCTTACCTAGAATCTTTCCCCCTCTTTTTTTGGGTTATTCGCTATTTTCCCATTCCTTTGGAAACAATAAAGCGCGGTGGCGATTTTTATTTTGATTTGTATAAGTCTAGTCAATCCAATGGATTAGTCTTAAACATTTCTACCGCTACAGATAGCTAAATAAAATCTAAGGTAAGGGGGTGATCCTTGTTATTATAATTGTATGGAGTTCAGGTGTATTTAGGATTTTTTGGGTTTTATAATGAATTGGTGATATGATGATTTTGATGAAAATTGATGAAATATGTGATTTTGTTTTGCCATGATTTTGATGTGTGTAATGTCTATCGTGATATGTTGTGGTTGTATTGTAAAACATGTTGAATTTGATGTGTTTTGGGATTGTGTTGTGTTGAAATCGTATGATAATTGGGAGTGGTCTTGTGCAGAAATTGCAACAGGAAGTTTCTATTTCATACGCATCGACGGGCGAGACAAGCGTCATCGGGCAAATAGGTTTCTCCCAAGCGTCTTCGTGCAAAGCGATTTCTCCCAAGCATCGCCAGGTGAGACTCTGGGCGAGGGGACTTGGGAAAATGCATGCTCTTCGAAAATTAGCGAAATGCCTCTGCTTCGTTGGGCGAGCGAGGAGAGAGGCTGGTCGCTTTTGCTTTGCCGAGAGAGCCTCATGCAAAGGCTCTTGCTTCGTCGGGCGAGCCTCATGCGAAGGCCTTGCTTCGTCGGGCGAACCTCGGGCGAGCAGACTGGGACATATTTATTTTAAAACTTTGAAAATTCATAACTCGATCTGTGAGTGTCCGATTGACGTGTGGCTCGGATTGTTGGAAAGCTGGTTTGATATACTGTTGTACCCCAGAATTTTCCCTCCCATTTTCTTCAAGACATTCTCATGAGGTCTCCATTTGCTCAGAGATTCTCAAGAGTTGATCAGACAAACTCATCTCCTAAGCAAGGGTCTTCAACTATGGTTTGGTGTTTCTCAAAGAAGATTGGTCTTCAAAGGTCTCAAATTAATTTCATGGTTCATCACATGGCTTTAAGAATGCTCATACCAAGTTTCATGCTTGCATCACAAGTTTGCTCAATCAATGGCTCAGATGACTGAAAATCAACTGTATTGGGTAAAAAGTCAATTATGGTCAACATACAGTCAAACTTCAAGATTTTTTGTCAACATTAACATTTTGAGGTGATATTGATGATTTGATCAAGGGTTGACCATTATTCCTCAAGGAAAGCCCTCAAATCATCAAAGGTCGGAAAATTGTCAAATTAGGGTTTTGATTGAAGATGACTGATCATTGACTTTTGATCTAGTGCATGACTTAATGGTTTGAAGTATGATCTCAAGGACTCAAATACAACATCTTGACCTAATTAAATGGCTCAATACATTTCCAAATATGTAAGTGATTGACAATTGAAAATTGAATTAATTGATAAAAGTCAATAGTTGCAAAAGTCAAACTTTGACTTTTTTTTATCAACATTGGAATTCAAATATCAAGAATCATCAAGATATTCAAAGCTATTAAATTTGATCATCAAAAATCAAGAAATTTAACAAAATTCAAAAGTCAAGATTTTCAATCACTTAGAAAAAATTCAAGTGTTTTGTACCTAAAAACCCTAACTTCACAAGCATGTTTCCTCAAGATACAAGTTGATTCAAGGAAAACTTTCAACATAAGAGTTATAGGGATTGATGAATTCCACCACTTTTATAATGTGGGTTGATCCTCAAAAAGTGCCTAATTTAAGAGATATGAGCCCATGAAGTTCTGATTATTTTTACCCAACACTTAGAAAAAATTTCTAAGTGATGTGTACTTAACAAAGTCACAACTTTATGGCCATTTTTCACTAAGATCCAAATTCATTTAGAAAAAACTCACATCATAAAAGTTGTATATATTTATTCAATCTTTCTAAAATGTCCAAGAACATATTTTTATCATACTTGAGCTAGGAGATTCGAAGATATGAAGTTGGACACCCATTCTTGAATTTCAAGTCATTTTATAAAGAACTCAAGAGCAACTCTTATAACCTTATCATTAAATCTCACTTTTCAGGCCATGTTGCTTCTAAATCTCCCCATAATCGTAGATTTACACAAAAATATGGTGCATTACAGAAAGATTTGAAGCTTTATCCACTTGATCATACCATTTTTGGATTAAATTGCAAAGAGCTCCATATCCATTTGTAAAAAGACCACTTTAATCACAAAGTCCACTCCTTAAGCCTCTAACTTGTTTATTCTGATCACACTCAACATGAATGCTCAGAAGCAACATGTCTAGAGCCTCTAACTAGTTTAGATCCTTTTGTATTATGTATTGGAACAACAATTTTCACTAAAAACTTGGTTATTCCATTTCAACCAAACCATAACTCTTCAACTTGACAACCTAATTATCCCTTGCCCTCAACCTTTTTCCTATAAATAGAGATGTCATTTTCAAGCTAAAAGACCCATGGACAAGCCCTCTAAACCTCTCATACACTCTCAAACCCGAATTGGCCATAAAACTCATTTCTTGAGTTTTCAAAATCCATTTCTTTGAAACTCTCAAACCTTGCCACTTTTGTCCAAACAAATCATCCAAACACTTCATATACATCATGTATAAATTATCCAAATACCTATCTTGCCACTGTAACACCATTAACAACATCCACCATTTTCAAAATCCAACTTTACAACTTAACTTAAGTATACTGATCCAAACACTCTCAAGGAAAAGTAAGAGTTACAACATACTCACTAAGGTTCCAGGAAGCTAAAGAAAGCATCACATTGCTTCTGGAAGTTGTGTAGAGGTCATCGAGTTTTTGCTTCAAGAGGTAAGTTTTTCAAACTTTGAAATCTCTGTACAATCATCATTTGAATTTATTTTCTAAATACAAAATGTAGATATCATGTCTATGAAGCTAACCATATCCTTAAATTACATTTTAATTAAGTATGTGATGAGAATTTTAGAACTGATGTTTTTGAACTGTTAGGGTTTAAATTTGGTACTGAGCAAAATTAGTTTTAATTTTTTATTTATAGATTAAATGAATTACATATTTGAAATCCTTGCGAAATTTTAAGCAAGTTTCATCTTTATATTTTCTAATTTGGATGAGAAACAAGAAAGTTATGAATTTTTTGATTATTTTGGTTATAGTTACTGTAAGAATCGTGAAACGAGGAAGAAGATGATGTTTGTCTTCAAATTTTTGAAAACTTATTTATTTTATATTTAATGATTTTTGTTTCCTAAATGGATTTAACAGCCACCCTAGTTGAAAGCAGCACACGTTTCATTTCACTTTCAACTTAAGGGCGTGAGTTTGAACCAAAGTGAAACCCCCCTTTTGTATTTTTTCATATCTTTTTTGTTTTGTGACTTTCTGAAGTGTTTTTCACATATATTTATACTAAGAAACCCCCTTGGAAAATACACGCGCGTGGCCTTGTGGTTAGAATTTGAAACTATGACCCTAAGGTCCTGATTTCAAGCCTTGGTGGAAGCAAACTTAATTTTTTATCACTTGTTTTTTCTTTGAAACTTCAAACAATTTTTTAACCAATCAAAACTTCTCTTTTTTAGATGATTTTTTGCATAATCCGTATTTATCTACTCTATTTTATGAATATAAAAAAATATCACAAAAAATATTTTTATTTCATTATTTTTCAATTAAATCAAGATATTACCTTTTTAGGGGTTTTAAATAGAATTTGTTAATCTTTTAATCAAATTTTCAACCTTGCTCACAAAGTTTGATTTTACCATGATAAGTCTTGATTCTCATGAGTAAACATTTCACGATATCTTAAGCCTTCTTAGGATTTTTCTCAACCAAATTCACATTAAAACATGAAACATGTACAAAAATCAAAAGCTATGCTCCATGACTTTCATCTTGATTGTGATGCTTACACTTGTTTCAAACATACTAACTCAAACCATTTTTTCACAAAGAACACAAGAACATTCAAAAAAATTTCTTCCTTATTTCTTATTTACATTGTTAGATCAATTGTATAGGCTGCAACTATTGATGTAATAGATAAAATAAAGCTCATTTACTTTTCTCCCCATTCATAAATTTGTACCCCCATTCCCGAAGCGTTGTAATAGTGTAGAACATTTAATTTCCGCAATTTATCACTTTCCTTATTATTGTTAGTTTAATAGGATTGTGTGGCAAGATTTGAAATAAAATATTAGAAAACCGTAAATCCAAGAAAAATTAACTGAAATCAAAACACTTCGTACACGCGCACCTCTAGGATTACCCTCACTTGTTGCCTCAGATATAAACAGTCATGTCCCTCGAACGTGGATGTTTTTAGCAAAGACCATCGATTAAAAAGATCGTAGTCCCTCGATGATCCTTCGATGTTGCCTTCGGTAAACGATCTTAATCCCTTACGACAATTGCTAAAGCATCCTACAAGTTGCCTTCTATGACGGTACGATGACCCGCGCCTGTCCCTCACATCCAATGATAGGGCTTTCTACTAACTAATGGCATGATGGCGCTATCTAAAGGAGGGGGAAAAGAACAAAGACTTTCTTTTTAGTAGGTAGATTGCTCGTAATCGCTTGCTCACAAACTAAAATAATTTCCACACTTCACACTTTCAAAACAACTACTTTCAAAACAACTACTTTCAAAACTCTTTATAAACACTCTTGAGGACTTATACAAGGGTTATTATAAAGAAAATTGTCTTACATTGACATTTTCAAAACATCTTTCCCCAAAACAACACTCTCTTTCATAAATATTTTTAAAACATTTTATATACATTCTCGACGATACGAGAATCATTACAAAATTGCCGCACTTAGGCGTTTTCAAAATATTTACAAACATACACAAACACAAAATATTTTCAAAGTGAGCTAGCGATTAAGAGATCGTAGATAACTACGGATCAAAAGGGTGCTAACACCTTCCCTTTTCATAACCTACCCCCGTTACTCAGAAAATTCTCAAAAGGTCTTTCATGTTCTTTTCACCTTTTCTTTTATTGGATAAACGAAAAGTCAGTGGCGACTCTTTCTATCCGCAACATTTGTGATAAAATGCAAAACCAAAAATCAGTTCTCCCACCGTGTTATACATACTTTCTATTAAAAATATTTTTAGTGCCAGAACTTCAACTATTTGACGCGCGAACAAATTTTTTATACGGTCGAGTTATATGGTTTTGCAAAATGTATGTAAAGGCTTTGTGTATTTGATAATTGGTGATGTTCTATGCCTAATAATAATAATGATGTAGTTGTGAAATTGATTATGAAGATATTGATGTTGGATGACGTGCATGATAACTATATGTATACATGCTATGTGAAGAATATTACTATGATGATTACATGAATTATGATGCAATTAACTAGCCGTGGTCAATTTTATTATTGGTTTTGTGCATCATATATTCATGGCATATGTTAGTATGTTGTCCAGTGATGGCATCAATCCTATTGTGTGGATTGAGTGTGTTTTATGATGTGCCCCGGTTCCAAGAAGAAATAGATCCTATGGTGGGGATCTTTGAAGGGCGATGATCCAGTGTTCATCAATGAATTTAGTACCACATGCATGAGTCAATGAAATTGTATTACATTCTTAGTGACGTTGCATGATTATTGAATAAATGATGATTAATGATGTTGTGACTTAAGTGATGTTTGGTGATGAGTGTCGATTTGATGATATAATGATGTTGTGATTTGTATTGATGATGTGGAAGTGTGAGTATAATATATGGTGTATGATGATAGGTGGATTTTTTTATAATTGTTGTTGTAACTACTATATCTATTCTGTATATCTTTTGTAATGATTTTTTATTACTCACCCTTTCTGTTTGAATGTTGCCTCCACGTGGGTAATGCGCAGATTATTAATAGTAGTTTGTCGAAGTTTAGAGGATAGCTTCGGAGTTCGTTATTTAGTTGATTATGTTGAATAAAGAGGCTTTTGCTCTGATATGTAACATCGAGGTTGGGATCGTTTGATTGGAACGCTGTGTTCCTTTGTTAGCATCATTTATACGTTATTTGATTGTCTAAGTTGTTTTAAATCTTGAATTATGAACGATTGAGTATTACGATGTTATATTGAAAGTTTTATAATAAAACCATGTTAAGATTAAGATTCTGCTGTGAAGTATTTTATTATTGAGTTGATATTCTGAAAAGGAAATTGAGTTATAATTGTTGAAAAACCCATGTTACGGAGCTTGGTGCTTTATTATAATATTTTTATGAAGATGTGACACCCTTGTTGATGATTTTATTTGATTTATTTTCATAAATTATATGCGAAACATATGTGAGTTTAGAAGGGTGTTACACTAACCACTCAAATTTAAATTCAAGTTTCACATATATTTTAAATAAAAGTGGTTCTAACCACTCAATATATATAAGCTATAGCATATGCCATTTCTGATATCCATTTATTCTTTCTTGCAAAGTTACATCTCTATGAACTTACTAACTTGGCCTTTTGAGTACTAACCTTACGGAAACACTTCAGTTTCACTTTATCAAAGACTTGTACCATGACATCAGAAGAACTTTTTCTCTTTACACCAATATATATATATATATATATATATATATATATATATATATATATATATATATATATATATATATATATATATATATATATATATATATATATATATATATATATATATATATATATATATATATATATAAAAGTTCTGTGATATTGTTTGAGAGAATATCCAGACAATCTCTCAAACATTAATTTTTAGGAAGCGTTTGTTTTTTGGATTTTAAATTTATTCTCAACAAAGTTATTCTTAGAAACATGATGAAGTAATTTAATTCACAGATATTTGTCTTAAAATGTGTTTTCACTACTAAAGAAATAAATTCAGAGAGAATACTTTTCCATCACTAATATATTAAAATTATTTTTTTGACAAACCAATTTAATGACTTAATTATAACTGTAACAAATTTCTATACCGTAAAAATGTTAGTGAGTGATTCAAAATTCCATCACAAATATGCACAAAATAAATATGTCATTAATGGTGTCATTTCGGGATTTGGATTCCCTACAGTCAAAAGTGAATTTAAAATGCATGACTGCATGCATATTATAATTTAAGCTTTTGTATTGTGAGTCATTGGATCCTCAACACATATATTTCTTTGTTATTAGTGAGAGCATATTAAATACCTTACTAATTATGAGGTATTTTGTCTGTCACAAATCTATGATAAGATCTATTTCTGTCACTAAATTACAAGATAATGATTTAATGGTGTTTATATTCCCTCACTAATTATTGAAAGCCTGGTATTCTAAAATTTCCAGCCTTATTTAGGACTACTTTACACATTTGATTTACATGAGCTAATAAACATATTAATTGATGAAACTCAGAAAATTGTATTAATGAATTTATGATCTCATCTCATAAAACACAAAGTATACTATGGATTATTTGAAGGAAAATAGTATGACGCATGTAAAAGTAGAAAAATGTATTTCTTATTACGAGTAGTGGTTACATGGACTTCTTGAGATTAATATATAATTGAGTAGCCATATGGGTTAGAATTATGAGGCTTACTTTCAATATTGTACTTCTTCTTTAAATAAAAAATAAATAAAAATTACAATACAAAAGATTATATTTGGAAATAATCAGAGTCATAACTTATGTAAGAAGCATTACCAACAAAATAAACCTAATTATAACAAGGTTGAAGTCAATAAGGTAGCTTTTCCTTAGATTTTAAGAAAAGGAGATTTCTGTCTAACATATATTTGAACGGATCCCTACATTGATTGAGTTTGAAAAGGGATGATAATTTAATCAATACCTAATTGATACTCCTAAAAAATACTCATAATAGGTAGGTAAAAACACACAAAATTGATACAGATTTGAACAAAGTCAATTATTCATTAAAATAAGTGAATATGAGTGTAAATAGGAGTACATCGCTAGGTATTAAAATTAAGCTAACTGTTTTTCCATTGTCTTCATTTGCATTTATGCTGATTTGCTAAGATGTTATTTCCCAAAAATGACACTTGAAATTTGTCTTTTACACATGTAACTTATGTGGTTCCATTCATGTGCCCATAGAAATTTTCTATGATGCTCAATACAAACTTTGAAAAGCTGATTTTTTTAATGATTGCTCAACACACCTAAATCTCAAGAATTTTAGTGGTACATCACAACTTGTTTTTCTGTTGGTTCAGGTTCAGGAATTTTTTCCTCATGCAAAGGTGGTTTGCTACCCCCTCTAGTCTTTAGGATTAAATCATTTGTCTTTTAATTAAGTTTGAAGGAAAACATATCACTGATTTGAAATGATGGAGATGTGGCTATTGAATCTTTTCCATCTTACTCTCAATTTGATTAGGGATTAATCTCTCAATGAAGGTATCACTACGAAAAAACAATTTTTGGCAGCGCATCTACGAAAGCGCTTTTAAGAGAAAGCGCTTTCGTAGCCTTTAAAAAAATTCGCTTAAAAAAATACTTTTATAGGGTTTCCTACGAAAGCGCTTTTCAGAAAGCGCTTTCATAGGTATTTGAAATATCTAACCTACGAAAGCGCTTTTGAAAAGCGCTCTTATAGGTGGCCCTATAAAAGCGCTTTTGAAAAGCGCTCTGAAAGGGGGACCTACGAAAGCTTTCTAAAGCGCTCTTATATGGGGGACATACGAAAGCGCTTTTTACCTCAGAAACGCTCTCATATATGGGTCTTAGAAAGCGCTTTTAAAAGCGCTTTCGTAGCCTATATCCCTAAATACGAAATTTGCTCTCACTTGTTCATTTCTTCGTCTTCTTCATTTCTTCTTCCTGTTACCGTTCGTTTCTCTCATTCCTGTCGCCGTTCCTGTTCCTGTTCGTTTGTTTGTCGCCGTTACTGTTCGTCTTCCTTGCATTCTGTTCCTGTTCCTATTCGTGTTCGTCCCATTGTTGCGTTTCCAGAATCCCATTGCTGCGTTCGTTCACTGCTGCTTCGTCTTCCTTCGTCGCCGTCGTTCTTCCCTCTTCTTCAGTCGTCGCCGCCGTTCACTGCGTTCTTGTCCATCTTGGTAAGTTTCTTCTTCTTCCATTATCTGTTCCGTTATTTGACCGTTTAGTTATGCATGTTCTGGCCTGTTCCGATTTCTTCTTCCATTATCTGAGTATTTCTAGGGATAGATAATGCTGTTAGTATATGTTTGGATTCTTGTTGGAAAACACAAACGTTATGATACAGGAAGAAACTTACGCACATTTTACTTGTTGTGCTACAGTATGTTTAATATTGGTTACTCTGGATTGTTTGTAGTTGATGACACTCCAAAGATGTTATGTGGCCTGTCTTGATTCCATATACCGATTTTTAAACGCACCCGTGTCATTCATTATATATTCTTGCATGTTTACCCAATTTGGCTAACTTTTGAAGATGATACACAATGGTTCTATAACTTCTTAAAGATGATAATTAGAGAAACTAAAAATATGAGTTAAATTTTAAGTACTTTCTTGACTTTGACCCTACACCCTTCACAGTTCATATTAATTTTACCTTCAACTTTTTTAGTTTGGTCATCAAATGACACTTGTAGTCTTTGAATGTACTTAAGTTACAAAGTTGTTCCCGTAAGTTTGAATTACATTCATTTTTTAGTTTGGTCATCAAATGCCTCCGGAGATTGTAAGGTAAAAAAACATATGAAAATGGATATAAAAGTCCCTTACATGGCATCTTTTCAAATATCTTTTAGTTATAATTGTTATTTCCCTTTTTTGTAATGCTTTGTATTTATAGAATTATGTATATAGAATTATGTATATTTCCCTTTTTTCAAATATCTTTTAATTATGTATTTACAAATCTAACACTATCCTTTTTCTACTTATTTTTTGCTTATATGTTTCTTATTTGTGGGTTGATGTATGTTTTATTTCTCCGGGTGCATGCTACATAATTTTGGTGGTAACATTGAAATGGTTTATGTTTTGGATTATATTTGTGGGTTTGTGTTGACTTTGTGAATTCACTATTTCTAATATTTGTGTTGTATTATTGTCATAGCTTTCCCAAACATTGAAAATATATATGTGACATTTATTGTGAACCTTTATGTTAAAATAGTATATATCTTTCGACAATCGATCCGAAATATTAAATAACATTCTATGAATTTGCAGCGTTTCCCGGCCTAGTTCGACGTACGACGCTCATTCTCCGCGTTTCTTAGAGTTCGAAACATCTGAGAGGTAACTTTCTTCCTCAAATTACTGGTATATATTGTGATGAATTTGTCTTAAATTGTCTTTTGTATGTTGCATTTTCTTGATACGGATTCATTCCGTGTATACTTTGCGTTTTGACAGAAACGCAGTATACTACTGTTTTGTGCACTAATTAGTTGATATGGATAAGACATGGATGTATTCTAATCGATTGTCAAAAGACTACGAGAATGGTGTTTCCGAGTTTGTTAAGTTTGTTGTTGCGCACGCCAAAGACCCCAGTCGTATGACATGTCCCTGTTTATATTGCTGTTATGGGAACTGGGTTGACGCAGTTCAGTTGGCATCGCATTTAATTCGGTATGGAATTGATAGGAGTTATACATGTTGGAATATGCATGGTGAGAAAAGTAACGGGAATGTTGAATCGGGGTATGCAAGGACCTATGTTTCAAATGATGATTGCACAGATACATACGATTATGATCGAGTCGAAGAAATTGCAGAAGCGCTTGAAGAAGATCTTAACGATTGTCCCAAAATGTTCGAGAGGTTGGTAAGCGATGCAGAGAAACCGTTGTATAATGGTTGTACAAAATTCACAAGATTGTCTGCGGTGTTAAAGTTGTACAACTTAAAAGCCGGCAATGGATGGTCGGATAAAAGTTTCAGAGTTATTAGCCCTTATGAAAGATATGCTACCAGAGGATAATGTTCTTCCCAATCGAACGTATGAGGCCAAAAATATGTTGTACTCCATTGGCATGAGCTATGATAAGATACATGCGTGTCCAAAAGATTGCGTTTTGTTTCGAAACGAGTATGCATCGTTAAATGAGTGTCCTAAATGCGGTGCCCCTCGATATAAGAAAAAGTTGTCTCCGGCAAAAGTCTTATGGTATTTTCCTATAATCCTGAGATTTAGACGAATGTATCATAGTGAAACCGATTCAAGACACTTGACTTGGCATTCAGATGAAAGAATTATTGATGGAAAATTTCGACATCCGGCAGATTCTCCACAGTGGATGAAAATTGATAATGATTATCCTGAATTTGGAAAAGAAGCAAGAAACCTTCGCTTGGCATTGTCTACTGATGGAATGAACCCACACGGTATTCAAAGTATCTCGCATAGCACATGGCCTGTGATTCTTATGATTTATAACCTACCTCCATGGCTATGTATGAAGCGTAAGTACATGATGCTGTCTATGTTAATTTCTGGGCCTAAACAACCAGGAAATGACATAGACGTATACTTGGAACCATTAATCGAAGATTTGAAGATTTTGTGGGAGAACGGTGTGGAGGTTTATGATGGTTATAGGAAAGAAAGTTTCAACTTGAGGGCGATGTTGTTTGGAACAATTAACGATTTTCCAGCATACGGCAATCTATCCGGGTATAGCATTAAAGGTGAAAAAGCGTGTCCTGTTTGTGAAGACGGAACCGATACCATGCGATTGAAACTTTGTCAGAAGAATGTCTTTCTCGGTCATCGTAGATTCTTAACTTCTAAACATCAGTATCGTGGATGGAGAAAAGCGTTCAACGGAGATACCGAACAACGTAGAGCTCCGCCTGGTTTGACAGGTGATCAAATTTTTGAAAAGGTGAAAGATGTGAATATTCAGTTTGGCAAGCCTTTTGCACATAAAGTTGTCATAGGTGGGTGGAAGAAGAGGTCGATTTTTTTTGAATTGCCATATTGGAAATCTTTGTACGTAACACATTTTCTTGATGTGATACATATTGAAAAAAATGTATTTGACAGTGTTATTGGTACGTTACTCAATATAAAAGGGAAGTCTAAGGATGGCCTTAAATCAAGGGAGGACATGGTAGACATGGGAATAAGAACTGAACTGGGACCCGTGAAGAAAGGAAGACGGGCATACCTACCACCTGCTGTTTACACTCTATCTAGAAAGGAGAAAAAAATATTGTGTAAGTTTCTGAGTGAAGTTAAAGTTCCAGAAGGCTACTCATCAGATATTAGAAGACTTGTTTTTATTAAAAACCTCAAGTTAAAGAGTTTAAAGACGCATGATTGCCATGTTATAATGGAACATTTTCTACCGATAGGTATACATTCTATTCTGCCAGAAAAGGTAAGAAGCGCAATAACTAAATTGTGTTTTTTCTTCAAGTCAATTTGCAGTAAGGTGATCGATCCTGAGATCTTGCCAACATTGCAAAAAGAAATAGTTGTTACTTTGTGTGAGCTTGAAATGTATTTTCCTCCCTCGTTTTTTGACATAATGGTTCATCTTGTCGTTCATCTTGTGAAAGAGACACAATTGTGCGGACCAGCTTATATGAGATGGATGTACCCTGCTGAACGTTATATGAAAATATTAAAAGGGTATGTGAAAAATCGGAGTCGACCAGAGGGTTGTATTGCCGAAAGATACATTGTTGAAGAAGCGGTTGAGTTTTGTACTGAATATTTGTCAAATGTTCAATCAATTGGGCTCCCCAAATCTCATGTTGTTGAAAAAAAAGAAGGTAAGAAGCTAATTGGAAATAAAGTTGTGACAGTATCAAGGGTCGAACGGGATCAAGTGCATTTGTATGTTCTGCACAATGAGATTGAGGTTGAGCCGTATGTTGAAATACACAAGTGTGTTCTTCGAGGTTTAAATTCGAATAGAAATGAGAATTGGATTGTACGAGAGCACAATCGAAGTTTCATACCATGGTTTAAGGAACATATTTATTCAAAGTATCGTTCAGATCCCGCCTCAGTGACAGAAAGGTTGAGATGTTTAGCATATGGTCCAAGTTTGGTTGCGTTTTCTTATAGCGCATACGCAATTAATGGATACACATTTTATACCAAAGAACAAGATGATAAAAGTACTGTGCAAAATAGTGGTGTCACCTTGGTAGCTGAAGCAATGCACATATCTAGTGTGAAGGACTTAAACCCGAAATTTGCAAATCTGTCGTATTTTGGGGTTATCGAGCGCATTTGGGTCTTTGATTACGAGAAATTTCAGATTCCTATATTCGGTTGCAAGTGGTTTGAAAATAATAATGGTATACGGATGGATAAGTCAGGATTTTTGCAAGTGGATCTTAACAGGGCGGGGTACAAAGATGAGCCTTTCATTCTAGCCTCTCAAGCTAAACAAGTGTTTTATGTCACTGATCCGACAAGTACGAAATGGTCTATAGTGCTTTTCTCTAACAAAGTAATTGATGAAAAGATTGGAGACCAAGGCGATACTGGTGTTGACATTGAATCTTTTACCAGAAATGATCAAAATGAGAATGAATCATGCATTAGAAATGATCATAATGAGGGTATTTGGATCAATCCAACCGTCCGCATTGTTAAGAGACGAGTAGAACATATTCCTACCAAGAAAAGAAAGAGATGTTAGTGAAAAAGGTAATAGTATATATAATTATAGACAATGTCATTCAATAAAATGTATATATATGCCATTTCATTTTTTTCATTATAGTATAATATATATAGCCTATATCATTTCATTTTTTTCATTATAGTATAATATATATAGCCTATGTCATTTCATTTTTTTCATTATAGTATAATATATATAGCCTATATCATCCAGTAAAATTTAAATATACGTCATTTCATTTTTTTGCTATATGGAATTTTATACATGTCATTTAATTTAATCTAATTTTTCTTTATTATAGGTCAAATGGCTAGTAACCAAGATAATTCAGAAAATGTTCCACAAGGAGATGTTCCACAAGATAATGTTCCACAAGACACTTCAGATAAGGACATCACACGAGGCATAACTATCATGCGGGGAATCATCCGTGATAGAGATAGAGGTATTATGTATAATGTAGATTGGAATAATGATGACCAACTAATTGGGCCTAATTCTGCAAAGCTGACAAGCTACATCGGTACGCTTGTTCGTATGCACATTCCGATCACCACTCCTAGCTGGAAAAAAGGAGAGTTGGATGCTAAAGAAAGAATTTGGACCGAGATAAAGGTATCATATATGGTTGTTGTTATTTGCTTTATTTTGACGAAAATATTGTTTTTAAATTACATATACTAACACCCTCTATGCGTATGTTTTTTTGTAGAGGTCTTTTAACATTGAAGATGCCCGCAAAAAGTATATAATGGGCTTGGCCGGAAAAAGACATAGAGGGTGGAGAAATTTTTTGACAAATAAGTTTCTTAAAGACGATGAAGGAAATTTTGTTGAAGAGGATCCTGAACGACCAAATAAATATGAGAGCTTCATTACACCCGAAGAATGGGTTGCTTTTGTGGGCCAAAGAAGAGACGAGAATTTCAAGAAAGTGAGTGCTGCAAATCGGGAGAGAGCGTCAAAACCCGCATATCCATATAAAAAAGGTCGTTTGGGATATGCACGCTTACAGGAAAAAATTGTAAGTAAATCTCAATTCTACGATCTTATTAATTATCTCAATGTGTATTATTAATTTGTAACAATGTGTATTGATGATTTTATTATTTGTAACAATGCGTAGTTGGAGGAGACGCAGAGTGACGAAACATCACTACCTGCACATGTGTTGTGGAAGGAAGCTCGTGTTGGCAGAGATCAAGTTGTTAACCCCGATCTGCAACATATTTATGATGAGTGTGTAAGTATACCATTATGTCTTTAATTAATATATAATTAACGTTGTGTCTTTAATTATCGATATTTAAATGAATTACAGGAGACTATATCGCAATCGGTATCCACAGGTGATGACCGGAATATCAGGAGCGTACTCAGTCGAGCACTATGTGTTGCTGAGTATCCGGGACGAGTGAGGGGTAAAGGCCATGGTGTGAATCCTACCTCTCTGTATAACAATCCAAGAAAAAGAAATCCTAGCAATGCAGAAGTGATGCAAACATTGCAGGATTTACAAGCACAAGTCTGTGAACTGCAGAGGGACAAAGAGAGATATATGGCAGAAAGGAGCAGTTCACAGTTGAAAGAAACTAGTGACAAGGCTAGTATCAACTGTCAACAAAATTTTCCCGAGGTAATTAAGATGATAATCCATTATATTTAGAGAAAGTATAATTATAACGGTTATTATTGTCAACATTAAAGGAAGTCTAACGGTTATTATTGGTTTAGGGCATTTCATGTTGTCAGCTGTATCTAGCGTCTCCGACTTATCGGGTAGTTGGCAAGGGAAAAGTGCACAACACCTCGGGAGATTTAATTCACCATAGACCGCTCCCGGATGGCCATATGAAGGTATCGGTTGATGTTGTTTTAGATATGAATGCATTGCTACCGGTACCTGACATTGTTGCGGAGACCACATTGCTGCGAGATGCAGTAGGATCTTTTGTGGCATGGCCATCAGACCTCATCTGCATAGATGATCGGGTATGTTGAAAACCATTATGAATCTTTAAGTATTCAACTGACAGTTCTGACCTGAATTTTATACATGGTAATTTTAGACTCCTACAAAACCCGCATCTAAGGATAAAGGGATTTTGCAGCGCGGCGAGTCTATTGCATCGCAAAGACAGGTACTTTTAAAGTGTTTCATTTATGATCGGAATAAAAAACTGCATAACTTTGTATCTTACATAATTCTATATGATTTTTAAGGTACCTTCTCAAGATCAGTCACAGCAGGTGATCCAGAAAGTTAGTAGGGTTCCACCTAAGAAGAAGGTTCCTGTCCGTAAATTTGTGCCTAGGTATCGACAGTGTCTGGAGACACTAGTTGGCACATCAGATTTGATGAATGATGGAATTCGTCAAATCGATGTGGATGAAATTGTCTTTGGTTTTCCATGTACCGAAACAATTGGATTAGAGGACATGGAACAAATCTTTCATCATCGAGAGTTAGGCATCAGTGTGATGCACTCGTACATCCGGTAACCCGATCAATATATTATTTAATTGGTTGAACATTTTTTTTAAACATTTAATTGAAATAGTCTAATATTAATTATGTTTTTATTTAAGGATGTTATTTGACAAATTGATGCGCGGGAATCAATTGTCAAATAGATTCCGTTTCGTGTCTTCCTCCCGTGTCAGCGGAGCAACAATTTCTAGGGAACCTGATTCAGTAAGAGAACACTTGGTCGAAAGATTCATGACAACTGCCAGTACAGAGAGCTTGTATCTTTTGCCTTATAATACAGGGTTAGATTTTCATTCTAAGCTCCTTTTAATATTTGTATTTTTTACATTAAAATTCGCTTCTAAATTGTTGCTTTAATTTATAGATGTCACTGGTTGTTGCTTGCAATCAATCCCATAAAAGAAGTGGTCTATTACCTGAATTCGGTTGATGGTGATTAGACAAATTGTCCGGAAATGAAGCTAGTGATTGATACGTAAGTGACATTATTCTAAATATTCGTTTGTGTTTATATATTTAATTATTTCAATGTCATTGTTCTAAATAAATATTTTAATTTTGTCATCAGTTCAATACAAGTATTCCGATGTCAAAGGGAAGCACGAGTACCACGGTCTAAATCAAACAACATTAATTGGATCAAAGTACAGGTATATAAATTTCAACAATTTTGCTTATAATATTTATGCTACTTGATAAATCAATAGATGTGTATAATCTTATTTGTTTTTCTATGTAGTGCCCTCAACAACAAAACGGCATAGATTGCGGATACTTCGTTTTGAAGTTTATCAAAGAAATCATTCAAATGAATGAAATCGAGATTCTAATCACGGTATGGATTTATACTTTGTTTTATTACTTATCAGATTTTGCATATAATTTATTACATTAAACTAAATCATGCATATATTTTGTTTTGTAATGTAGTATTTTGATCAATATAATTGTCCATATTACTCGCCACGTCAATTGGAAGAACTCAAAGAGGAGTTGTGCTAATATTTTATTGAGCTAAGAATCTTATAATAAGGTACGAATACATTGTTGTGTGAAAATTGGTTAATTATAAATATATTGTTTTGTGTATACAACACTGGCCGTGTTATTATGTTCATATTGCAGGATCAGGACCTTGGATATATATGTAGATTAGGATTGATTTACTTAGTGTTATATAGCTGATTTCTTAGGGTGTATTTTGTTACGTTTAAAAACATGTTAATATTGAATTACCATGGTGTATATATATTTTGGATATGAATTGATTATAATGGTATTTGTATATATATATAATATTTGGTATTTGAATTACATTTGGTATTTGGATTAAAACTAATATATATTGGTATTTCTAGATTAGATTGTAAAATACCGGTTTAAGAATTACAGGTTTGCTGCAAAAAAATGCAGGTTTAGAAATTTTTTAAATTTTAGATTTTTCAGTAGAAAACCTATGAAAGCGCTTTTAAGAAAAAAGCGCTCTCGTAGGCCTACCTATGAAAGCGCTTTTTGATTAAAAGCGCTTTCATAGGTAGGCATACGAGAGCGCTTTTTTCTGAACAAAAAGCGCTCTTATAGGCCTACTTTAGATTGCCTGACACGCATTCTGAATACACCTATGAAAGCGCTTTTTCAGAAAAAAGCGCTCTCGTAGGCCTACCTATGAAAGCGCTTTTTACCAAAAAGCGCTTTCATAGGTAGGCCTACGAGAGCACTTTTTTCTGAACAAAAAGCGCTGCTAAAACCTTTAGCAGCGCCACCTACGAGAGCGCTTTTAAAGCCCAAAAAAAGCGCTTTCGTAGGTTATTTCTGGCATAGTGTATTCATTTGAGCTTAAGTTTTTCTCTTGTTACAAGTAAAGAAGGTGAACAAATTGAAATATAATGATAAATTTAATGATTTTATTATAAGATGTCAAAAGAACTTTATAATGCTTGGTATTTAATGATAATTGGGGATTTCTTGCTATGATCATGACATTGTATAAATTTCTATTTAAAATTCAAGTACCGAGATCACTAATAAGAATTGCAACTAGTTGGGTGAATTGTAGATTTCATTTTATGAAATTTAATATATTGTGATAAAAAATTGTTAAAAGAACTACTTCAAATAGGTTTTTTTTTTTTAAAATAATACTAAAAAAGTAAGGTTATTTTGTTTTATAAAAAATCATAATTTGTGGCGGTTTTGAACCGTCGCAATTCATCTCCAAAATAAAACATTGACACGTTCAGCACTGTCGCAATGATATTTTAGTGGCGGTTTGGAATTATCGCGAAATTGTACGATGGTTTTTTGAACCGTCGTTAAATAGCCCCGCGACACACACTTCTACAACGATTGGGAATTAGTCGCGAAACATATTTTGCGACAATTTGAACCGTCGCAAGCTGTCAAAAAACCATCGCACGGATTTTAAGTTCGGGAAGATTCAATTTGAAATCAAGAAGAATATTCACTTTCTAATTATAGAGATAAACTAGGAAGGTTATAATTGAAGACCTATCTTTATGCAGAAGTTTCTGCAGATTTTCAGCAACTTATATGATGTGGTTTCGAAGCCCATGGACAATTGGAGATTATAAAAGGAAGACCTAAGCTTTTTAACTAATCCTTGTGAAAAACTTTTGTAAACAAAAAGATAAGGGTTTAGGGTTTTGAGAGTCGTGTACTTTCTTGTGGTGTAAGTCACCCTTTGTATCGATTTGAGGCATTGTGGTAGACATAGTTCTTTATATAGATTCAGAAGTCTTTAGGTAATGAATTGTGTATTGTTCTTGGATGAAGCTTTGAAGCAAATTCAAGTGTGTTTGTTATTCAAGAGTCTTGGCTGAACTTTATTTGAGAAGAGTATCTTTCAAGTAGTTTGATGCAGTCACCAGAGGTTGTGGCTGTTAGATATCCCTAAGGGGATTTAGGGAGTAAGATCAGTTTCTCTTATCTTGGATGGGTTGCATTGGGTAGTGATTAGGTAAAATGGAGGTTGTTTACATAAAAATGCTACTGATAGTGTAATCTTCTTCTTGGCTTGGTAGCCCCCATAATAGATGTTGTTGTACACCAAACGGGGTCATCATATCTTTGTGTTATCATCATTTTATATTGTTCTGTTTTGTTTCTTGATTTATTGACATGTCATATAAGATGTTGGAACATCTTTCATGATGTTGTTTTGATATGAATTATATCAGTATAAAGTAGCCATAAGCACTTTGACAAGATCTGCTGGGAGTAAGACAAAGAGAAGAGGTTGTATTGATTCTTTCATATTCTTATCCATAAGCACTCTTATCACGTATAAAGTAGTCAAAGATACTTGAAATCTCTTTCAAGTCCACTCATAAAGGCATTTATATTTGTGAAAGGAGCTCATAATAGAAAGTAATCATGATGAAGACACTCTAGGAAGACAAGAGCAATTTATTTTTGCTCTTGAAGAGCTTGTTTTCGGATTTCTGATGAAGGCAATCCTAGAGCTTAATATATTTTGTTAGGATGTGCTTCTTCTCAAGGAAAGGATGATAGGGTTTTTTCAACTAAGTCAGCAAGAGAAAGTCTTGATAGTTTTTGGAAAGTTGATTCAAAGTGAGAGTTCTGGAAGTCTGTTACAAGTGTCTTCTGATGCTGAAGATGTATGATCAGTCTGGTGTATATTCTCTGGATATGGAGGATAAGGGAAAACGTCAAGGACATTATCACTATCACGTGGAAGATTCCTCAGTTCTAATTAGCCAGAACTGTGTTATAGTTGATCGGAAAATTAGCAAGTGTACTAATTCGCCAATATAGTAATAATGGGAAATCCAAAGTATCGATCTCAAGGAACGTGTATCAGTATCGAGTTCAATGCATGGTTCAACTAAACAAAAACTTGAATCGGGGTTTTGGTTTTGAAATTTTCATTTACCAATTAGCAGAAATATAAATTGGCTTTTCACTAATATGAGGAGCATGCTAAGGGTAAGTGTGTGATTTTCCCCTGTAACAACCTTGACTCTTCATTTCTTCAACAAGTTCATAACCTTCAACTACCGAATCTTTAGTTTGTTTTTCCCTAAGTCTTTAAAGGGAAAACCTTTGGTTCTTCATTCTAATACCTAGGTCCTTAGAAAATTATGATCAAACCAAACATTTATTTATCAAGATTTTACCGGTAACTATAGGGTATCCCTAGTCTTAGGTGATATATATTATTGTCTAATCATTCAAAAACCTTAACAATGGTGGTCCGTTCCTAATTGTTAACCATGAATCAATCCCTATTTGTCCGATAGGAAAAACATAACAACATTGAAAAATTAAATCTAAAGGAAACTATTGCATCAAAATCAAGAATTCAAAATCATTACATTTGCAAAACAGGGACAACCCCATAGCATTGGGGGGTTTAGCTACTCAAAAATTTCAAAATAACTACAAGATAAAAACTATACATTACAAGTATTTGGATAAAATCGATCTTAAATTGCTTTCGCTCATGAGATCTTCCACTCTCTAAGAACCTTGATCTCTCCGATCTTCAATCGTGTAAACTATTCTTCATTGGCAAAAAAGTCCCCTTATTCCTTATGAAAACTCATTTAAATAGTCATCATTCATCCAGGTCGACCGAAGTAACCAAAATGCCATCATAACTTAACATATGTAACAATTATGAAAAAATCATGACATCAGTGTCACAGGCCAACACGGTTCATGTCAGGAAACTCGGGCACCTTTATTGGCCCACAAACTCCAAAATCTTCTTTTAAGGCCTCAGGGGTTGCAACACGGCTCGTGTCAGGCAACACGACCGCCCGTATTACACCCCTGACTTCCATCTTTCTTCACTTTCCCATCCTGACACGGCTCGTCTCAGGCAAAACGGGTGGTCGTGTCAGGCCTCCTGTAGGTGGATATTTGACTTTCTCTGAAACTCCGAGTTTTTGCACTTTTTCGCCTTGAATTGTCCTGTTTTATTCCTCATACCCCAAAAACACTAAAACATGCAACCAAAGCATAAAATGCTGTAAAATGAAATAAAACACTCGACAATAAAAGAAAATATAACTAAAATTAACGATAAATAATTGTGTAAATACCACTAGTCTACAAGTTCTAATCTGGATTTGGAAGGCCTTGAAGAAATGTCAGAAATAATGTCTTGACATATTCTTTTTGAGAAGTTATTTTTCTCAATATGTTTGGTTGATGCTTCTAATAAAAAGGATGGAGGTTTTTTACTCAAACTTCATATTATTACCAAGTCTATGAGAGCATGGAACTCTTGTTATGTTGTAGTCGAAAAGACATCCCAGGGGTTGTATGAAATGGAGAGGTATCAACCTGAGTTAAGTTAATATTCTTCAGGGAGATTAACTCGCGATTGTGGTGTGTATGATTCAATTTGTTGAGTATTGTATGCATTCTTGGAGTGTCATCTAAACTGTTTGGGATGAGATTTCCAGTTTTGAGTCTTGAAGAATTGGAAGAAGTGGACTTATTCTAAAGAGTTTGACTGTGGTATGATGATCATTCAATACACTGTTTTTTGTCTAGTAGAGGAAATCTCCTTTGTTGATACATAAGGATGGCATCTAACACCTCAAGGTCAGGCAAGAAGACTAGACACTATACTTATGAGAAGAACGATCTTGAGGTGTACATGTTACTGCATGCATTTATGATCTGGTCTATAAGGGTGATCAACTATGGATGGGTATAAGTATGGTTCCCTTGCGTTTGCTGCAAAAGTTGTGTTTGGATTACTATCGGTGGTGTCAAAAAAGCCATATTAAATGATTAAATCCATGATGTCTGAACTGATGTTGGAACATCATTTCAGTTGGTTTCTTCTCCAGCTAAGGAAGTTTGGTTTCTTCTTCAACATTATTATCAAAAAAGACATTTCTAACTATAATGAGAAGGTTCTAGTCTTGCCTACAATAATATCTTTGTTGAATGAATGACTGACATCCATCAATTACAAGTAAGGGCGGAGTAATGGTATCAGATAGTGTGATCTGATCAGGAATCTCATGTTGAAGTGGGTTTCTTCTAATGCAAAAGAATGTGTCAGCCTGGAGCATGTGAAGCAAGCAAACTGATTTTTTTGTATGTCCTTGTCAAAGTGAAGAAGTCAGAGGGCTTTTTTATACTCTCAAGGAGCTAGAGTATCTAATTCAGGTTATCTTAACAAGGGTGCAAATGTGTTTACCTAGTGTTTGAAGTTAATGTCCTTCACTTTGAGAGTGTGAAGCCTTTCATGTGCTTAAGTGTTCATTTTCAGCAGGAGTACTGCTTATCTAAGACAAGGGGAGTTATGTATTGGTCTATGGATTGTTGCTGCAATGGTGCAGGCCTTATGAAGCTTGCATGTTGTTCAAGCTTGTGAATATTATATACCTCTTATGAGGGTGTGATGTCAGACAACAAGTCGTAAGGCTACTAGATGTAGTTATTTGTGCTTCTAACTAAGCATGTATGGTTCTAGCCATGTGATCCTGATTGGTGGATTCTTGTGTGCTCAAGGTTCTTAAAGTGAACTCTGAGAAACTGTGTTTGTGTCTGGGAGAATTTATTTTTCTCTGCAGATTGAGGAGGGACTCAATGGTTGTTTTGGTTGATGAATGAGGTATATCTCATATTGGATGTCTTGATATTTTGATTTGTGCTGGCCAAAAGGAGTATACGTAGAGTCCAGTGGAAAGCATTGTGATTATGCTTCAAAACATATGGAGAATTCTGTGAAAGAATTTTGAGTTGGTGATGTCTTAAATCAAAAGTAGACAATGTCTGAATAAATGTCAGGACTTTGTTCAAGACATATTTTCCTTCAGAGCAATAAAGAAAAATTATGGACGGTGTGTTATACCCCAAAATTTATCCTCTTCATTGCGATCATAATTGTCTTATATTGCATTATCATATTGCATGCATGCATTTCATGGGATCAAGGCTATCTGATCAACAAGCAAGCAAGTCATCATTTCTCCGGTTTTTAGGTGTATTAGTGCGCTTAGAGTTGAAAAGAAATTGGACGTTTAAGTGAATTTGAGACAGTGTGTAATTGTAATCGACTGCCGATTCATTTGTTTTACGAACATTCTGAAATTCATAACTCTGATTTGGTTCATCATATCAAGATGGTTTTTGAATCAAAAGAATCATTTTGATATGTACTCAATTTCGTGTGCTCGGACCAAGAGCCAAATCCTCAAGGAAAGCCTCCGAATAAGCAAATCTTCTGAGAATGTACAAGTGAAAATATTATGAAAAGTGCTAAAGGTGCGGTTTTCGCACACTAAAAAATTCATAACTCGAAGACCGTTTATCGTTTTGAAACCATTTTGGTAGAAACAATTCCGTCTTGATGTCATCTACATTTCATATCTCACGGTCGTAAGTCAGTTCTACTCAGAGAGTCTTCAAATATATGAATTTATCAAATATGTTCGAATAAGAAAATTATGACAAATGTTCACCTGCTTCATCTTCAGAAAATCATAACTCGATCGATTCTTATCATATCGAGCTGGTTCCAGTGGAATTGGTTCCCAAATTGAGTTGGCTAAATATCTCTTTCAGCTTTGCAAATCGAAAAGTATCCCGAAGGCCTTCGTTTTTTGTCCAAAACGCGCGCAATGCATTGAAAATCCTGAACCGAGAAATATTTTAATCTGAGACGAGACTTCAAAAAATCATAACTAAATCACTGTTCATCCGATTGAGGCCATCTTCATACATGATGTTGTTCTCAATGTTTGATACATTTTATTTTCACATTTCAATTTCGAAAGTCATGTCAACTGACCTGCGAATTTGACCTTAAGGTGTTAGACTCTGATGAACTGAAAATTTGCACATTTGCTTGTGTTTATTGTAGGCTTATTCATTCAAAAAAATGGCACACTATATATTCTTATTCCCTCCAGTTTTCAAAGGGACCCTCTCATAATTGACCAATTCTCAAAAACACTCAAAAACTTTCTCTCATCTTGCTAAAGAATTAAAGGGCAACTGTCTCTCATTTTCATCAAGAACACCAATAACTTTTCCAACAACTTTTTCAAGATCCAAAAGTCAAAGAAGCTCAATTCTTCTCCGATCTCGAATCCGATTGTTTCGATCTCTATACCTAAGCTTACTCTTCAATTATGCGGTAAGCTTTTCTTGATTTAAGCAGTTTTCAAATAAGTGATTCTTAAATAAGCAATTTTGTGGATCAATAAATTGAACCTTGATCTAATTTGAATTGTAGAAGTGATTTCGATTATGAAAATGAGAATTAATCTTGAATCATGATGTGCAAATCCAGAATTGGATGATTAAATAAGTGCTTATTCAATTAATTGATTTTCATGAAATTGCTTATTTGAGAAAACAAAATATTGAAGTTGTTTCAAGCTTAATTAATGATTCTTGATTGATTATGTGTGGTATAATTTGGATCTCTAATTGTTCAAAAATCATGAGTTGAATTTCAGAGATTACGTGTTTGACAAAATGCTTGAGCCATTGTTCCTTGATCTTACTGCGTGATTAAATTGATTTTCGGTTGCGTACAAATTTCCTTGTGCTATGGTCATAGCATAATTGATGCAAATTTGGTTTTTGATCCGATAAAAATGCGTCGAAACTCATGAAATCAGATCATGAATTCACATGTTGATCGTGCTAAGATCGAGGAACTTGTCATATAACTTTGGTTGTTTTGGTTTCCATTTCATTTCGTGGATATTCTATGATTTTCAAGCTTTCTAATAATTCGAACCATGCGCAAAATACACACTCAACGCAAAAGTTATATTGCTTCAAAGTTTCCATTGAACAAGACTGTAGTTGAGTCGATGCATAGCCTTTTTGAGTCGACGTAAACAATTTACACCACACACGGGAAGTGTTGCACCGACCGTCCGGTCGACAAACTGAGAAAACTCTCAGGCATGAGTCGACTCAAGCCCTGTTACGGTCAACACAAACATTCTGGTCGCCTGCAAGAAGTGTTGTGCTGACCCTCCGGTCGACACAAACTGAGAAAATTTCAGGCATGAGTAGACTCATGCCCTGTTGCGTTAGACGCATCTTTACCAAATTTTTGCTTTTTGCTTCTTTGGCTTTGCTTTGGCTATTGCTTGCTCCAAATTTCCTTCTACTATTTTATACTTCGATTTTCCTTATTGTTTTTAACATGTGTGTTGATTGTGCAAGGTACATTTGGATAGTTTCCGATCATGTAATAATTACTCAATTATTTGATCAGAAAACTTGTTTGGACTTTCTATTTGTGGTTCGATTTTGCTTTCGACATGAATGCCATTGTTTGGTGCCCCGTATCTTGTATAATTGTATTTTGTGCAGGTGCTCGGAAAGACGGATGTGTCGATACACATTCCGTTCTTGGTGTGCATAATTGTATTTTTTGCAAGCACTTTGTGATACAGATGTGTCTGCTACACATTCTGATCTTGCTTATTGATGCCTCGACGTATATTCTCACTGAATTTCTTTGTTGATTCTAGCTTGCTCGAAGTTTTCCGAGTTTCTTATTTTTTCTTGCTTGATACGGATTATTATCCGTTTGGTATCTCATCTCTTCCTTTTTACTATTTTTGAGCTTTACCGCTTTCCTTGCCATGAGAAGCAGGACTAGAGATGTATGACGGGGATTTCTGTTGTTGATCATGTCAGGAACCCCTCTATTTTATTTAAATACCCTCTTAGGACAATTTTTCATTGTGTTTCATGGTGTGGTACTTGTGCTTGTTTAAAATTCTACCTTTGAAGTAGGAATTCTGCACGTGTGTTTACATTTGTGCCCGCATTATATTACATATAATAAGTCCTTAAAAGCAGGCTAATGGGGAGGATCTGCAATCGACCCCAACACATTCTATTTCGTTTCATCCTTAGCTCACATTGTACATTGATGCTTCGGAGTTATGTAGATCATGGTTATCGAGTCTTCAAGTGGAAAAGGAATCTGTAATCGATCCCTTATATTTTGTCTTGAGCTCGCATTGGTCTATGTTAATGCTTCGTTCTATTTTCTTCTATCCTCTCCCCACTTGTTTGCCTCGGTTGATATGACCCATTGGCTAAAGCATCCGTACCTGATTTTATACCTACCTTGATCGTATATATCATGGTTAGGAATTTGACTTGAGTTAGCATGTGCTGCTCACGACATATTGTTTGTGCTCTCTTGAGCTTGTTGGCTTGCTTACTTAATTTCGTCTTTGTGTGCATGTTTTGAGAAGATATACCACCAGCATGTTCCCTTATGAGCTCTCGTCTCAACTATAGATGATGATTCAAGATAGACAAAGTTTTAGGTGATAAACCCTTGCTATGCTCCTTTAGGACTTCTTGATTCATCTATAGATGATGATTTGAGATAGACATTAGGATTGTTATCCAGGCATGTCAACATAGGTTAGAGTTTCCCCTTCAAAACTCAACTTTAAGGTCAATCATTTATGTGATAACATTAGGGATATATTTAGGTTAGTCTCCCTTAGATTTTTTCTTTTCTTTTGCATCCTTTGCATAATAAAACAAAAATCTTTATTTTCTCTTTCTTTGAAAATCTTAAAACACTTAAAACCTTCAAATCCTTTCTCAATGTAAAAAATACAAACCAACACCTTTGTTTTTGCCAATAGGCATTTCTTTTCTAACAACATGTTAGATCTCTTCCGTTATAGGTCGTGAGTCTCCAAAAGTTGAGTCGCAGCGGATTGATTCGAACCTAACATTGTTCAATTAAAAAACACAAAACAAACTGAAACATGTGAGCCGAACTACGGTTGCTCTGATTCCTTAAGAGGGATATGTAGGAATTGGAGTAGGGCCCAAACGAGCACAAATTTATTTTTCCCTACATTATTTTCTCTTTTATTTTGCATGCATTCCCTCTTTTCATTTTATTTTATCCCTTAAGCCTAGATATAGATCCTAACACACCCATAAGATATACAATAAGAGTGGATATTGTAGAGTACTACGGGCGTGTGGGGTGCTAATACCTTTCCCTCGAATAAAAGACTCCCTTACCCGTATCTCTTGGTCGTTCGACCTTGATTTCACCCTTCTCATGTTTACTCGATGTTTACCTTTTCCTTCATGTGGGAAAAAAACGTTCGATGGCGACTTTATTGATTTCATTATCAATTAATTATTAAGCCGGTTGTTTCAGCTGGCGACTTCACTGGGGAACGATTGACCTATTGCTGGTCCATCCCGGAGTCAATCCTAGCTCTTGTTCTCTTTTCCTTGGGTGTTTATTTTTATGCTTTATAGCTTGTTCATTTTGTACATGTTTATTTGAGCATATGTTTGCATTGCATTTTATCACTTTCTATATATTGGTGATACTGTTGTGTTGGATCTGTTTTCATGATTGGGCGGGTGTTATTATGAGGTAAAAGGTCCAATACCCAGGCCAAGTGACAACTATAGAAACCTTAGAAATATAGTGTAACATGAACAACTAGTTGACTTAGATAAGTTTTAATTATGAAAGATCATTAAATTAATGGAAAAAAAACAATTAACCTATTTTTGTGTTTTTATTTTGAGAAGGAACTAAAATTAAGAATTAAACCTAATTTCTATTTGATTTTAATTATGAAAAAAAGATTTAAGTTAACCTAATTAAACTAATTAATATAATTAAATATTTTATGAAAAAAAGGACTAAACCTAATATTGTTTGTGATTTTCTGATTTTTATGTTTTGATTAAAAATGATTCTTGGAAAATAAATAAAATAAATAAATTAAAACAATAAAAAGAATTGAAACAAAATGAAAAAGAAAAGATTGGGCCTGTGTGGTAGAATGAAGACTCGGGGTGCATTGCCAAATTGTTAGGCCCAAATTGGTTGGCCCATGTTCCTTGCGTGTGATCCCATGTGGATTAGCTTCAGAGAGTGCACCATGGGCTGCTATGGTTGGACGCTGGATCTGGACCAAGAGATAATCCAAAGGATATGATTTGTGAGCGTATGATGGACGCAAGGAATGGTGATGTACTGAATCTCAGTAAATTGTTAGGAAAATAATAAAACTGTGAATTAATAATTAAAAACCTAACTCTTATTAACTTACAAGTTAATTATGAAATAAAATCAATATTTATTAAATCAAACAACTTTTATGTCAAAAATTATTTTAATTAATTGAAAGCCTAAAACTAATATTTAATGATTTTTTTGTGATTTTATATGTTAATTAAATTAATGATAGAAAACAAATCAAGTGAAAAATAAATAAATGAAAAAGGTTAGAAAAGAAAATAGTCAAAAAAGTGAAAAATACATGGGGTGGGTGATGAACTCATGCCCCTTGGTTCACAGTTAGGCGCCTCATCCACCAAGCCAAGCTATTGTTTGTGAATCAAACTTGTTCTACGTAACAACAAGAACTCATTTGGACAGTTAATAAACATTAGCAATGCATGAAATTAATTATATAAATGTTTGAAAGAAAAGAAAATCGGAGAAGATGAGTATGCTTGTTTCAAGCATCAATGGCCATGACTTTCGACCTATTCTTACCCTTAGATACCTCAGGAATGATTTGTAATTGATGGCTTGGACTGAAAGTGGCTGGATCTTCGGTTTTGACTTTGCACTAGTTTTGACAGAATATGAGGTTTTTAGAGAGCGTTCTTGGACAGCCATTTTCGTGCTCCCTAGTGTATGAGGGTGTTATGTTTATATAGAGGAGGAATTTAGATCAAAAATAATGGAAGAAATCTCATGGTATCTTGAGGAATTATGAAGATTTGATTTGATTTTGACCTTGTATGATTTCTTTCCAAAATAGCTCCAATCATGACTTTTTCAATCTAAATCATCCTTGCACAAATTACATGCCATGCTAGCTGTATATGGACTCATAATGTGCACAAAAATCCCAAGATTTGATTTGCTTTTATTATTTTACCATTTAATTTGATTTATTTTGGTTTAAATGAATAAAAAATCAAAATAAATGATAAAAATAATAAAATAATAGGTGGAAAAGCTCAGGGGTCATGGGTCCTATTAGAAACATGTTTCAAACAAGAAAACATGGGCCCCTTTGGAAAAAATGCAAATTTGATCAATGTTGACTTTTGACAATTTTCCAAAAATTGCCAACTTTGACAATGTACAACTCTCTAAATTTTGACCCTAGGAGGGTGTTCTTGGACTTTTTAGAAAGCTTAGGATGTCCTCTAAACAAAACTTTTGGTTTCATCTCAATTGGATCTTCCATGTTCATGGATGAAACTTTGACCCAAAAGGTGTTTTTGTTGGTTTTTCAAAAGGACCTATAATGTCAAAATTCATATCTTTTTATGAGTGCATATTTTGAACTTGAGAAGTGAAGATGAATTGTAGGTAATTTCATCCTTTTCAAAATGATCCTTGGATGGTAAATTTCTGATAAAGTATGAAGAAGTTATGCTTGGGCAAAGTTGGGTTGACTTTTCCTACATAACCCTAATTTAGCAACTTTTGGGTTTTGATGAATTTGGAGCATTCCTTGGGGAATCATGGTCAACCCTTGATCAAATGATGAAAGTCACTTCAAAATGTTAATGTTGACCAAAAATCTTGAATTTTGACTGTATGTGGGTCACAGTTGACTTTTGACCTAATACAGTCGATTCTCAAGCATTTGAGTAGTTGACTGAGCAAACTTCTTGTGCAAGGAATGAAACTTGACATGTAGGGTCTTGAGAACATATTAAAACCTTGGAAAGCATATTAGGTCTTTGGAGTTAACCTATCTTGATGAAAATGGAAACCCTAATTTGAGACACACTGCCTTAGGAGAGAGTTTGTCTGGTTAACTCTTGGGCAAACTTAAGCAAATTGAGGATCTCTAGGAGTATGTTTGAGTAAAATGAGAGGGAAAATTTTGGGGTACAACAACTGCCCCTGTTCAATCTTCTTAAACCTGAGGATGTAGATTGGCTCGTCTGCCTTTCGTGATTTGAAGGTGGAAGATAATTGAACACTAGAGTGCCCAGAAATTTGCACTCGCATGAAGTGGCACTCGACTTGTGACATCAGGTTTGGGCTTACAGATGCCATTTGGAGGTTGATGATAGAAGATTTGTTGGAGATGGACTTAAAGATGCCATCCTGGATATGACGGAGAATTGTCTGAGATGGGCTTAAAGATGCCATCTAGAGAATGTGGATTTCCTGAGATATTCCTTTGACGAGAGTCCCTGTTGCTGTTATTGAGGAGGAATCTGTTGAGGAATATTGGTATCTGTCTCGGGAGATATAGAATTTTAGGAGCTTCAGTTGTCCGTTACTCTACTGGGGAATTAACTCCGGAGGTGAATTGCATATCTGGTCAGTGTACAGGCTGCACCGCGACTTAATGGGGAAAGGTGAAACTGATCGTGTTTGATCAGGTCCAGGTCTTACAGTGTTATGGACTGCCGTCTGGAGATAAGAGAAAAGAAACCTGGATGGTAAGGTTATGAGAAGGAACCTGGATAGTAGGGCTTGTGGGAAGGAACCTGGGTAAGGTTGTTTCGTGAGGAGTTTTGGTAAAACTGCATCTGAACCAAGAAGGAACCTGGGTAAGGTTGCTTTGTGAGGAGTTTGGGTAAAACTGCATCTGAACTGAGAAGGAACCTGGGTAAGGTTTCTTTGTGAGGAGTCTGTGTAGGGCTTTAAAAGGAACCTGGGTAGGGTTACTTCCGGATAAGCCCGTGTAAAAATTCAGAAGGAACTTGGGTAAGGTTACTTTGGGCTAAGTCTATGTAAAACTTCAAGAGGAACCTGGGTAAAGTTACTTTGTGATAAGTTCGTGTAAAACTTCAGAATGAACCGGGGTAAGGTTACTTTGATATAAGTTTGTGTAAAACTTCAGGAGGAACCTGGGTAAGGTTACTTTGGGATAAGTTCGTGTAAAACTTCATGAGGAACCTGGGTAAGGTTACTTTGGGATAAGTCTGTGTAAAACTTCAGGATGAACTGGGGTATGGTTATAAGTTTGTGTAAAACTTCATAGTGAACCGGGGTAAGGTTACTTTGATCTGATAATGTAGATTAGTTGACCCGTTTGATTTTGAGAATTGAGTTTCCATTAGTTATCTGTAGATGTAATCTGTATAACTGCTGGATTCGTCGAAACTGATTGTCTTTTCCTGAAAAGACATCAGGGTTAGTTATATGCGATGCATTAAATGCAGGGTGAGATGATGTTCTCAAAATAAATGAGATTATGCTGTATGCAATATGTATGCGCACGTCATGATATATGAGCATGAAATTCTATTGTGACATATCCGAGTGGGAAAATAAATCCCTGACCGCTGCTGGAGAGTAACGAAAATTGAGTTCCTGACCGTCGTAGAAAAAGTGGTTCTTCTACTTCCGTTGGAGACGGTGAATCGGAGATGACTATGCTGGGGATTTACCCCTTGTTTACGGATATTCTGCCGAGGAGAGACTCTGCTTGAGAACAACTCTGCGGAGGAATAACTCTGTTTGAGAGAGGAGATGCTTTGCTGGAAGATCTTGCCAATTCAGAGAGATAAACTCCGCTGGGGGATGAACTTCCGTAGCCGGAGGAATAAACTCTGTTAGGGATTGAGCTTCTATATTCAGAGAAATAAACTCTGTTCGAGAGAAAACCTTATGACCCGCTTGCGATTATGAAATTCGGTCGAGGAATATAGATGTCGATTCTCTGAAGGAACTTTGTTGGGGAATGTAGCTCCTATTTGGGGAAGCCGATGTCAAAGCCTTAGTTGCCTCTACTCTGTGGGGAGTATAGATGTCACAGGGTCGTATGTTGAGGATACGACAATGACTTTGCATCAGGACTTTTCTACCCATGTACCTGCTGGAGAAAGTACCCACGGAGGCTTTATGGATGCTGATCAGGATGATAAGTCTTCTATTGATAAGAAAATGATAATATGACGGGACATAGTCATACGCTTCAAATCCCTAACTTTTTCCTGGACCGCCCTTTCGGGTTTTCAGTCCACCGGGATACCCTTTTTTTCCCAAGCCACCTTTTCAGGTTTTCGACTTGCCGAGTGTACATATCTTTTTTTGTTTTTATCCCTAATTTTTTCCCGAACCCTTTTTGTGATCGGTGGATCTGGAACTGACTGTTTAACGCTGGTTCGCGAAATGTCGCGGAAGCAAGAGTCGCCACCGTCTTTTATTTTCTCCAACATGGACAGGACAAAAGCACAACAAAATTCCTTATGAGATTAGCTCTCGGTTCGGGAGGTAGATTTATAGAAAGGGAAGGTGTTAGCACCCTTTCTATCCATGGTTATCCATGGGCTCTTAGATACTTGCTCATTGTGTTTTCAAAATGGTTTGCTTTTCAATTGTGAGTGAGTTTGAAAAAGTTTCGTCAAAGTTTCGGAATAACTCTTGTATCAGTCCTCAAGAGTGTTTGAAAAATTGTTTTGAAAGCTTTTTGAAAGTGTCGGTGTGAAAAGTGTTAGAACAAAGTTTGAATCTACTACCCTATATTTAAGTTTTGATGATAACAAAGTGAAAAGATATAGTATTTATAAGTTTCGTGTATGAACTATCTACTGCCTAAAAATACTATGTTCTGACTTGCAGATACTCTGATTGATATAAGCAAGATCACAACTATTCAGCATCAGAACTTGATTTCAGACACCAGCATCAGAAGTTGCCATCAGAATGTCAAAATCAGATGATCAACTCACGTACATGCTGAAGCCTGATGAACAAGACTGCGCTCAACACTCTGATACAGAAACACAATAGTTCATCAGCAGCGAAGCAGAGTCAGAATGAGCCAAGCCAGAACTTGCATTAAGGAAGCAACGGTACTGTGCATTGAAAGCAAATTAATTCCAACGGCCTCATTCCAGACAAGATCTGCTCAATAAGGAAAGTTTGTTATTAGCATTGAATCAAGAATATTGCATCTAACGTTCATCATCTCAGTGCTATATAAACAAAGCTTTGAAGATTGAAATGGTTAATGCTCTCCAAATCTCTACACGCACAAAAGCTAAACCATAATCTTCGTTCTCTCAGTTTTGCTAAACCACACACTCTGATATTCCATTACTGTTTAGAAATCTAGTTTCTAAGCTTCAATTTGTGTATACATCACAGTTGTGATAAAGTTTTGTAGAAAACATCCACACACATAGTTTTATCTCTTTGTAAGAAAGTGTTACCTTGACAAATTGGGTTGTGGTTTGAATCAAGAAGGCTTTAGCAGTTGTTAAAGCAGTCTGTAATATTCAGTTGAATATAGTGGATTAAGACCTCGTTGGAGAGAGGCGAAATCACCTTGACGGGTGGACTGGAGTAGTTTGAGATCAAACGAACCAGGATAAAAATATCTTGTTCATTGCATTAGATTTCAGTTTTACAATTCAACCCCCCCTTCTTGTGTTTTTCACCACTTCAATTGGCATCAGAGCGCCTGGTTCTGAGCTAAAACACCTAACCGTGTCAGTACAAGATCCAGCGTCAGAAAAACACAATGGCAGGAAACAATTCTCACATCAGCAATGACAACAATGAGGACAGAGACAGATTCAGTGGCAAACCTCCAGTCTTTGATGGAGAAAACTTTGATTACTGGAAAGACAGAATTGAAAGCTTCTTTCTGGCACATGATGCTGATCTGTGGGATATGGTGACAGATGGATACACGCACCCTGTGAATGCAAGTGGTCAGAAGATTGATAGAAAAACAATGTCTGATCAACAAAAGCGTGACTTCAAGAATCACCACAAGGCCAGAACCATCCTCCTCAGTGCAATCTCTTATACTGAGTATGAAAAGATCTCCAACAGAGACACAGCAAAGAATATTTTTGATTCTCTCAGAATGACGCATGAGGGCAACGTTCAGGTCAAAGAAACAAAAGCTCTGGCGGTCATTCAGAAGTATGAGGCGTTCAAAATGGAAGAATCTGAATCCATTGAAACTATGTTCTCTAGATTCCAGATTCTGGTAGCTGGTCTCAAAGTTCTGGACAAAGGATACTCTACTGCTGACCATGTCAAGAAAATCGTCAGAAGTTTACCCAAGCAGTGGAGGCCTATGGTTACTGCTCTGAAGCTAGCTAAAGATCTCAACAAAATCACTCTGGAGGAACTTATCAGCTCCCTCAGAAGTCATGAGATAGAGCTAGAAGCTGATGAGCCTCAGAAGCAAGGTAAGCCTTTAGCATTAAAATCTAACAGAAAATTTGAGTCTAAAGTTTTGCAGGCAGTTGAAGAAACATCTGATGGATCCTCATCAGAAGAAGACAAACTTTCCCTTCTCTCCAGAAGAGTAAATCAACTGTGGAAGCAAAGACAAAGGAAGTTCAGGAATCCCAGAAGATCTGATCAGAACGAGTCTTCTTCCAGATACAGAAGGACAGATTCTTCCTTTGGATACAGAAGATCTGAAGGCTCCTCCAGTAGCAAAAAGCCAAACACCAAAGACATCATCTGCTATGAGTGCAATGAGCAAGGACACTACAAGAGTGACTGCCCAAAGCTTCAGAGGGAAAAGCCCAAAAAGAAGTTTGGAAGAGAGAAGAAGAAAAGTCTCATGGCCACATGGGATGACTCTGACTCGTCTGAAGCTGACTCAGAATCAGATGATGAAAGGGCAAACATAGCTCTCATGGCTAACATTTCAGAAGATAGTGAAGCTTCTGAATCAGACTCATAATCAGACACTGAAGAGGTATTTCCTAACTTTGCTGTTAACTTTACAAAGGCTGAACTTGCTGAAAGCCTTAATGAGATTCTGGAACGTTATCAGCAAATTAGAGCTAAATTCAGAGACCTGAAAAGGAATCTTGAATCTGACTCTAATAAGTCTGAGAGTCTTAAATTGGAAAATTCTGAGCTGAGAAATAAGATTTCAAAATTAGAAAACACTTTACAAAACTCTCAGAAGGAACCAATTTCTGAAACTCCCAGCAACGCTGATGAGATCATCAAGGAGTATGATCACAGTTTCCAGAAGTTCCTAGCTAAAAGCATAGATAGAAGCAGAATGGCTTCAATGATCTATGGAGTTAGCAGAAACGGCAGGAAAGGAATAGGATACCAAGGTAAGGTTCCTACACCAAAGAATGTCATGGACTTAACCATTAAACACACTCCTCTGAATTCACATTTTGTGTATGGTCACACACATGATATCAAATATACTAGCAGTAAGCACTCTGTGAAACCAAAATTCAACCAGAGTTTTGGTAAAACTAACAAATCAGGACCCAAGAAAATCTGGGTACCTAAGAATAAAATAATACATGTTGCAGATATCTTTAGCAGCAAGTCAGAAACACCAGTCATGGTACCTGGACTCTGGCTGCTCACGACACATGACGGGAAGAAGGCATATGTTCCAAAGCCTGGAACTTAAGCCTGGAGGCCACGTTGGCTTTGGAGGCAATCAGAGGGGAAAGATAATTGGCTCTGGAACTGTAGGTAATGGAAATCTTCCCTCTATTAATAATGTTCTGCTAGTAGATGGATTGATGCATAATCTGTTATCCATAAGTCAATTAAGTGATAACGGTTATGATATAATCTTTAATCAAAAATCATGTAAAGCTGTTAGTCAGAAAGATGGGACTATCCTGTTTAATGGTAAGAGGAAAAACAACATTTACAAAATCAAACTTTCTGAACTAAAGAGTCAGAATGTAAAATGTCTTCTGTCTGTTAACAACGAGCAGTGGATCTGGCACAGAAGATTGGGGCATGTTAGTATGAGAAGAATATCTCAAATTAACAAACTCAATCTGGTCAGAGGACTTCCTAATTTGAAGTTCAATTCAGATGCTCTGTGTGAAGCATGTCAGAAAGGCAAATTTGCAAAACCTTCTTTTAAATCCAAAAATGTTGTTTCCACCTCTAAGCCATTAGAACTTCTGCACATTGACTTATTTGGACCAGTTAAAACTGCTTCAGTCAGTGGTAAGAAGTATGGGTTAGTAATCGTAGATGACTATAGCAGATGGACATGGGTAAAGTTCTTAAGACACAAGGACGAGTCACACTCTGTGTTTGTTACCTTCTGTAGCCAAGTTCAGAATGAAAAGGATCTTAGAATCGTTAAAGTCAGAAGTGATCATGGTGGAGAATTTGAAAATAAAGATTTTGAGTCATTCTTTAATGACAGAGGCATTCTGCATGATTTCTCTTGTCCTAGAACTCCCCAACAAAATGGAGTTGTAGAATGAAAGAACAGAACATTGCAAGAAATGTCCAGAACCATGATCAATGAGACAAACGTTGCTAAGACTTTCTGGGCAGAGGCAATAAACACAGCGTGCTACATTCAGAATAGAATCTCAATAAGACCTATTCTGGAAAAGACTCCATATGAATTGTGGAAGAACAGAAAGCCCAACATTTCATATTTTCATCCATTTGGATGTACTTGCTTTATATTAAATACAAAGAATTATTTGAACAAGTTTGACTCTAAAGCACAGAAGTGTATTATGTTAGGATACTCTGAACGCTCAAGAGGGTACAGAGTATACAATACAGAAACACAGATTGTGGAAGAATCAATCAGTGTTCGTTTTGATGACAAGCTTGACTCTGAAAAGTCAAAGCAGAATGAAGTTTTTGCAGGTATAGAAATTGAATTTGCAGGTTCTGAAGACAAGTCATCAGAAGCTCTCAACACAGACATTCCTTCAACGTCTGAAAGGAGCACTGCTAGAAATCCTACAACAGCTGCTGATCAACCTCAGAAGAGATTACCCAGAAGCAGCTTGGACCACCCAGAAGAGACCATCCTAGGAAGAAAGGAAGATCCAATCAGAACAAGAGCAAGCTTCAGAAACTCTGAAGAAACACTTATGGGACTGGTGTCTCTGATTGAACCTTCTTCAATTGATGAAGCACTTCTGGATAATGACTGGATTCTGGCAATGCAAGAAGAGCTGAATCAATTCACCAGAAACGACGTATGGGATCTCGTTCCCAGACCAAAAGGATTCAACGTCATTGGAACAAGATGGGTGTTCAGAAACAAGCTAAATGAACAAGGTGAAGTCATCAGAAACAAGGCACGACTGGTTGCACAAGGTTATAGTCAGCAAGAGGGGATAGACTATACAGAAACCTTTGCCCCAGTCGCCAGGTTAGAATCTATCAGACTTTTAATTTCATTTGCTGTTAATAGAGGCATCACTCTGTATCAGATGGATGTCAAAAGTGCATTCTTAAATGGTTATATAGAAGAAGAAGTTTATGTACACCAACCCCCAGGTTTTGAAAATACAAAACATCCAGAACATGTTTTCAAGCTAAAGAAGTCACTGTATGGTCTGAAACAAGCTCCCAGAGCTTGGTATGAAAGGCTAAGTAACTTTCTGCTGGAAAATGAATTCACCAGAGGGAAAGTGGACACTACTCTATTCTGTAAATCAGTTAAGAGTGACATCTTAGTCTGTCAAATTTATGTTGATGATATTATTTTTGGTTCTACTAATCCTTCTCTTGGAAGAAAATTTGCTAAGTGTATGCAGGCAGAATTTGAGATGAGCCTCATGGGGGAACTGAAATTCTTTCTAGGAATTCAGATCAATCAAACTCCAGAAGGAACTTACATTCATCAGAGCAAATACATCAGAGATCTTCTGAAGAAATTTGACCTCTCAGAATGTAAGCCATCAAAGATTCCAATGCATCCCACGTGCATTCTGGAAAGAGAAGAGGTAAGCAAAAACGTAGAACAGAAAGTCTACAGAGGTATGATTGGTTCTCTCCTCTATCTGACTGCTTCAAGACCTGACATACTATTCAGTGTTTGTATCTGTGCTAGATTCCAATCAGATCCTAGAGAATCTCACTTAACAGCTGTTAAGCGAATTTTCAAGTATCTGAAAGGTACTACTAATCTGGATTTGTTTTATAGAAAATCTAGTGATTACAGCTTAGTAGGCTACTGTGATGCTGATTTTGCTGGAGACAGAGTGGAACGTAAAAGTACTTCTGGAAGCTGCCAGTTTCTGGGAGAAAATCTGATCTCTTGGTCCAGCAAAAGGCAATCAACAATTGCTCTGTCAACAGCAGAAGCTGAGTACATAGCAGCAGCAGGATGTAGCACACAAATGCTCTGGATGAAAAGTCAGCTTGAAGACTTCCAGATCTTTGAGAAAAGATAGAACATGCAGATTGTACCAGATGCAAGTCTAAAGATCTGAGAGTCTAAACTCAAAGACAGACGTGCTGATCACTACATCAAACAAGTGTCATCCAATCATCAGCATATCTCTGAAGCAGAACGCGTGCACGCTTCTGAGAAGGCAAAGCGCTGATTGGGTGCATTGAGACACATGTCTGGTAACCGTTGTTAAGTATCTTTCTCAAATCCCCCAAAATCAGCAAGCATTTAATGAAAAGTAATCATGTTTTTAAATGGCAATCATGATTTTTAAAAAACGTTTATCTTTTCAAAATAGTTTTGAAAACTCTATTTAAGCACATTAATCTCTCATTCTTATTCTTTACGCTTTCTCACTAATACTCAAGCATTTTCTGCATATTTCTGAGTTCATCTCTTGCAAACCTTTTTCCTCAGTTCATTCTCAAAACCCTTTTAGTGTGAACATGGCAACCTCCAGCAGCGTTTCTGCAGGTACTCAGAAGAAAGCATCATCTGACCAATATCAAGTGCCACTCAGAACTCTCCTCACTCCGGTGAAGAATCTTGAAGTGCTTTCTGAGTTAATCATTGATTTTGAAAGCTTGAAGGAGAACGGTTTTGACCTAACTGAAGAAGTTAGGGCTCAAAAGTGGGAAAGGTATTTCGATAGGTTGGTTGGACCAACATTCCCAGCGCTGGTCAAGAAATTTTGGATTCACGCCAAGGTTTCAACACATCTAGTCACCTCCTTTGTTATGGGGAATAAAATTGTGATTACTGAAGATCTCATTGCAAGGCTAATCGGTCAAAGTGGTGGTGGCGTCCGTTGTGTGGACATGGCTGAAAGATGTGCTGATATAGGTGTGGTAGCTGACAGGATTTTCACTCTTGGGTTGCCCAGCAGCAAGATTAAGGATCTGAAGGATCATTTCAGAGTATGGGCTAAGATAATTCTGGGGTGCTTCAACCACAGGAAACCAACCAGTTCTCCTGATTACATAAATGTGGATCAGCAGTTTCTAATCTACTTCATTGATCAGAAGGTAAAGATCAATCTGGCTCACTTCCTGTTCAACCACCTCAGAACCAGTGTGAAAGAAACAAGGGAAGAAGAAAGAACCAAGAGGGATTAGATACCTTTTGGAAGTTTGATATCAGATATTCTGACAGAGAATAGGCTGATTGAGCATCTGATAGAAGCTCAGGAACTAAGCACTATTGAACCAACAATTGGGAAACCTCTGAACGCAAAGAACCTGAAAAAGATGAAGCTGATAGAGAATATTCAGAAGGAACCCAGAGCCACTTCCACTGCTGATATCTCCAGCAGAAGAGTGCCTCTGAGTGATTTTCCGTTATTTTCTGAAATTGAATCCAAACCAGAGGTGATTCTCAGGTACTTGGATGCGTGCAAGGCAGATGGTACAGATCCAAAGCTGAATATCAGAGATCTGCATCAACCTCAACCAGAAGTGACTCTGAAGAAGACAAAGAAGAGGAAGGCGCCATCAGAAGGACCATCTCAGCAGACTCCCAAGAAAAGAGGTAATTCATCTGTTGCCCCTGTTTCAAATTCTTTTACTATTCCAACATCTATCCCTCCTCAAACCTCTCATAGAATATCAATCCCCATCCCTACCATAGATGAAACTGTACAAGAAGAAGACCCTTCTGAGGCATTAAAACTCAGAAGACCTAGAACCAAACACCCCAAACAACCAACAATTTCAGCCACATCAGCACTTGACCAAGTGCTGTCTGATATTGATCAACATGCCTCTGATCAACCAAACTCTGAACCACAAAATGTTCCTCCTTCACAACCAGAACAACAGCAATCTGCTGAAGAACCACAACAACAACAACCACTCTCAGAAGAACCTCTGATCCCTGAGCAATCAGAGATTCCACCTCCCTCTCCCCAACCAGAAATTAATCCACCTTCACCATAAACAGAGTTTCACCACTCTGAAACTCCTTCCCCTCATCAATCTGAACCTCATTCACCTCAACCATCACCGCTGACAATTCAGCTGCCATGTGGAACAACTGTTGTCATGCCCCAGTTACCATCCTCATCAGAATCGACACCACCAAATACTCCCAAAACACCACCCAGTCCAATCGTAATATCTGACTCTGATACCCCTTCTCCAAAACAAACAGCTGCTCAGAAAACCTCTGAAAACCCCAGCAGGACCTTCATAGACTTAACCAGCCTTGACCGTCTTGCTGATCTAAAACACAAAATTGCCATCCCAAAACCAAAGCAACCAGATGTTGGCTCTGGTATTTTGAATTTTGAAACAGGTGTGCTGCAATGGATTGCTTCTTTGAAGCAAGTATGTCCTGGAATGATTGACCCAGCTGCTTCTGATCAGCTCTGGTCACAATTCAGACTTTGGGTACGTGCTGAAGCCCTCAAGTTGCAGGATATCAACTATGAGCAGGCTCAACAAAATTTCAGCAAGCTTCTGAATGAAGTTGGCAGTCAGCTTCTGAAAGAGGACGTGCTCCATCTGGACAGTGAACCTTGGTCTGAGAAACAGCAAGCTGCAAAGGTGCCGGACAAGACCATTCAATCAGAAGAAGACAAGACCATTCAAGCTGAAGAAAGTCAAGCAGAGGATGTTGCTGAAAGTTCTCAGAAGCCTCCTGCCTCTGATGCTTCTCAAGCTGCCTTGGACAGGCAGACTCTGGAAGAACTAAGGCTGAATGACATGCGTCTGCAGCAGCGGATGGATGAAAGCGATCAGAAGATGAAAGAGAGAATGGATGTGCAGGACAGCAAGATTGACACTGTTGTCAGCATGGTGCATAAGCAGAATGAGACTGCTGAAAAGATTCAAGCCATGCTGGAGAACCTGTTCACACGCTTGCCTCCTCAACCTTAATTTTTTTCCTTCATGCATGACCTTTTTCATGTTTTCCTTGATTTTCTGATGCACTGATTGAATATGTTTTGTAATATTTTCTTGTTTTGATTCTGAACTATCTTAATATGATTAGTTTTTCTGATCTTAATTGTTTTAGCACATCACCAACACTTTTTGATTGCTGACAAAAAGGGGGAGAACAAGAATGATATTTTAATCAATAACGGCTGAGTAGACAGAAATTCTCAAACATTCTAACTCTATTACTTGAAATGTTTTTTCTGTTTTGCTTAAAGTCTACAGGCACAAGGAAGCTCCTGGACACTCTGAAGACTAGAAGCTCTGATCACTATGAAGTTCTGATCCGCTCTAATATTCTGATCCAAAGCAAAGCTCTGACAAGATAAGCTCTGAAGCTCTGCTCTGACATAAAGCTTCTGATAAGTCAAAGACTCTAATACTCTGATGTTCAAAGAAAGGCAAAAAGATCTGATCCTGAAGAACACGTATAATCAAAGGGAAGTAATAAACTCAGGGGGAGTATCTCCTTACTCCTTATTCTTTTGCTTCTTATTCTGATACATATTCCAGATACCTTTTCACGTTATTTTCATTTAAAATATCTAGTTTTTGTCATCATCAAAAAGGGGGAGATTGTTAGAACAAAGTTTGAATCTACTACCCTATATTTAAGTTTTGATGATAACAAAGTGAAAAGATATAGTATTTATAAGTTTCGTGTATGAACTATCTGCTGCCTAAAAATACTATGTTCTGACTTGCAGATACTCTGATTGATATAAGCAAGATCACAACTATTCAGCATCAGAACTTGATTTCAGACACCAGCATCAGAAGTTGCCATCAGAATGTCAAAATCAGATGATCAACTCACGTACATGCTGAAGCCTGATGAACAAGACTGCGCTCAACACTCTGATACAGAAACACAATAGTTCATCAGCAGTGAAGCAGAGTCAGAATGAGCCAAGCCAGAACTTGCATTAAGGAAGCAACGGTACTGTGCATTGAAAGCAAATTAATTCCAACGGCCTCATTCCATACAAGATCTGCTCAATAAGGAAAGTTTGTTATTAGCATTGAATCAAGAATATTGCATCCAACGTTCATCATCTCAGTGCTATATAAACAAAGCTTTGAAGATTGAAATGGTTAATGCTCTCCAAATCTCTACACGCACAAAAGCTAAACCATAATCTTCGTTCTCTCAGTTTTGCTAAACCACACACTCTGATATTCCATTACTGTTTAGCAATCTAGTTTCTAAGCTTCAATTTGTGTATACATCACAGTTGTGATAAAGTTTTATAGAAAACATCCACACACATAGTTTTATCTCTTTGTAAGAAAGTGTTACCTTGACAAACCGGGTTGTGGTTTGAATCAAGAAGGCTTTAGCAGTTGTTAAAGCAGTCTGTAATATTCAGTTGAATATAGTGGATTAAGACCTCGTTGGAGAGAGGCGAAATCACCTTGACGGGTGGACTGGAGTAGTTTGAGATCAAACGAACCAGGATAAAAATATCTTGTTCATTGCATTAGATTTCAGTTTTACAATTCAACCCCCCCTTCTTGTGTTTTTCACCACTTCAAAAAGAGTTTTGTTTGTTTTTGAAGAGAGCAAGTATCTATGAGTCATCTACCTACCCTAAAGAATTAGGCTGTGTAAGTGTCCTTAAGGTAGTGCCATCCCACCATTGAGAGGTAGGTAGCACCACCGTTGGAGGTGTTCGGGTCAATTCATTTGTAGGGACAGTGTGGTCACCGAAGCAACAACAGGACACCTTAGAAGCTACCCTTATGTCCTTGATCCTTTTTTATTCCGAGGCAACTGGATCATGTCATGGACATAAGGACTTACTAAAACGTCCTATACTCGACGACCACGTTTCGAGGGCAAGGCAACAGTGAGGCGTACCCTAAGAGTGGTGTGTGAATTTGTGTGTTATTTTCATGTTATGTTTTATCTTGTACATGTATCATGGTGATCTACGCTTGTTTTTATTTTAGGCCATACATTCTTTCATGCAATTATAATTTAAAAGTGCGGAAATTAAAATGCGGAAAGTAAAATCCTACGCTATTACAAGGCGCGGGTCTATACATCGCCAAATTAACAAAGACTCGTTTTCAATAAAAATGCGGAAAGTAAAACCTAGTTACTATTACATGGCTTGAACAATTACATAATATTTACAAGAAAACTAAGAATAAATGCGCGAAAGAATTAAAGATAGAACGTTCGAGGGCGTTGGACCCTTTTGAAATTAAATTAAATTAAAGTCCAATTAATTATTTAATTAAAGAAAAGAAAGTGTTTTAGTGTTTTTTTTGTATTTATGAAAAATAAAGAACAAGAATTTAAAATTAGAAGGAAACCCTAGTTCTAAATATTTTTAATTATTAAAAAAAAAGTTAAAGTTTAAAACCTAATTTACATAATATTTAATGTACATGTTTATTTACAAAATAAATTAGTAATTAATAATAATGATAATAAGAAAAAATTATTTATTAAGAAAAGTGATAAAAAGTTAAAAAACCTAATTTCTACATATTTTAATTTATTGAGAAAAAGATTAAAGTTTTAAAACCTAATTTACTAAACTAATTATTAAAGTTTATTTACAAAATAAATTAATAGTGAAATAATAATAATTAAATATATTTTAGTTTCTGATTTTTTATCTCATGAAAATTAATTTATGAAATTAAAGAAAACGATTGAAAACAATTAAAAGAATAAAAAGGAAAATCAAATAAAAAAATAAAAATGTGCAAACCATGGGGGGTATTCAGACCCAAAGGGAGGTTTTTTGTGAGAAATCTGGCCTATTAGACAAAAAGCCTTGTTTGACTTTCTGGCATCACGTGCGTGTTCATTGACTCCTGAGTACCGTGGTCTGTATTCTTTGGCCATTGGATTGGGTTTCATGGCCATTTGTGTTCAGGTCTCAACGTTCCTTAATCTTCTCAGGATGTCTGTCTCGCCATGTATTGGTGTCATGCATAAGTTGTTCTTTTGGCCATTTGGCTTTTGGCTTTTGGCCATTTGGCTTTTGGTCTCATCATGCATAAGTTGTTCTTTTGGCCATTTGGCTTTTGGCTTTTGGCCATTTGGCTTTTAGCCTCAACGTTCCTTAATGAAACTGCATGGGATCCTGTCTAAATCTGCAGTGTTGAATCTCACGAACACATTAAATAAAATCATAAAATGCAAATAAAGCCAATATATGAAGAAATTTAATGTTTAGGCACAATATGGCATGTATGAATGATTATACCCTTTTGATCATGGAGATCAAGCCAGCCTTACCCTTATTGGAAAATTAGTGACCTGAATGCTTTTATGCCCTTTGGATCATGGAGATCAAGCCAGCCTTATCCTTACTGAAGAAGTAATGAGGTGTTGGTTGGTAACTGTGATGACTTGTTTGTAGTGAGAGAGAGATTTGTAATAAGGATTTCAAGGTTTTAGGGTTCTTGAAAGAATTTGATATTTTAACAGTGTTGTGGCAAGGTTTTTTCTCCTTTTTTCTCCTCTCTGGTTTGTGTGAAAAGAAGGTGATTATATAATGGAAATTAGGGTAAAGAAAATGGGCTTTGAATGTGCAATTGGGCCTCCAATGTTCACTTGAGTTCGTCACTTTCCAGGCTAAATCGCAGGGACTTAAGTGCAATTTTTGAAGTTGAAATGTGAAAACAAAATGTAGCCGACATCGATAACTAACTCCTGTCCGAAAATCGGCTCAATCGGATAAACGGTGAATTAGTTATGAATTTTTGAAGTTTCAGCTCAGACAAACTTATTTTGGGCTCCAGTGTCGACTCTGACACGTTCTTCCATAAAAAAATGGTATTGATCGGTGCATAATTTGGTCTCTACTTTTGAAGAAAAGTTGTAGATCTATGAGTCAGTGACCTTGTGTAAAAATATGAGTCCAATCCGATAAAAATTGACCGAGTTATGAATTTTCGAAGTTTCGGCCCAGATGAAATAATATTCAGCATTCAGGATTTTCGGTGTGTCACGCACTCTGAGCAAAAAAAGAAGGCCTTTTGAATACCGTTTGAACTCAATACCTTCTGTGAAAATGTAGCCAACTCAATTTGTGAAATTTTGGCGCCGGAACCAGCTCGATACGATGAAAATCGACCAAGTTATGATTTTCTGAACATGATGCAAATAAACTTCTGTCACAAATTTTCTGTATGAAAATACTTGATAAATCCACATTTTTGAAGACCTTCTGATTGAAATTGGCTTCCAGCCGTGAGAGATGAAAACGTAGATAATGTCAAGACGGAATTTTGGCCATCGGAACGGGTTCAAAACGAGCCACGATCTTCAAGTTATGAATTTTTTAACGCGTAAAAACTGCACTTTCAGCACACTTTTTCACCATATTTCTTCAAGAAAACTCACACATTCGGATACCTTCTTTAAAGAATTGACTCTTGAGCCGAACCTGAATTTGAGAATACGTTATCAGAGATATTTTGGCGAAAGAATACCTGAATATGACGCGCCGGGTTGGACTTGTGAATTTTTCTTGAAATATTTTGAGAAATATGGGAGGGCAAATTTTGGGGTACAACAGTTGCCCCTGTTCAATCTTCTTAAACCTGAGGATGTAGATTGGCTTGCGTGCCTTTCGTGATCCGAAGGTGGAAGATGATTGAACACTAAAGTGCCCAGAAATTTGCACTCGCATGGTGTAGTATCAGCAATGTGATGTAGGGGGGATGGGCTTATAGATGCCATTTGGAAGTGATGGATGGGAGGATGGGCTTATAGATGCCACCTGGAGCTGTGACGGAGCTTTGTCGGGAATGGGCTTATGGATGCCATTTGGAGACTGTTGGTATGTGGATGGGCTTATAGATGCCATCGAGAGGTTGTCGATCGCATAAGAGATTCCTTAGCGAGAACTTGCATACCTGAGAAAGAAAAATAATTACCTGGCCTGTTACAGGAGTTGATCTTCAAACTCTTTACGTAGATGTGCCATGGCTGGATATAGGAACCGGATCTTCGAACTCTTCAGATGTTCCCTGGCCGAATACAGGAATCGAGTCTGGAATTCAGAAAGGTTGGTGAGTTGTCTCTATTGACAGGTTATTTCCATGGACGGGTGGTCTTTAACGACGAGTGTCTATAACGACGAGTGTCTATAACGACGAGTGTCTATAACGACGAGTGTCTATAACGACGAGTGTCTATAACGACGAGTGTCTATGACGACGGGTGTCTATGACGACGAGTGTCTATAACGACGAGTGTCTATAACTACGAGTGTCTATAACGACGAGTGTCTATAACGACGAGTGTCTATAACGACGAGTGTCTATAACGACGAGTGTCTATAACGACGACTGTGTCTATAACGACGACTGTCTATAACGATGAGTGTCTATAACGACGAGTGTCTATAACGACGAGTGTCTATAACGACGAGTGTCTATAACGACGAGTGTCTATAACGACGAGTGTCTATAACGACGAGTGTCTATAACGACGAGTGTCTATAACGACGAGTGTCTATAACGACGAGTTGTATCAGAGAAATCTTTAGGCATTGATTTAACTGGATTTGTATTCTTTGACTGGGTTGGTCTCTTTTGACTATATTCGTCTACATAGCTGATCTTTTAACTGTATCCTTCCTGAAAGGTAAAGGTCAGTCATATGCAATGCATGATATGGATCAAGCAATAATATTTTTCAACACATGAGATTGTATGATATGATGCGTATATGCATGCATCATGATGTATAACAATGTGATGTTTATGAATGTATCTGCGTCTAGGAAAATAGATCTTTGACGGATGCCGGGAAGTCAAATCCTGGGCTGATGTTGAAGAGTGAGATTCTTCGTTTCTGTTGGGGATGATGATTGCAAGAATACCGGTCGGAGAAGATAACTCCGTTGGGAAATAAACTTGGCGAAGAGATTACTCTGCGGGGAATTACTCTGTGGGAAGAGATACTTCGCTGAGATTTGATGATAACTCCGCTGGGGATTTCATTGTTATGCTCTGTTGGAAATGAAGGTATCTTGGTCGCATTCTTCAGCTGAACTTACCTTGGCACTTCGGTGGACAGGGCAACCGGATCATTTAGACAACTCATTATTGCCCCAGTTTCTGTTGGAGAAGAAGGTACCTATGAAGGTGTTTGATGACTGCCAATTGACAAATCTTCTTCTGGTAGGCAAGTGACGAGATGACAGGACATAGTCGTACGCTTTGATCCCTAACTTTTGCCTGGACCGCCCTTTCGGGTTTTCAGTCCACCGGGATACCCATTTTTGCCCAAGCCGTCTTTTCAGGTTTTCGACTTGCCGGGTATACAGATTTTTTCATTTTCATCCCTTATTTTGCCCGAACCCTTTTGGTTCGCCGGGAGGCCCTTATTTTTGCCTAGGTGTGTCAACCTAGCGGGTCTTTGATTTTTCGTAGTATTTTTTCGACTATGTCCACGCTCTCAGGATGTAGGGAGGTTCCCCTGTTATTGTGTTGCCACGCTACCAGAAGATGTTTGGTCATGCAAGATTTGTTGCTGGGAATTCATGTCCAATGCCCCAAGTGGCTCAGGCGGAGGTTTGCCCCTTGATTGGAGGTGCTTTTGTTCCTTAGGCATTCGTCGTGCGAATTTCTATGTTGTTCAAACAAAAAGTCATATGCAAACAAAGTTATGTTAAAAATGCAAAGCTTATGTCTGTCTTGAAGTTTTTGAAAAATGCATTTTTCAGTAAAACCAGCAAATTTTGTAAAATGTGATGTCAACTCAATATTTTATAGCAAGCCTTAAGGAGTCGGGATACCTTTCGTAACAGTATGTTTTCGAACTAACCCATGCTTCAGCTAGGACTTTTTAGGGTTGTAACATGGCCTGGTTCACGGTTTAAGAAACAAAGGATAAAGGCTCAAACTTTTTTTTTTGTACCCACCCGTTCTTCGTGATGTTCTTCAATCCTAAACTCAGTTGATCGTGCGTTAGACCTTGTTCGAGTCTTTTGCTCTAATATACTAGTGATGGTTCGGGTATTGACAATTTATTTTGAATGGGCAGTCATTTCCTTTTTTGTTGAGGGTTTGTATGACCTCTTTTTTTTCTTGATTTTGTTATCCCTGTTTTTTGCCTGAGCTGTTTCCTTTTTGGAATTACAGTCAGCGGGATGCCCCAGTTTTGTAAGTCTCCTTCATAGGTTTTGACTTAATGGGTTTTTATTTTGAGAAGTAATGACTGCCTATCTTTATGATTGTTCGAAACCATCGCTGTCTTTTTTTGTTTTGTAAGGATTCCTTTGATGCCATTCATCGTGCACCTGGATCAACTGAGAGAACTACCCTGCCCCAGGTTATGATTAAGGGTTTTAATTTCGAAAAAGAAAAAACTCCAACTTCTTTGGCTCAGAGGGGTTGACGAGGGATTATCTTCCTTATAACTCCAGTGTTTAGGAATTGAAACAATGCCTGTACCTCATCAGCGGGGTCTGTTCAAAAGCATACTGTAGATTGTGGTATCGTTTTCGTCATCCTCCCTTAAGAGGCTTAGAATTTTAGATCAAGAGTTGACATCACAAAAATATGAAAACAGTTTGCATATAGTGAATACGAAATAATTACTTCAAAACAGACATGTGTAATGCATTAATGAAATAACCAAGTTTGACATGAAATAAAATGTTTGAACAATCAAAGAAAAATACAATCTTGAACATTCAAATGAACAAAAGTTTCCAATCCTAGCCATGTTTGGGCAGGGGAGCAGTGGTCACATTGGGAGCCTCTGGAGAGTCGAGCTGGACTTCCTTTGCGTCAATCAGATCCTGAACCTTGTTTCTCAAAGTCCAACAATCATCTGTAGCATGCCCCAGGCTGTCAGAATGATAAGCGCAGCGAACGTTGGGGTTATACCTTGAAGGCGTCCTGTTGGGATTCTTTGGAGGGTCCATGAGAGTTACCAACTTGGTTTCCAGCAACTGTGGCAATATCTGTGACAAGGTCATGTCGAGGGGAGTGAATTGCCTTTTGGGTATCTCTTCCCTTTGCTGATTATGACGCTGAGGAGCACCGGCCGATTTTGTAATAACCACCGCGTTGACATCTTGGCGGTGCTCGGACCTATTCTACCCTCTTGAGCCATAGACAACACTAGATTCTCTCTTGGATGGTTTCTTCTCAGTGTTCGAGGAGTCACCATTCTGTATTTTCCCCGACTTGATGCCAGCTTCTATTCTTTCCCCGGTCAGGATCAGATCTGTAAACCCAGCAGCAGAATTCCCAATCAGGTGGTTGAAGAATGGACCAGACAGGGTCCCTAAGAACATGTCGACGAGCTCGCGGTCAGTCAGAGGTGGTTGTACCCTTCCAGCAAGGTCCCTCCATTTTTGAGCATATTCTTTGAAACCTTCAGCTGCACCCATAGACATTCCCTGAAGCTGAGTGCGCGTGGGAGCGAGGTCGGCGTTGTACTGCTATTGCTTGTAGAATGCAGTGGCCAAGTCTTCCCAGCTGCGGATGTTGGCTCCATTCAATTGATAGAACCAGTCGAGTTGGGTTCCAGACAGACTATCCTGAAAGAAGTGAATCCATAAATTCTTGTCAGCCGTGTAGGGCTGGATCCTCCTTGTGTAAGACCTGAGATGCAGCTTAGGACAGGATGCCCCGTCGTACTTGGCAAAGGCAGGTGCCTTGAATTTGTGCGGGATTATTACCCCAGAAGACAGACCTAGATCTTCGAAGTCCAGGCCGGGCACTTTTTGTATCTCCATGGCACTTAGCCGGTCTTCCAACTGTTTATACATGTCCTCAGCTGGAGGGTACTGCTCATCATTGTAATCGGTCTCGTTGTCGGAGACCACTGGACTAGGAACCTCCCTTTCTTGGGGACTGTCTTTCCCAACAGATGGGGTAGTCTACTCAACTTCATTTTGTGATCCATTCCCAGATTTGCGTCTAGGGTTGAACAGCACCGTCCTCTTCTTCTTCTTTTTCAAAAGCAGGGTCTTCAGATCTTGTTGCCCCTGGGCCAAACTCATGATCAACTCTTGGAACTGGGCGTTCTGAGCCTGGAGGGCCTTGATGGATTGCTCAGCAGATGATTCAGGATTCATGACGATCGGCTGAAATAAACAACGAAGAAGGTAAGCAACCTGTAAAAAGGGATACCTGTAATGCAATGATATGTATATGCATACAATGTTTTCAAGGATCTCGCAGGGTAGACAAGAAAATTGTTAGAGTTGGGATCCAGTAGCTTGATTGAAGGAACTTCATGTTTGTGGAGAGTCCTTCTTCAAGGGTCAAGGCTCACCATATCGAGTGGGTCATAGCCCCTGACAACCTTGTCTAGAGGAAAATAAATCCCCTTTTCCCCTTGCTGGACAGTTGATTCATCATGACCTGCATCACAGACCCTTGAGATCCTTGAAATGGATTAGTCCTTATGTAGGATGTATGCAATGGTATGATGTTATGCTATGCATGAAGTGATATATGTAAACCCTGTTATGAGTCCAGATTAAGGACTATAAACAAAACCTGCAAGAAACTCAAGTGTCAGATAACAAGCATGCAAGTAGTCAAGTTGGAAGGCACACAAGTCACACAAGAGAAACCCTTAGAGTTTAGGCCAGCATGGGGTCTGGGTATTACCCTCTTGAGGTTGGTGGGCTCAAAACCTGTCCTATCAGAAGTAACTGGGTTCTAGAGGATCCCAATATCACTGACTACCCTCCATCGGTCATAACTCCAGCGTCGCAATCTTTTCTTGCGGCCAGAACCATCGCGAGAGTTTAGCCTCAATGGGTGTAGCATACTGCTACTGTTCTATTGGCCAAGTTGGGTCAATTAGGGTTCTAAGGTCGGTTGGTGCTTAATGACTCCTCAGAAGACCCATATTCTCCTCGTTGCGACACAAGGGATATCGGTACAGACCAAGGTGCCACACCAACGTAGCCACTGCTTCACCCATGTCGGTCTACGCCGGACATGTCTCTCACAGATTATGCTACCTAACAGGGTATCCCCAGATCCGGGTTAGGATCTATGTAACTCCGATGCAGCCCACAATAATAAAGCAAACAAGCACAACAATTGAAAACACAAGTGATCTTAGTCCTAAGGTACACCTCACTTTATAGGAGTCCCTAGCAGAGTCGCCAGTTCTGTGATCGGTGGATCTGGAACTGACTGTTTAACGCTGGTTCGCGAAATGTCGCGGAAGCAAGAGTCGCCACCGTCTTTTATTTTCTCCAACATGGACAGGACAAAAGCACAGCAAAATTCCTTATGAGATTAGCTCTCGATTTGGGAGGTAGATTTATGGAAAGGGAAGGTGTTAGCACCCTTTCTATCCATGGTTATCCATGGGCTCTTAGATACTTGCTCATTGTGTTTTCAAAATGGTTTGCTTTTCAATTGTGAGTGAGTTTGAAAAAGTTTCGTCAAAGTTTCGGAATAACTCTTGTATCAGTCCTCAAGAGTGTTTGAAAAATTGTTTTGAAAGCTTTTTGAAAGTGTCGGTGTGAAAAGAGTTTTGTTTGTTTTTGAAGAGAGCAAGTATCTATGAGTCATCTACCTACCCTAAAGAATTAGGCTGTGTAAGTGTCCTTAAGGTAGTGCCATCCCACCATTGAGAGGTAGGTAGCACCACCGTTGGAGGTGTTCGGGTCAATTCGTTTGTAGGGACAGTGTGGTCACCGAAGCAACAGCAGGACACCTTAGAAGCTACCCTTATATCCTTGATCCTTTTTTATTCCGAGGCAACCGTTTCGAGGCAACTGGATCATGTCATGGACATAAGGACTTACTAAAACGTCCTATACTCGACGACCACGTTTCGAGGGCAAGGCAACAGTGAGGCGTACCCTAAGAGTGGTGTGTGAATTTGTGTGTTATTTTCATGTTATGTTTTATCTTGTACATGTATCATGGTGATCTACGCTTGTTTTTATTTTAGGCCATACATTCTTTCATGCAATTATAATTTAAAAGTGCAGAAATTAAAATGCGGAAAGTAAAATCCTACGCTATTACAAGGCGCGGGTCTATACATCGCCAAATTAACAAAGACCCGTTTTCAATAAAAATGCGGAAAGTAAAACCTAGTTACTATTACATGGCTTGAACAATTACATAATATTTACAAGAAAACTAAGAATAAATGCGCGAAAGAATTAAAGATAGAACGTTCGAGGGCGTTGGACCCTTTTGAAATTAAATTAAATTAAAGTCCAATTAATTATTTAATTAAAGAAAAGAAAGTGTTTTAGTGTTTTTTTTGTATTTATGAAAAATAAAGAACAAGAATTTAAAATTAGAAGGAAACCCTAGTTCTAAATATTTTTAATTATTAAAAAAAAAGTTAAAGTTTAAAACCTAATTTACATAATATTTAATGTACATGTTTATTTACAAAATAAATTAGTAATTAATAATAATGATAATAAGAAAAAATTATTTATTAAGAAAAGTGATAAAAAGTTAAAAAACCTAATTTCTACATATTTTAATTTATTGAGAAAAAGATTAAAGTTTTAAAACCTAATTTACTAAACTAATTATTAAAGTTTATTTACAAAATAAATTAATAGTGAAATAATAATAATTAAATATATTTTAGTTTCTGATTTTTTATCTCATGAAAATTAATTTATGAAATTAAAGAAAACGAGTGAAAACAATTAAAAGAATAAAAAGGAAAATCAAATAAAAAAATAAAAATGTGCAAACCATTGGGGGTATTCAGACCCAAAGGGAGGTTTTTTTGTGAGAAATCTGGTCCATTAGACAAAAAGCCTTGTTTGACTTTCTGGCATCACGTGCGTGTTCATTGACTCCTGAGTACCGTGGTCTGTATTCTTTGGCCATTGGATTGGGTTTCATGGCCATTTGTGTTCAGGTCTCAACGTTCCTTAATCTTCTCAGGATGTCTGTCTTGCCATGTATTGGTGTCATGCATAAGTTGTTCTTTTGGTCATTTGGCTTTTGGCTTTTGGTCTCATCATGCATAAGTTGTTCTTTTGGCCATTTGGCTTTTGGCTTTTGTCCATTTGCCTTTTGGCCTCAACGTTCCTTAATGAACCTGCATGGGATCCTGTCTAAATCTGCAGTGTTAAATCTCACGAACACATTAAATAAAATCATAAAATGCAAATAAAGCCAATATATGAAGAAATTTAATGTTTAGGCACAATATGGCATGTATGAATGATTATACCCTTTTGATCATGGAGATCAAGCCAGCCTTACCCTTACTGGAAAATTAGTGACCTGAATGCTTTTATGCCCTTTGGATCATGGAGATCAAGCCAGCCTTATCCTTACTGAAGAAGTAATGAGGTGTTGGTTGGTAACTGTGATGACTTGTTTGTAGTGAGAGAGAGATTTGTAATAAGGATTTCAAGGTTTTAGGGTTCTTGAAAGAATTTGATATTTTAACAGTGTTGTGGCAAGGTTTTTTCTCCTTTTTTCTCCTCTCTGGTTTGTGTGAAAAGAAGGTGATTATATAATGGAAATTAGGGTAAAGAAAATGGGCTTTGAATGTGCAATTGGGCCTCCAATGTTCACTTGAGTTCGTCACTTTCCAGGCTAAATCGCAGGGACTTAAGTGCAATTTTTGAAGTTGAAATGTGAAAACAAAATGTAGCCGACATCGATAACTAACTCCTGTCCGAAAATCGGCTCAATCGGATAAACGGTGAATTAGTTATGAATTTTTGAAGTTTCAGCTCAGACAAACTTATTTTGGGCTCCAGTGTCGACTCTGACACGTTCTTCCATAAAAAACTGGTATTGATCGGTGCATAATTTGGTCTCGACTTTTGAAGCAAAGTTGTAGATCTATGAGTCAGTGACCTTGTGTAAAAATATGAGTCCAATCCGATAAAAATTGACCGAGTTATGAATTTTCGAAGTTTCGGCCCAGATGAAATAATATTCAGCATTCAGGATTTTCGGTGTGTCACGCACTCTGAGCAAAAAACGAAGGCCTTTTGAATACCGTTTGAACTCAATACCTTCTGTGAAAATGTAGCCAACTCAATTTGTGAAATTTTGGCGCCGGAACCAGCTCGATACGATGAAAATCGACCAAGTTATGATTTTCTGAACATGACGCAAATAAACTTCTGTCACAAATTTTCTGTATGAAAATACTTGATAAATCCACATTTTTGAAGACCTTCTGATTGAAATTGGCTTCCAGCCGTGAGAGATGAAAAAGTAGATAATGTCAAGACGGAATTTTGGCCACCGGAACGGGTTCAAAACGAGCCACGATCTTCAAGTTATGAATTTTTTAACGCGTAAAAACTGCACTTTCAGCACACTTTTTCACCATATTTCTTCGAGAAAACTCACACATTCGGATACCTTCTTTAAAGAATTGACTCTTGAGCCGAACCTGAATTTGAGAATACGTTATCAGAGATATCTTGGCGAAAGAATACCTGAATATGACGCGCCGGGTTGGACTTGTGAATTTTTCTTGAAATATTTTGAGAAATATGGGAGGGCAAATTTTGGGGTACAACACTTTTGGTTCGCCGGGATGCCCTTATTTTTGCCTAGGCCAGTCAACCTAGAGGGTCTTTGTTCATGCGCAGTATTTTCTGACTATGTCCACGCTCTCAGGGTGTAGGGAGTTGTCACTGTCGGTAGTGTTGTGTTTCCACACTACCAGAAGATGTTTGTTTGATCGTACAAGATTCCTTGCTAGAATTCATGCCCAATTCCCCCAAGTGATTCAGATGGAGATCTTCCCCTGGCTATTTGGCATCTTTGAGAGATTCCTTGAATCTTGACTTGACTGCCCCTGATGATGGACAATGATCATGTCGTGCCCCTTGGTTGGAAGTGTTTTTCCACTTGAGGTGATCCTTTTTATTGAGAAGGTTTTTGTTCACTAGATATTCGTCATGCAAATTTCTCTGCCTCTGAACAAATAGTCATATGCAAATGATGTTATTTTAAGAATGCAAAGCTTACGTCTGTCTTGAAGTTTTGAAAATGCAGTTTTTTTTTAAAGAAAAAATAGAATTTTTCAAAGATGTGATATCAACTCAAGATTTGTAATGGACCTTCAGGAGTCAGGATACCTTTTGTAATAGTATGCTTTCGAACTAACCCATGCTTCAGCTAGGACTTTTAAGGGTTATAACATAGCCTGGTTCACGGTTTAAGAAACAAAGAATAAAGGCTCAAATTTTGTTTGTACCCACCCGTTCTTCGTGATGTTCTTCAATCCTAAACTCAACTAATTGTGCATTTAGATCTCGTTTGAGTCTTTGCTCTGATATTCCAGTGATGGTTCAGGTACTGACAGATTATTTTGAATAGGCAGTCATTTCCTTTTTTGTTGAGGGTTTCTAGGACCTCTTTCTTTTTGATTTTATTACCCTTGTCTTTTTCCTGAACTGTTTCTTTTGTGATTACAGTCAGCGGAATTCCCTAGTTTTTTTTCTTAAGTCTCCTTCATAGGTTTTGACTTAGCGGGCTTTTATTTTGAGAGATAATGACTGCATGTCTTGACGATTATGCAGAACCATCACCGTCTTTTGATTTGGAAGGACGTCTTCGATGCCATTCATTGTGTACAAAGCGGAAGATTGCGACTGAATGCGCCTCTGAATTAACTGAGAAAACTACCTTGCCCCAGGTTATGATTAAGGGTTTTAATTAGTGTGAAAAGAAAAACTCCTACTTCTTTGGCTCAAAGGGGTTGACTAGGGATTATCTTCCTTATAACTCCACTATTTGGGATTTGAAATAACGCCTGTACATCGTCAGCGGGGTCTGTCCAAAATCATAATGTAGAGGTTGTGGTATCATTTTCGTCATCCTCCCTCTAAAGGCTTACAGCTTTTTAGTCGAGAGTTGAATATCACAAAAAGGAACAGAGTTTAAATATAGTGAATATGAATGAATTGATTCAGAACAGACATATGCAATGCATTGATAAAGTAACAAAGTTTGACATGAATAAATATTTGAACAATCAAAAGAAAATTACAAATTGAAAAATCTAATGAACGAAAAGCCCTCTTGTTAGAACTTGTCACTTCAAATGGTGGGCCTTGGAGGATTGACAGAAACATTCCAGTTGACCATCTTGTGTGAATTCCAATGCTCCTTCATCAATCAGGTTTTGAATTTTGTATTTCAACCTCCAACAGTCGTCAGTATCATGCCCCGGACTGTTGGAGTGATAGGCACACCTTGCATCAGGATTGTAGTTAGGCGAAGAAGTCTTGGGATTCGGATGAGGTCCTATCAACGTAACCAGATTCATCCTCGACATGTGTTGTAAAGCTTGAGACAACGGCATGTTGAGTTTGGTAAACTGCCTCTTGGGTGTATCTGGCTTACTCTGATTAACCCGTTGTTTTTGGCGAGGTTGTTGTTGGACCCGTGAGGTAGTAGAAATTTGGAAAGGTCCAGTCTTCACCAAACCAAACTCTTATCTTCTTGGAGGTTGATCAATGACTTGGTCCTCGGCCTCGACTGTTTGCTTCATACTGTTGTATCCGTCTTGATGAAGTTGGTTAATGATGGCTTTCAACTTTTCTTGCCTTCGGGCTAGGCCTTGGATAAGAGCCATCTGCCCCAGCATCTGGGTTCTCATTGCACCTACCTCAGCTTGCATTTGTTCCAGCCGTTCGTCCTTATTGTCTTCAGGAATTTTCTTGACCAAGTTCCCAATGAGGAGTGTTTTCAACTCTTCCTGCCCCTTGGATAGGTTTAGGAATATTTCCATGAACTCAACTTCTTGAGTTTGAAGATCTTTGTTGTCTTGTTTGAGAGTCATTTCTAAAATAAACCGCGAGAACATGAGAGACCTGTACTGGAAGACCTGTTATGCAATGATATGTATGATATATGTATGCAATGTTTTCAAGGATCTTGCGGGGTAAACAAGAAACTGTTAGAATTTGGTTGCAGCTTGATTGAAGAAACTTCGTGTCGTTAAGAGTCCTTCTTCAAGAGTCAAGCTCACCATATCGAGTGGGTCATAGCCACTGACTCAGGTTATCGTGTTTTGATCTCTAGACGACATTGGCTAGAGGAAAATAAATCCCCTTGCCCCTTGTTAGACGTCTTATTTACCATAACCTACATCACAAACCCTTGAGATCCTTGAAATGGTTAAGGAAATGTTAAGGCATGATGTTATGATGTGTATGTTATGCGTTTAAGAAAAAGTGCAAGGTGATGTAAGCAATTAAACCCGACAAGAAATCCAAGTTATTGGATAAGGACTGTAAACAAAACCTGCAAGGAACTCATGTTGTCAGATAATAAAATTGTGCAAGTAGTTCAAGTTGAAAGCACACAAGTTACACAAACAGCCTTAGGTTTAGGCTTGCATGGGTTTTAAGGTAGTACCCTCTGGAAGTTTAGTTGGTTCAAACTTGTCCTATAAATAGTTACCGGGTTCTAAAAGGGATCTCAATATCACTGATCTTTCTCCCAGCTTCGTTCAGTAGGCGATTGAATCGCAACCAAACAAAGCCCAAGAGTAAGACCTCAATGAGTGTAGCATCGAGTATCTGTCGACCTTGGGCATACACCAAAGCCGGCCATCTCGCTACGTCCTACTGGCCAAGTTGTGAAATTAAGGGTTCTAAGGTCAGTTGATGCTTCACGACACCACGCGGCGGCCCCGTACTCTCACTGATTGACTCAAGGGTTACCGGTACCAACTAAAATGCCACATCAATGTAGCTACTGCTTCAACCGTGCCGGTATACCCCAGCATAGTTCCCTCACAATTTATTGCTACTTGCCTAAAAGGTGTTCCCCAGATCCGGGTGTAGGATTAAGTAACCCAAACAGTTCCCATAAATATAAAGAAGGCAAGACAATTAAGAGAAAGCAATTAAATATGACCTAGATCCTAAGGTTTACCCCACTTATTAAATCTCCCCAGCAGAGTCGCCAGTTTTGTGATACGGTGGCAGAACCGACTGTTTTTACTGGTTTGCGTTTTTTGTTCGCAAATGTTGCAGTAAGTAAGAGTCGCCACCGAGTTTTATTTCATCCAATCATGGAAAAGGAAAAAGAACAGAAAAACCTTTTTCGAGATGTTTCTGAGTACGGGGGGTAGATTATAGAAAGGGAAGGTGTTAGCACCCTTTCTATCCATGGTTTTCTATGGGCTCTTACGTACTTGCTCATTTTGAAAATTGCTTGTGTGTGTTTTGAAAAGTTTTTGTTTAACTTCCTGATAACCCTTGTATCAGTCCTCAAGAGTGTGACGAAGTGTTTTGAAAACTTTAGTTTGAAAAGTTTGTTTGAAAGTGTATGGTATAAAAGATTTGTCGTTTTGAGCAAGTACCTAACAGTTATCTACCTACTCGAAAAAAGGAGTTCTTTTCATTCTATCCTTTAGACTGTGTTATCCTACTATTAGTGAGTAGGTAACCCTAGTCGTTGGATGTTTGAGGGACTATCGAAAGGGACGTAATGGTCATTGAAGGCAACATGTAAGGATACCTTAGCATTTCGAAGGGACTGTCATCATATATTCGTAGGCAACATCAAGGGACAAGATCATTTCTCGTAGGCAACTCGAGGGACGTTAAGGGACTATGATATTTATGATGACTTTTAGATTGAGGGTCTTTTACTAAGATATCCCTACGTTCGAGGGACATGACCATTGTTTTCCGAGGCAACCAAGTGAGGCAAACCCTAGGAGTGAGCATGTGCATGTGTTTGATTTCAGTTATTTAATCTTTACACAATTAGGTGATCTACCGTTTTAAATTTCAAGAATTATTTTCATACAATCCTATTAGCCATGCATCTAGACAGTTTAAAGATTGCGGAAGTTAAAAGTGCAAGGAAATAAAACTAGCTATTACAAGGCTTCGGGGAGGGGATTACATAACCAAAACTTTGGGGGAAATTAAACAGTAAATAAAACCCTAGTTTAAAAGACTATTACAACCTCAGAGCAATTACAAAAAAATATAATGAAAAGTACGTACGACAAACGTAAATGCGAGAAATTAGGGTTTTGACCCTTGAAAACCAAATTGAATTTAATTAACGAAAAAAAATCATTTTTTATCATTTTTATTTAAGGAAATAAAGAATAAATTGCAAAATATCCTAATCACTAATTAAGTTTTAATTATGAAAGATCATTAAATTAATGGAAAAAAAACAATTAACCTATTTTTGTGTTTTTATTTTGAGAAGGAACTAAAATTAAGAATTAAACCTAATTTATATTTGATTTTAATTATGAAAACAAGATTTAAGTTAACCTAATTAAACTAATTAATGCAATTAAATATTTTATGAAAAAAAGACTAAACCTAATATTGTTTGTGATTTTCTGATTTTTATGTTTTGATTAAAAAAGATTTTTGGAAAATAAATAAAATAAATAAAATAAATAAATTAAAATAATAAAAAGAATTGAAATAAAATAAAAAAGAAAATATTGGACCTGTGTGGTAGAATGTAGACTGGGGGGTGCATTGCCAAATTGTTAGGCCCAAATTGGTTGGCCCGTGTTCCTTGCGTGTGATCCCATGTGGATTAGCTTCAGAGAGTGTACCATGGGCTGCTGTGGTTGGACGCTGGATCTGGACCAAGAGATGATCCAAAGGGTAGGATTTGTGAGCGTATGATGGACGCATGTAATGGTGATGTACTGAATCTGCAGTAAATTGTTAGGAAAATAATAAAAGTGTGAATTAATAATTAAAAACCTAACTCTGATTAATTTACAAGTTAATTAAGAAATAAAATCAATATTGATTAAATCAAAATAACTTTCATGTCAAAAATTATTTTAATTAATTGAAAGCCTAAAACTAATATTTAATGTTTTTTTGTGATTTTATATGTTAATTAAATTAATGATAGAAAACAAATTAAGTGAAAAATAAATAAATGAAAAGGGTTAGAAAAGAAAATAGTCAAAAAAGTGAAAAATGAATGGGGTGGGTGATGAACCCATGCCCCTTGGTTCACAGTTAGGCGCCTCATCCACCAAGCCAAGCTATTGTTTGTGATTCAAATCTGTTCTACGTAACAACAAGAACTCATTTGGACAGTTAATAAACATTAGCAATGCATGAAATTAATTATATGAATGTTTGAAAGAAAAGAAAATTGGAGAAGATGAGTATGCTTGTTTCAAGCATCAATGGCCATGATATTCGACCTATTCTTACCCTTAGATACCTCAGGAATGATTTGTAATTGATGGCTTGGACTGAAAGTGGCTGGATCTTCGGTTTTGACTTTGCACTAGTTTTGACAAAATTTGAGGTTTCTAGAGAGCGTTCTTGGGCAGCCAATTTCGTGCTCCCTAGTGTATGAGGGTGTTGTGTTTATATAGAGGAGGAATTTAGGTCAAAAATAATGGAAGAAATCTTATGGTATCTTGAGGAATTATGAAGATTTGATTTGATTTTGGCCTTGTATGATTTCTTTCCAAAATAGCTCCAATCATGACTTTTTCAATCTAAACCAGCCTTCCACAAACTACATGCCATGCTATCTGTATATGGACTCATAATGTGCATAAAAATCCCAAGATTTGATTTGCTTTTATTATTTTACCATTTAATTTAATTTATTTTGGTTTAAATGAATAAAAAATCCAAATAAATGATAAAAATAATAAAATAATAGGTGGAAAAGCTCAGGGGTCGTGGGTCCTATTAGAAACATGTTTCAAACAAGAAAACATGGGCCCCTTTGGAAAAAAAATGCAAATTTGATCAATGTTGACTTTTGACAATTTTCTAAAAATTGTCAACTTTGACAAGGCACAACTCTCTAAATTTTGACCCTAGGAGGGTGTTCTTAGACTTTTTAGAAAGCTTAGGATGTACTCTAAACAAACCTTTTGGTTTAATCTCAATTGGATCTTCCATGTTTATGTATGAATCTTTGACCCAAAGGTGTTTTTGTTGACTTTTCAAAAGGACCTATAATGTCAAAATTCATATCTTTTTATGAGTGCATATTTTGAACTTGAGCGCTGAAGATGAATTGTAGGGAATTGAATCCTATTAAAAATGATTCTTGGATGGAAAATTTATGATAAATTATAAAGAAGTTATGCTTGGGCAAAGTTGGGTTGACTTTTCCTACAAAACCCTAATTTAGCAACTTTTGGGTTTTGATGAATTTGGAGCATTCCTTGGGGAATCATGGTCAACCCTTGATCAAATGATGAAAGTAACTTCAAAATGTTGATGTTGCCCAAAAATCTTGAATTTTGATTGTATGTGGGTCACAGTTGACTTTTGACCTAATATAGTCGATTCTCAAGCATTTGAGCAGTTGACTGAGCAAACTTTTTGTGCGAGGCATGAAACTTGACATGTAGGGTCTTGAGAAAATATTAAAACCTTGGAAATCATATGAGGTCTTTGGAGTTCACCTATCTTGATGAAAATGGAAACTCTAATTTGAGACACACTACCTTAGGAGAGAGTTTGTCTGGTCAACTCTTGGGCAAACTTGAGCAAATTAAGGATCTCTAGGAGTATGTATTGAGTAAAAATAGAGGGAAAATTTTGGTGTACAACACTTTGATTCACAAGGCATGGGTTTTCCTCATGTTAGCATGCACAAGGCATTGTCACCTACATGTCTGCTTCGAATACGCCTACATGCTGGCTTCGAATCAATCTTCAGGCTTGTTTCAAATCCATTTTCATGTAGACCTTTGAATCCTCCTACAAACTTGTATGCACAAGGAATGAGTTTCTCTCATGCTAGCACCCATAAAGCAATGATTCCCTTTTAAATTTCTTCGAGTACACCTACATACTGGCTTATAATTCACCTTCAGGGTTGTTTGGAGTCACCTTCATATCACTTTCGAATCCACCTTTCAAGATTGTCTTGAATCACTTTCGTATCACCTTTGAATCCATTTGCAGACCCTTCAACACACATAGTGTTGCATTATGATACACAACTTGGTGGCCTATTCGAAGGACTTGCCATGGTTGGGAAATAATTGGTTTTGTTTACTTTTGGGTCTGGTCGAAAGGTTGAGCTTAAGTGATCAAAAGCAAGAAGACTCGGTGGCATATTCAGTTGAAGGAGGGCCATTCTAAGAACATACAGTTGGTCCATTCGAAGGATACACAACTGGTGGAAACGAATGCTGCTTTGTTAAGTCTGGTCGAAGGCTATGAAAAAATGAAAGATTCGATTCAAAGAATCCAATTGTCCGTAGGTCAGGTTACATATGCCTCCAACTTGTGCGTCACTCCATATTAAATTGTTCTTCAAGCCAACTTGCTCTTGATGACATCATTACCTTTTTAGAAAGTTCTTGAGCCTTGCGCCTGCCTCTTCTGCACACTTGCCCCCTATAAACTAGGAGCCACCCATCTCAACCATTGATTTTAGTGCTTTTACCTTGGGATTATAAAAAGTTGACACAAGTGGATGTTGGCCTTTCAAAGAAACTATATTTTATTCCTTCACAAATTTGTTCATTCAAAATTTTCTCTATAAATAGAGAATTCACTTGCACTTCAAAGGGGCTGAAAAAGAAAGAGAAAGGGGAAGAAGGCTAAAGAAGATTTTGGTTGTGTGGAAAGGATCTTCAAAGAACTCTCAAAACTTCGAAACACTTAACACCCCCCCAAACCCAGAACTTGAAGAAGCACCACACTTATTTCTTTAAAATACAAAAATAAACTAACATAAACCAACTTTTCTTGGTTTTCGAATCTAGCCAAAGAAACACCATGTTTACTTCTTCCCCTTCGAATCCAAGAGCGCCCAGGGAAACAACTCAAATCCAAAACCCACATCCCAGTTTCAAGCAAGGTAAGTTCTCTTGACCTTAACCTTTCTTTCAAGCATAACATGTGAATACTCATTTCTTTTTGTTTCAAGCATCATCATTACTTTGTTTTGTTTGTCTTTATTCTCACCTTTTTTTGTTTGCTTTCTTTGCTAATTATTTTGGTTTGTTTTTCTTTATTTGTTAAACATATTTTTTAAGAATTAATCTGGCCATGAAGCAATATTAGCATGGCCTCACCCCATGCTGCTACTTAATCCCTAAACGAAGAAAACATGAAGAAGGTTGTGTGAATCGAAGCCTTTTAGGCTTCGCCCCATTCTGCTATCTAAAATGAAAGAGTTGTGATCGAAGGACAAATATTCATTTTACTTTGCAGGACCAGTCGAAGTAAGCAGAAAAAGGGGTGTGGTCGAAAGATACATTCATATTTTTTTGCAGGTCCAGTCGAAGTGAGCAGAAAGAGGGGTGTGGTCGAAGGCTACATTCATTTTTGTTTTGCAGGTCGAGTCGAAAGAAGCTGAAACAGGGTGAATCGAAGGAGCATAATGCCTAGGTCGAAGGACTCACTTTTCCTCTTTTTCTTTTATTTTTCATAGTTGCAATAGATTAGGATTTATTCTTTGCATTTTTATTATTAGTAACTAGGCTATGTGGCAAAATAAAATCAACAAATAGATAACTTTCAAATTCAAGACAAAAACGCATGAAATCAAACACATTATTCACACATATGCACCTCTAGGGTAATCTCACTTGTTGCCTCGGAAAATAGTCATGTCCCTCGAATATGGGCGTTTTAGCAAAAATTCCTCGATAAAAAGATCGTAGTCCCTCGATGTCCCTCAATGTTGCCTTCGGTAAACGATCTAGTCCCTAAACAAAAATTGCTAAAACGTCACATATGTTGCCTTCTATGACTATATAATTGACCCACGCTTGTCCCTTTACATGCAAAGTTAAGGCTTCTTACCAATTAATGGTAAGATAGCAATATCAAAGGAATAGAGAAATGATCAAAAGACTTTTTAGTAAGGTAGAACATTCTTAGTTGCTTGCTCACAATATATCTCAAAAACAAAACATTTTTCAAACACACCAAACACTTTTCAAGAATATGAAATATTTTCAAAAGTCCAACACTTTGTATACATTCTTATAGAGACGAGAATCATTACAAAGTTTTCCTAAACGAAGGCGCATTTCAAAAATACTTTCAAAATCCACCACAAACACATTTTCAAACAAAGTAAGTGATCTGGCAAGCAACTAAGATCTCGTAGATAACTACACGGATGAAAAGGGTGCCAATACCTTCCCTTTTCATAACCTACCCCCCAAAGTCAAGAAAACATCTCAAAGGTCTTTCTTCTTATTTTCACCCTTTCCTTATTGGATAAAAGAAAAGTCGGTGGCGACTCTTGCTATCTACAACAATTGCAATCAAACGCAAAAACACCAAGTCAGTTCTCCCACCGTATTATAGAACTGGCGACTCTGCTGGGGATTTGCCCTTAAAATTGGGGTTACCTTAGAGTTAGATCACATTTACTTGCTTTCATTATATTGAATTAGCTGCTTTACATTATGGTTCTTTATTTGGGTTGTATTGATCCTCTACCCGGATCGGGGAACACCTTTTAGGGAAGTAGCAATAGATTGTGGGAACTGTGCGGGGTATACCGACATGGTTGAAGCAATGACTATATTAGTGTGACACATTTGTTGGTACCAGTAGCCCTTGAGTAGTCAAGGAGAATACGGGGCCTCTGTGTGGTGTCATGAAGCACTAAGTGACCTTAGAACCTTAATTGAACAACTTGGCCATTGGGAAGTAGTGAGATAGTCGGCTTTGGTGCAGTTCGAAGTTGGTTGATACTCGATGCTACGCTCATTGAGATTGAACTTTCGGGATATTTAGATCGCCAATAAAGAGGCTTGTTCTGAAACAATTCCCGATGAAGAAAGATCAGTGATATTGAGATCCCCTAGAACCCAATTACTTTCTAGGACATGTTGAGCCAACTAAACTTCAAGAGGGTACTTACCTATCAAACTCTATCCAAGCCTAAACCTAAGAACTTGTCTGCTTTTTGTGTATATGACTATTTGTACATAACAACTTGCTTGCTTTGCATACTTGTACATAACATCATGACATCATACCATAGCATTTTTAATGACCATTTCAAGGATCTCAAGGGCCTGTGATGCAGGGACATGTTGAACCAAACATCTATCAAGGGGCAAGAGAATTTATTTTTCTCTAACCAAATGTTGTCAAAGTACAACAAACTTGAGTCAGGGGCTATGACCCACTTGACATGGTGAGCTTGATTATCGTGGAAGGAAATCCACTGATACGAAGTTCTCCAATCAAAGTTGTTGATCAAAATTTAAACATCTTTTTGTGTTTATCCCACGAGATCCTTGAAAACATTACATCCACATATCACGCATGTCATCATAACAGGTTTCTCCCACATGGGTTTCTCATCTTCTTACTGTTTATTTCAGTAAGAAATGGATCTTGAATAGACAGTAAAAGACCTTCAAGCCCAAAACGCTCTGTTCCAACAAATTTTCCTGACTCTGGCTAACGGGCAGGAAGAACTGAAAGCTCTCGTCATCAAAGAGAAGAAGAAGAAGGAAAAGAAATCGGATGGGGTCTTGAATATGGGAAGAATACTTAGAGGACCAGCCAAGAGAGCTTTAGATCTCTCAACTCCATCAAATGAGGGGGATAATCATGAAGAAGATGAAACTGACTACTCTGAGGAGCAATATCCTCCCACTAATGATAAATATAAACAGTTGGAGGATTGCCTCAATGCTATGGAGATACAGCAGATACCTGGCTTGGACTTTGAAGAGTTAGGGTTGGTTTCCGGAGTGGTCATTCCACCAAAGTTCAAAATCCTTACTTTTGCCACATATGATGGGGTATCTTGTTCTATGATGCACCTGAGATCTTATGTTCGCAAAATTTAGCCACACACCACTGATCAGAAACTTTGGGTCCATTTCTTCCAAGAGAGTCTAGTTGGGACACAACTCGATTGGTTCTATCAATTGGAAGGTTCTCACATCCACACCTGGGAGGATCTAGTTGCTGCTTTCTACAAGAAGTACCAATACAATGTTGATCTGGCACCAACTCGCGTGCAGTTGCAGAACATGGCCATGGGTTCCAACGAGGGCTTCAAAGGATATGCCCAAAAGTGGAGAGACTTGGCTGGCAGGGTGCAGCCACCCTTAACTGACAGGGAGCTGATTGATATCTTTATGGGAACTTTGATGGGACCTTTCTTCAATTACCTAAATGGAAGCTCCTCGGCCAGGTTCACTGAGCTAATACTGACAGGCGAAAGAGTAGAGGCTGGCATTAAGAGCGGTAAAATTCAAAGGGGTGCATCTTCAAGTGCAGGGAAGCAGCCTTTCACGGAGATGAAAGAGTCCAATGTTGTGCACGGCCAAAAGGGTCGTAACAAGAGCAACCACGATCAACATGTGGGGGCAATCGTGATCTCCAGTCCTGTATCGCAACGACAACAATAACGGGGAAATCAGCAAAGGAAAGATGAGCCCAAGAGACCGTTTACCAACATCAATATGCCACTGTCTCAAGCACTGCAACACATACTGAGGATGAATCTGATTACGTTGATAGGACCCCATCCATACCCTAAAACATCTTCTCCTACCTACATTCCTGATACAATATGCGCTTATCATTACGACAGTCCTGGGCGTGATACTAACGATTGTTGGGCGCTGAAGTACAAGATCCAAAACATGATTGACGCAAAGGAGATTGAATTTGATCCACCTGCTACTCCTAACATGATCAGTGCTCCTATGCCAAATCATTGAGAGCGTCCATTTCATTTTTGAATTTTTAATTGTAATCTCTTTTGTTGTTCAAACACTTATCTATTAATGTCAAACTTTTGTTTCATTAATGCATTGTATATGTTTGTCTTGAATTAATCCGTTCATTTTCTTTATAAACTATGTTTTTACTCCCTTTATGATATTCAATTCTTATGTTACAAACCTTTAGAGGTTGGATGACGAAACAATGCCATAATCTCATACAATATGCTTTTGAACATACCTTGCTGACGATGTACAAGCGTTCTTGCAAACCCTAAACACTGGAGTTATAAGGAAGATAATCCCTAGTCAACCCCTTTGAGCCAAAGAAGTAGGAGTTTTTCTTTTTCATACAAATTGAAACCCTTAATCAAAACCTGGGTCAGGGTAGTTTCTCAGTTAATTCAAATACACGTTTAGTCATAAGCTTTCACTTCATAAACAATGAATGACATCAAGAACGTCCTTCTGAATCAAAAGATGACGATGGTTCTCTATCAAAGAGGCAATCATCATCTCTCAAAAGAAAAGCCCACTAAGTCAAAACCTACGAAGGGGACTTAAGAAAAATTGGGGCATCTCGCTGACTCTAATCTCAAAACCAGAACAGTCAAGCAAAAATCAGGGATAATAAAAAAAAAGAGGACGCTAAAAATCCTCAAAAACATAAAAAAATGTTGCAAAAAATGACTTCCTTCCAACAAACTTAACTTATCTAAACCATCACCAAAACGTCATTCCAGACTCAATTGAAGTTCAAACACAAAATTAACTGAGTTTTGGACTAGAGAACATCAAGAAGAACGGGAGGTTACAAATACACTTTGAGCCTTATCCTTTGTTTCTTAAACCGTGAACCAAGCCATGCTACAACCCTTTAAAAGTCCTAATTGAAGCATGGGTTAGTTCAAAAGCATATTGTTATCAAAGGTATCCTGACTCCTGTAAGGTTTACTCTAAATCCTGAGTTGAATTCATATTCTTACAAAATTATTTTATCTGCTAATACGCATTTTCAAAACTTCAAGACAAGCATAAACTTTGCATTATTTGAATATCGCTCTTTGCATATGGATAATTGTTTGACAGCGGAGAAATTCACACGATGAATATCCAATGAACAAAAACTCTCAATAACAAGAATCATTGCAAAATTGGAAAACACTTCCAAGGACAAATCTCCCGTAACCAAGGAACTAACATGTTATTGTCCAACTCATCTGGGAAAGTCAAATCAAGATTCCAAGAAATCTCTCAAAAAGTGTTGAGTAACTTAGGGCAGATCCGCATCTGAGTCACTTGGGGCATTGAACGTGAATTTCTGCAAAGGGTTACGTACGGCCAAGCAAACATTTTCTGGAAATGCTACAACACTTACTACTAGGGGAAGTGACAATGTCCTTTTCATAGGTTGATCCCCAGTCAAGTCACCACAGAGTCATCTCAATAAGGTTATCCCCACAGAATAATCTTCACGAATTAGGGTACAAACTGCTCAAGGCCAAATTCATAAATATCCTCACAAGATGGGATCCAGGTAACTCCCCAGCTAGAGTTTCAATCTCCTGAAAACCCTCTTTCCAGTTGAGTTGGTCGTAAGAAGAAGCCTCGAGGAGTTTTGTCAAAAGAATACATCTCCCCCAGCAGCTCGTCAAATATTCCTCTCAACAGGGTTTATTTCCCCAACAAACAGAAAATTCCCCAGACGAGTTTGTTTTACCCAACTGAGTCTGTCCTCTCCAGTCTGAGTTTGCCTTTCAAACTATTACAAATTAAGGGACCACAACCCCTAATCCCCAATGAAGTCGCCAACAAAGTCTTTGATATCTCCGAAAGTTGTTGAAAAGCCCGGAACCCGACCAGATAATAGTAAGCTTCATCCTTTCAAGCAAGTTACTACGAAACTTGGACCCGACCAGATACTAGTTCAACTTCACCCTACCCTTAACTTACTATGAAGACTGGATCCGACCAGATAATAGTAAAACCATTTTTTCCAAGTTACTAAAGCCTGGACCCAACCAGATAACAGTTAACCACCAGTTTAACTTACTGTGAAACCCGGATCCAACTGGATAACAGTAAACCACAATTTTAAATTGCTGAAGCCTGGACCCGACTAGATAACAGTTGACCTCCAGTTCAAGTTGCTGAAACCTGGACCCGACCAGATAACAGTTTGAATTTTACAAATAACTAAACAAAACTCCTCTTCCCCGGTAGACTTTTCTACAATCCCTGGTGAGTTGCTGCAAAGCCTAGACCCGACCAGATAACAATTAACTTCTTTATCCCCAATAAGTTGTTGTGAAGCATGGAACTTGACAAAATAACAACTAACTTTCAAGAGATAACTCCCCAATAGAGCAACAGACAACTAAAACTCCTGAACTCTTTTCCCCAAGTCAGAATCAACACTTTTCACAGAGTCTTCTCAAACAAGTCAACATTCCCAGTGAAATTTTTTTAAAACACAGACTGAAGAGGAGCATACTCTTCATTCCCCATAGCAGTATGGGATTCAGCTTCCCAAAGCTCCCCAGCATTTGTCAAGGATTTATTTTTCCAGACAAAGATACACTTCAATCATATTTCACATTCATACATCATATTACATACATGATAAGTGCATACCGCATAATCTCATTTATTTTGAGAACATCATCAAGCCATGCATACATCTGCATGCAACTAACCCTCTTCCTTGTAGGAAATAATAAATCAAATCAAAGACCTCTTCTGGTTTGATTTATTTCTTCCAGATTAAAGACAAGAAAAATAAAAACCTTTTCTGGTTAGATTCATTTCTTCCAGATTAAAGACAGGACAACTATCTACAGGAACGAATGAAGTTTTACACGGACTCATCCTGAAGAAACCCTACCCAGGTTCCTTCTCTTTCCAAGATGAAGTTTTACACGGACTCATCCTGAAGCAACCCTACCTAGGTTCCTTCTCATTCCCAGATGAAGTTTTACACGGACTCATCTTGAAGCAACCCTACCCAGGTTCCTTCTCATTCCCAGATGAAGTTTTACACGGACTCATTCTGAAGTAACCCTACCCAGGTTCCTTCTCATACATTTCCAGATAAAGTTTTTACACTGACTCATCCTGAAGTAACCTTACCCAGGTTCCTTCTCATACATTTCCAGATGCAGTTTCACAAGGACTCATCAGCCCTACCTAGGCTCCCCTCGCATATATCTCCTAAAGTAGCCCTACACAGGCTCATCATGAATTAATCTTACACATAGTCCATCTAATACATTTCCAGAAATGGCTTAACACGGGTCCATTATAGCATATCATTAAGTTAAATCAACCAAATATTTATTCTGATACTCCTCCCAGTTACAGTCAAGCTTAGACAGAGTTTAATTTTTTTCAAACAAACACCTTTGGATGGAATCTATAAGCCCATCTCAGACAACTCTCCATCATCTCTCCAAATGGAATCTTTAAGCCCATTTCCTACACAATCAACCACCACATGATTGAGTGCAAATTTCTGGGCACTATAGTGTTCAATCATCTTCCACCTTCAAGTCACAAATGGCGGACTCGCCAATCTAACTCTTCAGGTTTAAGAAGATTTAATAGGGGCAACTATTGTACCCCAAAAATTTTCCCTCTCTTTTTTCAAGATTTCTATCGCATGGGTGGTTACAAACACCTATTTGAAGAAATTAAGAAAATGATTTTCTTTGAAGATGGCAAGCTGTTACTTCGACTGGTCGAAGGAAAAGAAAAATGAAGATGTTAATGTGCCTTTCGACAAGTCTAATAAAAGCAAGTTTGCTTCGAATGCACATCCTTCGATTGAACGTTTGGCTTTCCTTCGAGCAAGATTTCCACAAGCTTCGACAAAGCATATGGCCTCCTGCATGCAAGCTTCAATTCAGGGAGCGATGACCTCCTGTAGGCAAGTTTCGATTGGGAAAGTGTGATACGGTGGGAGAACTGACTATGGTTTTGCGTTTGTTTTCGCAAATGTTTCGGTTGAGCAAGAGTCACCACCGACTTTTTATTTTATCCTAAGGAAAGGGTTAAAAAGCACAGCAAAAACCTTTTGAGATATTTCATGGGTTCGGGGAGTAGATTATAGAAAGGGAAGGTATTAGCACCCTTTCTATCCATGGTTATCCATGGGCTCTTAGGTACTTGCTTAGATCAACTTACCTTGGTTTTCAATTGTTTGAAATGGTGCTTTGTGTGTGGTTTTGAAAATGTTTTAAAAAAGATGCCTTGTATAGGCTACCCTTGTAACAATTCTTTACTCGAATGTTTTACAAAAGGTGTTTGTCTTTTTGAAAAGATGTTTCAAGGTTTTTTGAAAGTTTGTTTTGAAAGTGTTTGTGAAGTGTGGTTTGAAAAATAGGCAAGTGTATTTGTTTTGCAAGTTGACAAGTACTTAAGAGCTATCTACCCTAAAGTTCTCAAAGATTTTTGTTATGTTTTAACCCTTTTAACAATTTTGTTCCACCATTGCATTTGGTGGACAATCTTGTGTTAGGATGTGAAAGGGACGGGCGCGGGTCATTGTTTAGACCATAATTGCAATGGTGCCAAGTATCTTTGGGCAATTTTCCTTTAAGGGACTTGATCATTTAGGCAACTTTTCGAAAGCGTCATCGAGGGACTATGATCATTTGAATTGTTTGTTTTGTTTTTGCCCAAAGAGACCTAACATGCAATATGGCCCATTTATTGAAGGCAACAAGTGGAATACCCTAGGGGTGCAAGTGTGATATGTGTTGTCCATTTTCATGCTTGTTTATCTTGAAATTAGGTCAAACTATTTTTGTTCTTTTTATTTGCATACAAACCCTAATTCTAGCATGGTATATTTAGAAAGCGTTAAAGTGCGAAAAGTAAAGTTCCTACACTATTACAACACAATATGGGAAGGGGGGTACAAATGTTCAAATGAGGGTTTTTGACAAGGAATTTAAACCTAGCTATTACATCAATTTGGAATTATTTACAAGATATTAAATTGCACAAATTAAATAGAAAATAAAATAAATATGCAAGATGCAAAAAGGTTTTTTATATGTATGAAAAAAAAGTATTTTTATATGTCAAAATAAACAAAATAAAAAAAAAAAGGTATTATTTTGGAGATTTTGTGTTTTAAGGGCAAAACCCTAATTTATTAAGTAAAAATAATTTAATTATTTAATATATACAAATATTTATCAATTATATACTAAACAAATAAAAATGAAGTATGTTTGCCAAAATGTATTTTTACTATCAAATATTAATAAAAAATAAAATGTACATATTTATGTATTATTTTACTAAATATTCTAATATATATATATATATATATATATATATATATATATATATATATATATATATATATATATATATATATATATATATATATATATATATATATATATATATATATATATATATATATATATATATATATATATATATATATATATATATATATATATATTAATTTCTAAATATGTATTATATATATATATAAATAATAATATTTAATATTTATAAAAAAGGTATATTTTATATAAAATATTTTAAGAAGATAAAACAAAATAAAAATGAAAATAAAATGGTGTTTACATTATTTTTAGTATTTTAAGTAAAAAGGGTTTATTTATTTATTTATGTACAAATAACTATCTTAAACAAATAAATGCCTAATAAATTCAAAAATGGTTTAAAAAATTATTTTTATATTTTTAATATCATGAGGAAAAATAAATAAGTCAGAATGAAAAAAGAAAAGTCAAAAAATCATGAAAATAAACATAATGGGCCTAGGGGGTGTAAAACCAAAAACATGGTGTGAAAAGAAATATCAAAACAGGCCCAGCCCACGTGGCTCTTCTTCAACCTCTGGACAGTTCTTGTTCAAAAAACGCGCGTTTGCAACATGATTCAAACATCCTGATTCCTGGCTTTTTAATGAAAACTCACAACATCAAAAATGTTCTGCATCAAACAACGAATCCATACATATAAAGAACTCATCCTAACTCTCAGAAATGAGAGAGAATTTCATCATTCCCAAATCTTAACCTAACTTTTTATCAATATTCAGACCTTAAATTCTCACAGCATATGCAAAATAAATGAAAAGTAAAGGTATCTACAGATTCAGGGGCATGAGTAGAACACTTTTTATTCACAAACCTAGAGCTAACAATGCCTACATTAAGAGTTAGAAGTTCAAGAAGATACCTGTTCAGTTGAAGTTGTATCTGATGATGGAGGTACTTTCAGAGCAAGGTGATGATTGGTACAACTTCCTTGATGTCCAGGGATGCTATTCCAAGTTTTACTTTGCTTTGGAACTAGCTGAATCGAGTTGTAGAACTCCACCTGCAAATCAGAAAAATGAAAATGGTCAAACTGAATAGAGGAGTTACAGTCCATTTCTAATGCTTTGGATAGTTTGGATTGATGGTAGGGAAGGTGTTTGAACTGGTTTGGGCAAGAATGCACGATGGAAAAGAGTTGTGGGATTCAATCTGCAGCAAGCCCTGTTTTTATGCAGTTCAATGGTGATTTTGTGAATGGGAGTGTTTGGGACTTGGTTTTCTCGTGTTCTAGCTTGGGTTTGATGTTTAGAAAATGTTTGATGACTTTTCTTAAGCTTGGTTTCACTGATATGAGAGTTGGTGTACAAAATGCTAGGTTTCTTCACACTTAAGCAAGAAAAGGTCAAGTTGGTTTTTAGACAGGTAGAGGCCCCCCTAATGTGCTACAAACCTTGGCATTGATCAGTGTAATTAGTTCCTAAACTTGTGCCAAGGGGATTTGAACTGTACTTCTTGGATTTTCATTTTGACATAAAGCTCACTTTTGTAAAAATGGTTAAAGTGCTTTATCTATTTTGGGATTAAACCACTATGCAATGCTTTAACACATAGAACATGGTCTTGGCACAAAGAGTTTGCATTAAATTTATGAGTGTTGGATGGTTTAGAGGCCTGTGATCAAGGAAAGCATGCTGATTTGAAAAATTGCACAAGTTATGAACATGTACATGGCCATGAATCAAAGTGACTTTTTCCCAACTTGCCAAATTCGATTCTCCCTAACCATGAGGTTGTTTGATGAGTTCTTGGACATTTTGGAAATCTTGGAATGTGTACTACAATCCATCTTTGAAATGCAAATTGAAATTCCAAGTGGAAGTATGTGGAAAATGGTCTTGAAGTTAGGTAAAAACCTTGCCTAAAATAGGTCAAATTTTCACTAAGTTAAGAATGGTTTGGTACCCTTGTTCCAAAAATTGTAACTTGAGATACAAGATTCTTTTGGGAAAACTTTGTGAATCAAAGTTGTAGATTATGCAATAGACTACAACTTTCATGTTTTGACTTTTGCTTGAATCCACATGAATCTTGGTGAGAAAGTGGGACAAAGTTAGGAAAAAATTAGGGTTTTTCATAACTTAGAAAAATTCTAAGTTATGAAAAATTTCCATTTCAAACCCTAATTTGCATTTCTTGATTCCTTGATGAACAAGTTTCATGATTTGGCATGTTTTGGTGAAAAATGAATCTTGACTCTTGATTTTGACCAAAAAGTCAAAGTTTGACTTTTCAGTATACAGTCAAAATTGACCAATTGACTGGGAAATTCAACTGTCAATCTTGTGTATTTGGGATCTTTTGAACTTGTTGAGCATGTCAGGACAATTCCATGGGGTCCTTGAGTCCATATGTGAGCTTGGTTTGCCATTGGCTAGGTCAAACAGTCAAAAATTGCCTTTGTGCAGTCAAAACCCTAAAAATGACCATTTTGCCCTTTTGGTGATCTGATCAAATTTCTTGTGGAATTGTGATCCAAACTTGATCAAATGGTCCATATGAGTTCATAATGTTGATGTGGGTCAATTTCCATGAGATTTGACTGTCAATTGGCCACAGTTGACTTTTTCCCCAATACAGCTGATTTCTAGGTCAACTGTCCAATTGACTGGGCAAAGATTGGAATCAAGGCTTGAAACTTGATGTGGATAAACTTGGGAGTCCAACATGAAGCATGCAAGTCATCTTAGGCATTTTAGGTCAAAATATCTTTGTGCAAACACAAACCCTAATTTGGGTCAACAATGCAAGGAGAAGCCTTGAGCAGAGGAAACCCCAACTGGACCTTGAGCTCCAAGGGTCTTGTGATGAGAAAATGTTGAGAAATGGGAGGGCAAATTTTGGGGTACAACAGTTGCCCCTGTTCAATCTTCTTGAATCCGAAGAGTTAGATTGGCAAGTTTGCCTTTCGCGACTCGAGGGTAAAAGGAGATTGGACACTAGAGTGCCCTTAAATTTGCACTCGTCAAAGCAATGGATGCGGGAATGGGCTTAGAGATTCCATTTGGAGATGGGCTTAACGATGCCATCGGGAGGAGTGACAGAAACTTGTCAGGGATGGGCTTAAAGATGCCATCTGGAATGAGTATCAGAAAGGTGTCCATGTTTTGAACCACCTCTGAATTGGGGGTCTGAACAAGCAATAGATTGACATCCGTTGTTGGGAGGAATCCGTAAACTGTTTTCAAAAATTGCATCTGAACAAGTTGATAGATTAACATCCGTTGTTGGGAAGAATCCATAAACTGTTTTCAGAAGTCTTGAGAAGAGACTGAACAAGCGATAGGTTAACATCCGTTACTTGGAGGACCCGTGAACTGTTTTCAGAAATCTTGGAGTTGAATAAGCAATAGAGCAGCATCCGTTGTTGGGAAGCGTCCGTAAACTGTTTTCAAAAGTTGGGAAGAGTCTGAACAAGTGATGGGTTAACATCTGTTACTGGAGAACCCGTGAACTGTTTTCAGAAGTCTTGAAGTTGAATAAGCAATAGAGCAGCATCCGTTGTTGGGAAGCGTCCGTAAACTGTTTTCAAAAGTTGCATCTGAACAAGCGATAGATTAACATCCGTTGTTGGGAAGAATCCATAAACTGTTTTCAGAAGTCTTGAGAAGAGTCTGAACAAGCGATAGATTAACATCCGTTGTTGGGAAGAATCCATAAACTGTTTTCAGAAATCTGGGAGTTTTGAGGAAGAACCGGTGTAGGGTTTCCTGATGATGAGCTCGTGTAAAAGCTGCATCTGGATGAATCTGGAATAAGCATTAGAATGTTGCCATGTCTGGGTCACATCTGAACTATTCCTGGAAAGAATCTCAGAAGATAATGTTTTTAGTTTGTCGACTGGTCTTACCTGAAAAGGTAAAGAGTTAGTTATATGCAATGTCATGATGCATGATACAATGTATGTTATATGATAGGAATGTAAATGGATGCGCATGTAAGCTGGAGAGCTGTCTTGCAAAGAATAAATGAATCCGCGATGGCTGAAGATAAAAGTATCTTGACTGCTGTCGGGAAGAATAATTCCTGGTTGTTGTTGGGGAATAAGGAGCTTGGGTTGTATACCAAATTGCTGGGGAATTCCTGTCTTGAAGAGATCTTCATTGGAGAATCTTGAATATACAGTGAGGAACTGAGAACTGAGGGTCTTCAAATTTGCTTGGGGAATACCAGTCCTTCAATCGTCGAGGGGCCTTAGAACCACTTGCGGGGACTTGGAATTTCCTTGGTGACTTGCAGGGTAAAAGAATTTATGATGATTTCTACCGGGGACTTTAGAACCTAGTAGACCCATGCTGGGGAAGTATGATCTGAGAATCTTCAGCTTGGTGGGAAGCACCTCAGTGGGGAGAAGGTTCACTAGTCTGGTTCCGCTGGGGATATTGAAACTTAGTTCTGAGGGGAATTGAGTTCCGGAGGATTCTCTGGCTGGGGATTGTATTGATAAGCTACGTTGGGGAACTCTGATGAACTCCGCTGGGGAAAGGAAGAAATTTGGCGAGTGCGATCTCCCGTGGTAATAAGCTGAGGATAACCCAGTTATCCGCCCCTGTGAGGAATAACCTTGAATAAGGCCCGGGAGAGACGTCCGTCCTATGCAGAGGATAAGCTTCCAGAATCTACTAGGGATAAGCCTCAAGACTTGCTGGGGATATGGATTCCAAATCTCCTGGGGGTTTCCTTTGAAAGGGTATCAAGATATCCAACTGCACCTTCAACCTATCAGTAGTCCTCTTTCTTGATTCATAAGGAAATGATTATGTTCAAATGAATATGCTTATTTAACAAAACATTGGACGTTTCTCAAAATAAAATAATTAGTGCAGGAGAAAAAGAACAAGGAAAAGACACAAATTTCTGGGGAAAGTATTTGTATTAACTTTTTCGGAGTATATTTGTACAAAGGAGACAATCATCCTAATAAGAAGATTTTGTCGTAAATATTGAAAGATTTAAACAAAATAAAGATGGCTATGTGAAACAATTCCATGGGATTCCATTCCACTATAGCCTTCACAACTCTGAATATCTGTCCATTCAATGCTTCGTTTGCTGATGACTGGATTGATCAGAAACTTGGAACTGGTTGATGAAGAGATTGTCTTTGAAGTGATCCGACGAGACATAGTTATACGCTTTAATTACCTAACTTTTTCCTGAATCGCCCTTTCGGGTTTTTGATCCACCGGGAAACCCCTTTTTGCCCAAGCCGCCCTTTCGGGTTTTCAACTTGCCGGGTGTACATATTTTTTGTTTTATCCCTAATTTTTACCTGAACCGCCCTTTCGGGTTTTCGGTTCACCGGGATGCCCATTTTTTTGCCCAAGCCGCCCTTTCGGGTTTTCGACTTGTCGGGTTATTTATGCGTAGTATCTTTTGACTATGTCTGCGTTCGCAGGGTGCAGAAAATCGTCGCCGTCCATGGTGGTCAGAATCATTGCACCACCAGAAAATATGCTCTTGATCACAAATGGTCCTTCATATGTAGGAGTCCATTTTCCCCTGGGATCACTTTGCGGCAAGATAATCCGCTTGATTACGAGATCTCCGACTTGATACACTTGACGTCTGACTTTCTTATTGAAGGCCTTGATCATCCGCTATTGATACGTCTGACCATGGCATATAGCAGCGAGTCGCTTTTCGTCGATCAAATTGAGTTGATCAAGTCGGGTCTGCATCCAATCATCTTCATTCAAACCTGTGTCCTTCATAATCCTTAGAGAAGGAATCTGAACCTCCATAGGCAGGACGGCTTCCATGCCATATACCAAAGAAAATGGGGTTGCCCCGGTTGAAGTACGTGCCGTCGTACGGTATCCATGCAGAGCAAACGGTAACATCTCATGCCAGTCTTTGTAAGTGACTGTCATTTTCTGAATGATCTTATTAATGTTTTTGTTCGCAGCTTCAACAGCACCGTTCATCTTCGGCCGATAGGGAGATGAATTGTGATGATAAATCTTGAACTGTTCGCACAGTGCGGTGATCATTGTGTTATTCAGATTTGTACCGTTGTCTGTGATGATCCTGTCTGGAACACCATACCGGCATATGAGATTTTGCTTGATGAAGCGGGAAACCACATTTTTAGTAACAGAGGCGAAGGAAGCTGCTTCGACCCATTTGGTGAAATAGTCAATGGCAACCAAGATGAAACGATGTCCGTTGGAAGCCGTGGGCTTGATCTCTCCAATCATGTCAATGCCCCACATTGCAAACAGCCAAGGAGCAGTCAGAACGTTGAGAGGAACAGGAGGGATGTGAACCTTGTCAGCATAGACTTGACATTTGTGGCAAGTACGGGAATGTTGATGGCAGTCAGCTTCCATGGTAGACCAGTAATAGCCTGCCCTTAGGATCTTCTTAGCCATTGTATGCCCGCTCAAGTGAGTGCCAAATGTGCCGCTGTGTATCTCAGTCATGATGAACTCTGCTTCAGCTTTGTCTACGCATCGGAGTAATACACAATCATGGCTTCGTTTGTAAAGGATGTCGTTGCTCAGGAAGAATTTGGCAGCAAATTTCCTTAAGAACTTCTTGTCATTTAGGGAAGCTCCTTCGGGATAATCTCTAGTCTCGAGATACCTTTTGATTTCATGGAACCAGGGTTGTTCCACTACTTCTTCGGTATTAATCTCGTGATAATGCGCAGGTTCATCCATTCACTCGATGGTGATTTGGGGAGCCTCGTTATCCCAGTTGAGTTTAAACATGGAGGACATTGTAGCTAGAGCATCTGCTAGCTGATTCTCTTCTCGCGGGAAATGCTCGAAGGTAATTTGCTCGAAATGAGGCAATAATGTCAAGACATGTTCTTTGTATGGGATAAGATTAGGATGCTTGGTATCCCACTCACCTTTGATTTGACTGATAACCAAAGCTGAGTCCCCAAATACGACCAAAGATTTGATCCCCAAGTCTATGGCAGCCTTGAGACCAAAGATGCAAGCTTCATACTCAGCCATGTTGTTTGTGCAGCTGAAGCAAAGTCGGGCCGTGAAAGGTGTGTGACAGCCTTCCGGAGAAATGAGTACTGCGCCGATACCGTTTCCAAGTGCATTTGAAGCACCATCAAAGTACAGGGTCCATCGGGATCCCTTTTCGGGTCCATCATACGGTCCGTTACCTTCAATGTTGTCCAAATTCATGATGTCCTCGTCTGGGAAGTCAAATCTCATGGGTCGATAATCTTCGATAGCTTGATGAGCCAGATGGTCAGCTAGTACACTCCATTTTATAGCTTTTTGAGTGGTGTACTAGATGTCATACTCAGTTAGGATCATCTGCCATCTGGCTATTCTTCCAGATAAAGCGGGCTTTTCGAAGATATACTTGATAGGATCCATTTTGGAAATCAACAAGGTGGTATGCGTCAACATATACTGCCTTAGTCGGCGACCCATACCAAAGCGCAGCAAGTTTTCTCGAGCAGTGAGTAGTGAGTCTCACAGTCGGTAAACTTTTTGCTAAGGTAATAAATCGCATGCTCTTTTCGACCAGACTCGTCATGCTGACCCAAAACACACCCCATTGAGTTATCCAAGACGGTCAGATACATGATCAATGGTCTTCCTTCGACGGGTGGCATCAGGATAGGAGGTTCTAGCAAATATTCCTTGATTTTATCAAAAGAAGCTTGGCAATCATCGTTCCATTCGACTACCTGATCTTTCTTCAAGAGTTTGAAAATTGGCTCACAGGTAGAAGTCAGATGAGAGATGAATCTGGCAATATAGTTCAAGCGCCCCAAGAACCCTCTAACCTCCTTTTCAGTACGGGGAGCAGGCATCTCTTGTATTGCTTTCACTTTTGCTGGATCGACTTTAATGCCTTTGTTGCTTACAATGAATCCTAGAAGTTTACCAGACCTAACTCCAAAAGTGCACTTACTGGGATTCAGCCTGAGCTTGTATTCTTTCAACCTGGCAAACAGCTTTTCTAGATGTTCAAGGTGCTCCTCCTCTGTTTGTGACCGAGCTATCATATCGTCTACGTAAACTTCGATCTCATGATGTATCATATCATGAAACAAAGCTACCATGGCGCGTTGATAGGTTGCCCCAGCGTTCTTCAGCCCGAACGACATCACCTTGTAACAGAAAGTGCCCCATTGCGTGACAAAAGTTGTTTTCTCCATATCCTCGGGGGCCATTTGATTTGATTGTAGCCCGAGAATCCATCCATGAAGGAAAACACTTTATGCTGAGCCGTATTGTCGATCAAAATATCAATGTGTGGAAGTGGAAAATCATCTTTGGGGCTGGCCCTATGCAAATCCCGATAGTCCACACACATCCTGACTTTGCCATCTTTCTTAGGTACTGGCACGATGTTAGCGACCCATTGAGGATAGGACGTAACAGCCAGAAAACCAGCGTCGAATTGCTTCATTACTTCTGCTTTGATCTTTTCAGACATGTCAGGCTTCATTCGGCAGACTTTTTGCTTGATCGGTGGACAATCCTCTCTTGTGGGGAGACGGTGAACCACGATGTCTGTGTCTAAACCTGGCATGTCTTCATAAGACCAAGCGAAGATTTCAACATACTCATTCAACAACTGTATCAGGCATTCCTTGACACCTGGTTCCAGATTGGCACCCACTTGCACCTCCTTCCGGTCTTCCTCGGTCCCTAAGTTGACAGTTTCCAATGACTCTTCGTGCGGTAAGATGGCCCTTTCCTCTTGTTGTAGAAGTCTGGCTAGTTCCCCTGGTACTTCACAACCTTCGTTATCTTCATACTCGGCTTGATTGACCAGATCTTCAGAATTATTGAAGGATATAGCAGAATCGTCACCCATGGAATCCGGAGTGGACGGGTACCTGCATTTGTGAGTGTGGGTGTGTGTAAGGGATAGCCATCCTTAAACAAAAAATGCAAAAGGAAAGAAAATGAACACAAGCAGTTTATCAAATGAAAAACGTCCAATGAATCATTAAACATGGCATATGGATATGAAAAATAATCAAAACCCTTACAAATGGACCTACATGCCCCGGGCAAGGCATGAGGTGAAAAAGATAGTGTACAGATTGTTTGAAAATAAATATTACAGACCAAATAGGAAATGTTTGACAGATAAATTACTGATGAATAAAAGTGATGGGGACAAAGTCTTTTGCCTCCCAGTTGCACAATCCTCCTTTGACAGTCGGGTAAATCCACTCTTCGATGTTGCTCTCTTTGTCTTCATCCTTCAAAGCGTTGATTCCGTAGGGAGAAATTTTGACTGGCGCTCTTTCAATCTTCGAACGGCGTATAGCTTTCTGGCCCGCGGTAGTGAACCCTAATCCAAATTTGTCTGTCTTATGTGGAATATCAGGCAACTGCCCCCATGCTGAATTCTTCCCCTCCTTTATTGCGGCCCTTGCGTCCTCCAGAGATGCCATCCTGGCCATCTGCCTTGGTGCTTCAATTGCCAACTTTGCTACTGTTATTTCAGGAAGGACTTCTTCGAAATGCTGGAAAGGCGTCTCAATGAACTCCCATTCTACCTCCACATACCGGAAGGAGTTCAAGTGGCTGATCATGTACTCCTCTTCACCATGGACCGTAATGATCTTTCCCTTGACAGGATACTTCAACATCTGATGTAAGGAGGAGGTGACTGCCCCAGCATGGTGTATCCAAGGCCTACCCAACAAGCAAGAGTATGACGGACGAATGTCCATCACATAGAAAGTAGATTTAAACACCTCAGTGCCTATCTTGATGGGAATTTCAACCTCCCCATGGACCATTCTCTTCGAACCATCGAAAGCTCTGACAACAATATCACTCGGTTTCAACTCCAACCCTTCACAATCTAGTCGGTCCAAGGCCTTCTTAGGCAGTACATTCAGCGACGAACCAGTGTCGACCAAGACATGTGCGAGAGTAGTTCCCCGGCACTCGACTGAAATGTGCAAAGCATCATTGTGGTTTCTACCTTTAGGAGTTAGGTCGGCATCGGAGAAACCTAATCCATTGTCCGCAGTAAGGCTGGCCACGCAATTTTGGAATTGATCTGCAGAAGTTTCCTGGGGCACATGGGCTGCCTTCAGGAATTTTATCAGAGCTTTAGCGTGCGCTTCCGAGCAAAGTAGTAGTGCCAGCATGGAGATCTTTGAGGGGGTTTGCCCCAGTTGTTCTACCACATCGTAATCACTCCTTTTGATTATCTTCAAGATCTCATCCATTTCCTTCTTGGAGGTTTCCGGGATGACCAAGGGTTGAGCCCTCGTCCTGACGAGCTCATCTTGGATTCCCTTACCTTTATCAGCAGTGGTAGGAGGGACAGTACTAGGAACAACAACATATTCAATCAAAGGGGTTCTAGTGGAGAGTTTTATTGGTGCAGGGATAACCTTGTCGACAGATGAGGGTCCAAAGATTGCTCTTGGAGGGGCAATCTCTGGAGAAAATATTCTCCTGCTCCGGGTGATTTTGCTCATGCCTGTAATGTTTCCAATGCTGGCTTCTTCATCATCCGAACTTTTTTCAGTTATTTTGATTTGTTTAATACCATGGTAGTAGACGTCACCGCCATAGTTCCACGGTATCGACTTCTCAGAAACATAGGGGACAGGCCCTGGCATTGTTATCTTCAAAGGAACAGATTTCGTAGCTGGTGTAATCTTAACAGGCTTTCTGACGGCCTTGGAAAGATTGGCGTGAATGGTTATGATTGAGACATCCTCAGTATGGGTTGGAACAGCAGAAACTCTTTCAAACAAAATTTGTCGACTATCCATTAGGCCTTGGATGCCTTTCTTCAGTAACGGACAATCAAACGGCAGAGAGTAACAACAAAAGCAGTCTTCTTTACATCCCGGGAAGATCCCGGCCCTTAACAGATTCAACTTGATGGTTAATAATGGAGTTATCAGATCATTGACATCAGCAACATACAAATCTTCTTCAATGGCATTGACATTTCGGCCGTGCTTTGGCATGGGAACAGATATCACATTAGGCTTCTCCGGAGCGTCGAACTCCACCTCCTTCGCCTCTATCAGGTCTTGGATTTTATGCTTGAGTGCCAAACAGTCATTGGTGTCGTGCCCGACACTGTCAGAATGGTAGGCGCATTTAGCATTAGGATGGTAATGCGGGGAGGACGTATTCACATTTTTTGGTGCCTCTTTGATAGTGGCGAGATTCAACTTCAACAGATGGGGAAGCACTTGCGCTGGCGTCATATTAATGCGGGTGAACTGCCGTTGTGGCCGTTCCACCCGTTGCTGATTTGGTCTGGACTGGTTATAGTGAGGCTGCTCGCTTGAAGGGTTTTGAATCATTACGGCCCCCACAGTTGGCCGACGCTCAGTCTTCCCTGCTCTTCTCTGGGAGTATACCACAACCGTTTCCTTCTTAAAAGGCTTCTTCTCAACACTTGCAGCAACACCCTTCTGAATCTTTCCTGACTTGATGCCAGCTTCTATTCTTTCGCCTGTTAAGATCAAATCGGTAAACCCCGCGGAAGAGTTACCAATCAGATGATTGAAAAATGGCCCAGATAGGGTTCCTAGAAACATATCAACAAGTTCACGGTCGGTTAAAGGAGGCTGCACCCTGCCAGCCAAATCCCTCCATTTTTGTGCATATTCTTTGAATCCTTCACCGGTTCCCAGTGACATACCCTGAAGTTGGGTACGCGTGGGAGCAAGGTCAGAATTATACTGATATTGTTTGTAAAAAGCGGTGGCCAAGTCTTCCCAATTTCGGACGCTGGTTCCCTCTAGCTGATAAAACCACTCCAATTGAGCTCCAGAAAGGCTGTCTTGAAAGAAATGAATCCAAAGATTTTTATCTTCCGTATAGGGTTGGATCTTTCTCACGTAGGACCTGAGATGCATTTTTGGACATGATAGCCCATCATACCTCACAAAAACTGGCACTTTGAACTTTGGGGGAATCACAATCCCGGCAACCAAACCCAAGTCTTCAAAATCCAAACCCGGTACTCTTTGTAGCTCCATGGAGGCCAACCTGTCTTCTAAACCCTTGTACTTATCATCAGCTGGAGGGTATTGTTGATCAGAGTAGTCTTCATCCTCTTCGACCTCTTCTTCTTCCACATCGGACTCGGAAGGTACCGCAGCCCCACCTCCTTTGCTGGTTCCTTCATCAGAAATAGGAGGAAATTCAAGCACTCTCCTGGCCTCTCCGTCAAATCTTCTCCCTAAAGTAGCCACCCCGAGTCTCTTTTTCTTCTTTTTCACTGGGTCTTTATTCCCCAGCAAGGTCTTGAGATCCTCCTGACCCTTAGCCAAGGTCGTCAGGAGTTGCTGGAACTGTGCATTCTGAGCTTGTAGGTCTTTGACTGTTTGCTCGAGATCCATCCTACTGAAATAAACACAGACAGATAAGGAAACCTGGAGTGAGACCTGCTTATGCACATGATGAATGGTATGCTTATGTATGCAATGAATTCAAGGATTTAGAACATTCAAAATTGTTGCAGACAAAGAAGAACGCACGTCATATTAATAAGAAGAAATTTGTTAGTACATAAATGCCCATGGGCCAAATATTACAAAAACAACTTCTCAAGGTAAAAAGACATTGCGCATCCTCTTTGGTGCGATGTAGGTGTTGAGGGCCTCTTGCTCATGGAGTCGGCGGGTAAGCTCTAGAACCTTCTTCTCGCTAGCGTAGAAGCTGGCTTCAAAAGTATTCCGTTCCTCCTTGAGCTGAATCCAGCTCTTCTGCATTTCTTCCCACGATGTAGGCATGTCAGGATATAGGATGGTGTAGGGAACCTCTCCTTCCATGATGGGCTCTTTAATCACAGGGAGAACATGAGGATAAGGCATCATCAGACTCTGGGCTCGGGCTCGTACCCACTTGAGATAAGGCTCAAGAGGGATGGAGTTCTTGTGTCCCAGTGTCTTGCTATCAACCTTGTTGGGCCTTCCCCAAGCTCTGATGAATCTTTGGCGAAGTCCTTGCGCATCGTTGTCGAAGTCAAAAACTAGGTCAGGAATCAACATGTCGTGAGGGCCATCCCTCCGTGCATATCCAAATTGCCTTAAATCTAGGCAAGGGTTGTAGGTGATACCTCCTCTGATTCCAAGTAAAGGAACATTAGGAAACTCTCCACAATGATCGACGATGATGACATTTTCTCTGGATCGAGAACACCAATGTACATCAGAGTGAGTAAGAGTCATCAACCGTTGGGACCACCTTGAGCCTTGGTCATTCTTCAAGACAGATTGTGGAAGGTGCGAAATAAACCACCTTGCAAGGAGAGGAGTACAGCACATGAGAACACCCCTCTTTCTCATTGTTCGAGTGTAAAATGAGTGAAGAATGTCTCCAAGCAATGTTGGTATTGGATTTCTGGACAAGAAGATTTTGACGGTGTTGACATCTACCAATTGGTCAGAATTTGGGAACAAGACCAACCCATAGATAAGGAGTGCCACAATTTCTTCAAAGGCTTGTAGGTGCAATGAATTCCAACATTCTTGTGCCTTCTCAAACAAGAATTTTGCTAAGAATCCTTTGATGCCGCTTCTGGTTTCCCAATGCCCCTTGATGTCGGATGGTTGTAGATGTAATGCTCGAGCAACATCTTCCGGCTTTGGTTCCTTTTCTGTACCGTTGAAGGGTAGTTGATTAAGGATAAGGATTCTTAGGAGTTGAGAAAACTCCTCCAAAGTGGGTACCAATTGTTAGTCAGGGAATGTGAAACAGTGGTGAAGAGGGTCAAAGAACTGGAATAGCACTTTCATCATGTCTTCTTCAATGTTGGTGTTGACTAAGCTGAGCAGTCTACCATGTCTTTCACTGAAGGATGAGCTTTCCGGAATTCTTGAGGTGAGCTCCTTGAGTTGAGGAGAGATTCTCACAAGGTTGAATAGGATGGTTTTTCTGCGAGGAATTTCCATGACCTACAAAACAAGAACAAAGATGAAGATCCAAACCCTTGAATTGGTTAGTGAATGCATATGATGTTTTATGATGTTTATGATGTATGCACAAAACATATGTACAAGCAAATCACACCAAACCCTAGTTTCAGGCTTGTACGGGGTTTCATAGGTAAGTACCCTCTTGAGTGTAGTTGGCTTAAAAACCTGTCCTATAAATAGTAACCGGGTTCTAAGGAGCTCAATATCATTGGATTGTTTTCATCGTTCATTGTTTTGGTTTAGCCACTTAACTAGCGACCAAAATATTCCAAGAAAACAACCCTCAATGAGTGTAGTATCGAGTATCTACCAACTTCGGACTGCACCAAAGCCGGTCATCTCACTACCCCTAATAAAAGGCCAAGATGGTCAAGTAAGGTTCTAGGTCATTAGTGCTTAGTGACATCACTCAGCGGCCCCGTACTCTCCTTGATTGAACTCAAGGGTTACCGGTACTCACAAATATGTCGCACTAATATAGCTATTGCTTCGACCGTGTCGGTATACCCCGCACAGTTTCCACAACGTATTGCTATCTATGAATGTTTCCCAAAAATTCGGGTGTAGGATTGCAAACCCAAACAAGAGAGCCAAAATATAAAGCAATCAAGACAAACAATTAATCATGCAAGGGGGTGATCTAAGCCCTAAGGTTACTCCACTTTTAAAATTGTCCCCAGCAGAGTCGCCAGTTCTGTGATACGGTGGGAGAACTGACTATGGTTTTGCGTTTGTTTTCGCAAATGTTTCGGTTGAGAAAGAGTCGCCACCGACTTTTTATTTTATCCTAAGGAAAGGGTTAAAAAGCACAGCAAAAACCTTTTGAGATATTTCATGGGTTCGGGGAGTAGATTATAGAAAGGGAAGGTATTAGCACCCTTTCTATCCATGGTTATCCATGGGCTCTTAGGTACTTGCTTAGATCAACTTGCCTTGGTTTTCAATTGTTTGAAATGGTGCTTTGTGTGTGATTTTGAAAATGTTTTAAAAAAGATGCCTTGTATAGGCTACCCTTGTAACAATTCTTTACTCGAATGTTTTACAAAAGGTGTTTGTCTTTTTGAAAAGATGTTTCAAGGTTTTTTGAAAGTTTGTTTTGAAAGTTTGTTTTGAAAGTGTTTGTGAAGTGTGGTTTGAAAAATAGGCAAGTGTATTTGTTTTGCAAGTTGACAAGTACTTAAGAGCTATCTACCCTAAAGTTCTCAAAGATTTTTGTTATGTTTTAACCCTTTTAACAATTTTGTTCCACCATTATATTTGGTGGACAATCTTGTGTTAGGATGTGAAAGGGACGGGCGCGGGTCATCGTTTAGACCATAATTGCAATGGTGCCAAGTATCTTTGGGCAATTTTCCTTTAAGGGACTTGATCATTTAGGCAACTTTTCGAAAGCGTCATCGAGGGACTATGATCATTTGAATTGTTTGTTTTGTTTTTGCCCAAAGAGACCTAACATGCAATATGGCCCATTTATTGAAGGCAACAAGTGGAATACCCTAGGGGTGCAAGTGTGATATGTGTTGTCCATTTTCATGCTTGTTTATCTTGAAATTAGGTCAAACTATTTTTGTTCTTTTTATTTGCATACAAACCCTAATTCTAGCATGGTATATTTAGAAAGCGTTAAAGTGCGAAAAGTAAAGTTCCTACACTATTACAACACAATATGGGAAGGGGGGTACAAATGTTCAAATGGGGGTTTTTGACAAGGAATTTAAACCTAGCTATTACATCAATTTGGAATTATTTACAAGATATTAAATTGCACAAATTAAATAGAAAATAAAATAAATATGCAAGATGCAAAAAGGTTTTTTATATGTATGAAAAAAAAGTATTTTTATATGTCAAAATAAACAAAATAAAAAAAAAAGGTATTATTTTTGGAGTTTTTGTGTTTTAAGGGCAAAACCCTAATTTATTAAGTAAAAATAATTTAATTGTTTAATATATACAAATATTTATCAATTATATACTAAACAAAATAAAAATGAAGTATGTTTGCCAAAATGTATTTTTACTATCAAATATTAATAAAAAATAAAATGTACATATTTATGTATTATTTTACTAAATATTCTAATATATATATATATATATATATATATATATATATATATATATATATATATATATATATATATATATATATATATATATATATATATATATATATATATATATATATATATATATATATATATATATATATATATATATATATATATATATATATATATATATATATATATATATATATATGTATTAATTTCTAAATATGTATTATATATATAAAAATAATAATATTTAATATTTATAAAAAAGGTATATTTTATATAAAATATTTTAAGAAGATAAAACAAAATAAAAATGAAAATAAAATGGTGTTTACATTATTTTTAGTATTTTAAGTAAAAAGGGTTTATTTATTTATTTATGTACAAATAACTATCTTAAACAAACAAATGCCTAATAAATTCAAAAATGATTTAAAAAGTTATTTTTATATTTTTAATATCATGAGGAAAAATAAATAAGTCAGAATGAAAAAAGAAAAGTCAAAAAATCATGAAAATAAACATAATGGGCCTAGGGGGTGTAAAACCAAAAACATGGTGTGAAAAGAAATATCAAAACAGGCCCAGCCCACGTGGCTCTTCTTCAACCTCTGGACAGTTCTTGTTCAAAAAACGCGCGTTTGCAACATGATTCAAACATCCTGATTCCTGGCTTTTTAATGAAAACTCACAACATCAAAAATGTTCAGCATCAAACAACGAATCCATACATATAAAGAACTCATCCTAACTCTCAGAAATGAGAGAGAATTTCATCATTCCCAAATCTTAACCTAACTTTTTATCAATATTCAGACCTTAAATTCTCACAGCATATGCAAAATAAATGAAAAGTAAAGGTATGTACAGATTCAGGGGCATGAGTAGAACACTTTTTATTCACAAACCTAGAGCTAACAATGCCTACATTAAGAGTTAGAAGTTCAAGAAGATACTTGTTCAGTTGAAGTTGTATCTGATGATGGAGGTACTTTCAGAGCAAGGTGATGATTGGTACAACTTCCTTGATGTCCAGGGATGCTATTCCAAGTTTTACTTTGTTTTGGAACTAGCTGAATCGAGTTGTAGAACTCCACCTGCAAATCAGAAAAATGAAAATGGCCAAACTGAATAGAGGAGTTACAGTCCACTTCTAATGCTTTGGATAGTTTGGATTGATGGTAGGGAAGGTGTTTGAACTAGTTTGGGCAAGAATGCACGATGGAAAAGAGTTGTGGGATTCAATCTGCAGCAAGCCCTGTTTTTATGCAGTTCAATGGTGATTTTGTGAATGGGAGTGTTTGGGACTTGGTTTGCTCGTGTTCTAGCTTGGGTTTGATGTTTAGAAAATGTTTGATGACTTTGCTTAAGCTTGGTATCACTGATATGAGAGTTGGTGTACAAAATGCTAGGTTTCTTCACACTTAAGCAAGAAAAGGTCAAGTTGGTTTTTAGACAGGTAGAGGCCCCCCTAATGTGCTGCAAACCTTGGCATTTATCAGTGTAATTAGTTCCTAAACTTGTGCCAAGGGGATTTGAAATGTACTTCTTGGATTTTCATTTTGACATAAAGCTCACTTTTGCAAAAATGGTTAAAGTGCTTTATCTATTTTGGGATTAAACCACTATGCAATGCTTTAACACATAGAACATGGTCTTGGCACAAAGAGTTTGTATTAAATTTATGAGTGTTGGATGGTTTAGAGGCCTGTGATCAAGGAAAGCATGCTGATTTGAAAAATTGCACAAGTTATGAACATGTACATGGCCATGAATCAAAGTGACTTTTTCCCAACTTGCCAAATTCGATTCTCCCTAACCATGAGGTTGTTTGATGAGTTCTTGGACATTTTGGAAAGCTTGGAATGTGTACTACAATCCATCTTTGAAATGCAAATTGAAATTCCAAGTGGAAGTATGTGGAAAATGGTCTTGAAGTTAGGTAAAAACCTTGCCTAAAATAGGTCAAATTTTCACCAAGTTAAGAATGGTTTGGTACCCTTGTTCCAAAAATTGTAACTTGAGATACAAGCTTCTTTTGGGAAAACTTTGTGAATCAAAGTTGTAGATTATGCAATAGTCTACAACTTTCATGTTTTGACTTTTGCTTGAATCCACATGAATCTTGGTGAGAAAGTGGGACAAAGTTAGGAAAAAATTAGGGTTTTTCATAACTTAGAAAAATTCTAAGTTATGAAAATTTTCCATTTCAAACCCTAATTTGCATTTCTTGATTCCTTGATGAACAAGTTTCATGATTTGGCATGTTTTGGTGAAAAATGAATCTTGACTCTTGATTTTGACCAAAAAGTCAAAGTTTGATTTTTCAGTATACAGTCAAAATTGATAAATTGACTGGGAAATTCAAATGTCAATCTTGTGTATTTGGGATCTTTTGAACTTTTTGAGCATGTCAGGACAATTCCATGGGGTCCTTGAGTCCATATGTGAGCTTGGTTTGCCATTGGCTAGGTCAAACAGTCAAAAATTGCCTTTGTGCAGTCAAAACCCTTAAAATGACCATTTTGCCCTTATGGTGATCTGATCAAATTTCTTGTGGAATTGTGATCCAAACTTGATCAAATGGTCCATATGAGTTCATAATGTTGATGTGGGTCAATTTCCATGAGATTTGACTGTCAATTGGCCACAGTTGACTTTTTCCCCAATACAGCTGATTTCTAGGTCAACTGTCCAATTGACTGGGCAAAGATTGGAATCAAGGCTTGAAACTTGATGTGGATAAACTTGGGAGTCCAACATGAAGCATGAAAGTCATCTTAGGAATTTTAGGTCAAAATATCTTTGTGCAAACACAAACCCTAATTTGGGTCAACAGTGCAAGGAGAAGCCTTAAGCAGAGGAAACCCCAACTGGACCTTGAGCTCCAAGGGTCTTGTGATGAGAAAATGTTGAGAAATGGGAGGGCAAATTTTGGGGTACAACAGAAAGGATTATCTTCTCACAAAGCTTCAATTAGAGTATGGTTTCCTTTTAAAACAACATACGTCGAATCCAACTCTGGACCCCTTCATGCATCCTTTGGTCCACAAGCTTCATTCATGCAATTGCCTTCTGCATGCAAGCTTCAATTCAGAGAGCAATGGCCTCCTGAATGTTTGTCTCAAAAAGCATTTTCCTTCTTCATGCTAGTTTCGACTGGGCATTATGACCTTCATATTAGTTTCCTTTGATTCAGAAGGATATGGCCTTCTGAAATCTTTCTTCGATTCAGAGGGCAATGGCCTTCTGACGGTTTTCCATTAACACAAAGCATGGACCTCTTGCATGTTGGTTTTGATCGCACCATTGGCTATGTACGTGTTTTCTTTGATTTACAAGGCAGGGGTTTTCCACATGTTAGCGTGCACAAGGCATTGTCACCTGCATGTCTCCTTCGAATACACCTACATGTTGCCTTTGAATCAATCTTCAGGCTTGTTTCAAATCCATTTTCATGTAAACCTTCGAATCCTCCTACAAACTTGTATGCACAAGGCAGGAGTTTCTCTCATGCTAGCACCCATAAAGCAATGATTCCCTTTTAAATTGCTTCAAATACACCTATATACTGGCTTCAAATCCACCTTCAGGATTGTTTGGGGTCACCTTCATATCACTTTCGAATCCACCTTTCAAGATTGTCTTGAATCACTTTTGTATCACCTTCGAATCCATTTGCAGACCCTTCAATACACATAGCGCTACATTATAATACACAACTTGGTGGCCCATTTGAAGGACTTGCCATGGTTAGGAAATAATTGATTTTGTTTACTTCTGGGTCTGGTCAAAAAGTTGGGCTTAAGTGATCAAAAACAAGAAGACTCAGTGGCATATTCAACTGAAGGAGGGCCATTCGAAGAAAACACAGTTGGTCCATTCGAAGGATACACAACTAGTGGAAACGAATGCTGCTTTGTTAAGTCTGGTTGAAGGCTATGAAAAAATGAAGGATTCCATTCAAAGAATCAAGTTGTCTGTAGGTCAGGCTACATAGGCCTCCAACTTGTGCCTCACTCCATATTAAATTGTTCTTCAAGCCAACTTGCTCTTGATGACCTTACTACCTTTCTAGAAAGTTCTTGAGTCTTGCGCCCGCCTCTTCTTCACATTTCCCCCCTATAAACTAGGAGCCACCCATCTCAACCATTGATTTTAGTGCTTTTATCTTGGGATTATAAAAAGTTGACACAAGTGGATGTTGGTCTTCCAAAGAAACTCTATTTTATTCCTTCACAAAGTTGTTCATTCAAAATTTTCTCTAGAAATAGAGAGTTCACTTGCACTTCAAAGGGGCTGAAAAAGAAAGAGAAACGGGAAGAAGGCTGAAGAAGATTTTGGCTGTGTGGAAAGAGTATTTAAAGAACTCTCAAAACATACAAACACTTAACACCCCCCCAAACCTAGAACTTGAAGAAGCACCACACTTGTTTCTTTAAAATCCATAAATAAACAAACACAAACCAACTTTTCTTGGTTTTCGAATCTAGCCAAAGAAACACCACGTTTGATTCTTCCCCTTTGAATCCAAGAGCCCCCGGGGAAACAACTCAAGTCCAAAACCCATATCTCAGTATCAAAAAAGGTAAGTTCTCTTGACCTTAACCTTTCGTTCAAGCATAACATGTGAATACTCATTTCTTTTCATTTCAAGCATCATCATTACTTTGTTTTATTTGTCTTTATTCTCACCTTTTTTCGTTTGATTTCTTTGCTAAGTCTTTTGGTTTGTTTTTCTTTATTTGTCAAACATATTTTTCTAAGAATTAATCTGGCCATGAAGAAATATTAGCATGGCCTCACCCCATGCTGCTACTTAATCGCCAAACGAAGAAAACAGGAAGAAGGTTGTGTGAATCAAAGCCTTTTAGGCTTCGCCCCATGCTGCTATCTAAAACGAAAGAGTTGTGATCGAAGTAAAAATATTCATTTTACTTTGCAGGACCATTCGAAGTAAGCAAAAAAAGGGTGTGGTCGAAGGATACATTCATTTTTGTTTTGCAGGTCCAGTCGAAGTGAAAAGAAAGAGGAGTGTGGTCGAAGGCTACATTTATTTTTGTTTTGCAGGCCTAGTCGAAAGAAGTTGAAACAGGGTGAATTGAAGGAGCATAATGCTTGGGTCAAAGGACTCACTTTTCCTCTTTTTCTTTTGTTTTTCATAGTTGCAATAGCTTAGGATTTATTCTTTGCATTTTTATTATTAGTAATTAGGCTATGTGGCAAAATAAAATCAACAAATAGATAACTTTCAAATTCAATACAAAAACGCATAAAATCAAACACACTATTCACACATATGCACCTCTGGGGTAATCTCACTTGTTGCCTTGGAAAATAGTCATGTCCCTCGAATATGGACATTTTAGCAAAAGTCCCTCGATGTCCCTCAATGTTGCCTTCGATAAACGATCTAGTCCCAAAATGAAAATTGCTAAAACGTCTCATAGGTTGCCTTCTATGACTATATAATTGACCCACGTATGTCCCTTTACATCCAAAGATAAGGCTTCTTACCAATCAATGGTAAGATAGCAATATCAAAGGAAGAGAGAAATGAACAAAATACTTTTGAGTAAGCTAGAAAGTTCTTAGTTGCTTGCTCACAATCTATTCTCAAAAACAAAATATTTTTCAAACACACCAAACACTTTTCAAGAATATGAAATATTTTCAAAAGTCCAACACTTTGTATACATTCTTATAGAGACGAGAATCATTACAAAGTTTGCCTAAACGAAGGCGCTTTTCAAAAATACTTTCAAAATCCACCACAAACATATTTTCAAACAAAGAAAGTGAATCTAGCAAGCAACTAAGATCCCGTAGATAACTACGGATTAAAAGGGTGCTTATACCTTCCCTTTTCATAACCTAACCTCCAAACTCAAGAAAACATATAAAAGGTCTTTCCTGTTCTTTTCACCCATTCCTTATTGGATAAAAGAAAAGTCGGTGGCGACTCTTGCTATCCGCAACAATTGAAATCTAATGCAAAAACACCAAGTCAGTTCTCCCACCGTATTACAGATAGTAGTAGCAACTCCTACTAATGATGTTAGGGTTGTGACCAAATTTTTGGTGAAAAATATTGTGTCTAGATATGGAACCCCTAAAGTGATCATTAGTGATAGAGGAACCCATTTTTGCAACAAAATCTTTGAAAATTTGATGGCAAAGTATAGATTAAACATAAATTTGCTACTTCCTATCACCCACAATGTAGTGGGTAAGCTGGAATTTCAAACAGAGAAATAAAAAGGATTTTAAAGAAAGTTGTTAACCCTTCTAGGAAGGATTGGTCTAGGCATTTGGATAATTCCTTATGGGCATATAGTACAACCTTAAAGACTCCCTTAGACAAGTCTCCATATTGACTTTTCTATGAGAAGGCATGCCACTTGTCTATTGAGTTAGAGCATAAGGATTTTTGGGCAGTCAAAAATCTGAACTTTGATTTATCCAAGGTTGGCCAAGCTAGAATGCTTCAACTAAATGAGCTAGAGGAGTTTTGTACCCTAAAATTTGCTCTCTCATTTCATCAACATTTTCTCACCACAAGACTCTTGGAGCTCAAGATCAAGTTAGGGTTTGCTCTGTTCAAGGCTCCTCCTTGCACTGTTGACCCAAATTAGGGTTTGAGTTTGCACAAGGATATTTTGAACTAAAATGCCCAAGGTGACTTTCATGCTTCATGTTGGACTCACAAGTTTATCCATACCAAGTTTCAAGCCTTGATTCCAATCTTTGCCCAGTCAATTGGACAGTTGACCTAGAAATCAGCTGTATTGGGGAAAGAGTCAACTGTGGCCAATTGACAGTCAAACCTCATGAAATTTGACCCACATCAACATAATAAACTCATATGAACCATTTGGTCAAGTTTGGATCACAATTCCACAAGAAATTTGATCAGATCATCAAAAGGGCAAAATGGTCATCTTTAGGGTTTTGACTACACAAAGACATTTTTTGACTGTTTGACCTAATCAATGGCAAACCAAGCTCACATATGGACTCAAGAACTCAATGGCATTGTCTTGACCCATTCAACAAGTTCAAAAGATCTCAAATGCATAGGATTGACAGATGAATTTTTCAGTCAACTGATCAAATTTGACTGTATACTGAAAAGTCAAACTTTGACTTTTTGGTCAAAATCAAGTGCCAAGATTTATTTTTCATAAAGACATGTAAAATTATGAAACTTGTTCATCAAGAAATCCAAATTTGCAAATTAGGGTTTAAAATGAGAAAATTTCATAACTTAGAATTTTTCTAAGTTATGAAACTTCCTTATTTTTTTCTAACTTTGTCCCGTTTTTTCACAATGATGAAAATGGATTCAAACAAAACTTGAAACATGAAAGTTGTAGTCCATTGCAAAATCTAAAACTTTGATCACAAAGTTTTCTCAAAGGAAGCTTGTATCTCAAGTTATGATTTTTGGAACAAGGGTGCAAAACATTTTTAACTTAGAAAAATTTTGACCTATTCCAGGCAGGATTTTTGTCCAACTTCTTGGCCATTTTTCACATGCTTCCACTTGGAGTTTCAATTTGCATTACAAATATGGAGTGTAGTACACATTCCAAGCTTTCCAAATTGTCCAAGAACTTCTCAAACACCCTTGTGGTTAGGGAGAATCGAATTTGCAAAGTTGGGCAAAATTCACTTTTGTTCATAACCAAATGCATGTTCATACAAGTTCCATTTTCAAATCAGCTTGTACAAAGCTAGCTTGCATGCCTCAAAACCAGTTTTACACACCTTAATTAAATTCCAAACCATTGTATTAAGGTATTATTTCATCCATTTGGACATTACATGCTAAACTAATCCTTAATTAGAAAAAGCAACTTTGCCATTTTTGAAAAGTAGTGCTTTATGTCAAATACCAAATCCAAGAGGCATGGGGCCAGATCTTTGAGGCCAGATAGAGTCCACAAATTTGTGTTACCAAGAGTAAGATATGCAGCATACATAGAGGGTGGTACAGGCCTGCATTGGAACTGACCATATCCTTGCTTACATTGGAAGAAACTTGGCAAACTCATACCAACTCTCACTTCCTGCAAGCATAAGTCAGAAAAAACTTTGTGAACATCTTACACACATCAAAACAGACCTAAGGCACGATTCAACCATCTCTCATACCTCCCAAAACACAAAAACACCCTCTTGCTGCAGAAACAGAGCAAGTTCTGCAACTTGACTTCCACAATCCATTCCACTCATGCACTTTGGCTAAAACCAGTTCAAATACATTCCATATCATCCATTGGAACTATCCCAAGCCTTAAACCCAAGCTGTAACATCCCTAACATTACTTGCCGTTTTCAGTTTTCAGTTTTGCAGGTGGACTTCCATAGCACGATTCAGAGTGATTCAAAGCAAGCTAAGTGTTGGAGAAGCATCCTTGGACTTCAGGCAAGCTGTACCAAAGCTCAAACTCCATTGAAGATACCTACATTACTCTGTTCAAGTCAAGCTGAAATAGGTAAAACCATGAACTTCTATCTCTCAATCTAGGAAGAGTTAGGCTTAGGTTTGTGAATGAGACATGCTCTACTCATAGCCCTGAAGCCATACATATGATTACTTTTCATTTATTTTATGCGTGCTGTGAGAATTTTGGCCATGAACATTGAAGAAAAATTAGGTCAGAAATTGGGGATGAAGAAATTCTCCCTGGTTTCTTGGAGTTAAGTCAAGTATTTTATATGTCTGAATTCGTCTCTTGATGCTCTACATTATTGGTGTTATGAGTTTTGCATGAAAGTCCAGGAATCAGGAGTTAAGAAACGCGCGTTTTTGCTTGTTCAAACAATGCTGAAGGTTGAAGATGACTGGCTTGGGCTGGGCATGGGTCAGTCCTGCTCTTTGCACCCCCTTTTCCAATTTACACCCCCCTGGCCCATTGTGTGAAATATTTATCATTTTTGACTTTTTCTTTTTGATTCTGACTTATTATTTTTTGCTCAAATATAAAAAATATAAAAAAATATTTTTCCATACATTTTTGCATTTATTTATTTTATTTAGCATATATATGTAAATAAATATAAAAACCTTTTTTATTTAAAACCCTAAAAATAATACAAAAATAAATATTTTTCAGTTATTATTTTTTTGTTTACATTTTGAAAACATTTGTTAAAATATACTTTTTTTTTGTAAATAATTAATATTTTATTTTTGTATATATTTAGTATATTTAATATATAATATAAATACTTGTATATTTTATTAGAATACTTAGGATAAAAATATGAAAATAATACCTTTTTATTTTTATTAATATTTGACATCAAAAATACTTTTTTACAATATGCTTCTTATTTTTTTTGTATATAATTAACAAATATTGTATATAATTAATAAATAAATACTATTTATTCAAAAACTAGGGTTTTGCCCTAAATAACAAAAATATTCAAAATTTGACCTTTTTTATTTTTGTTTATATTTCACATTGAAAAATACTTTCACATACATAAAATATCATTTTTGTGCATAATACATTTTTGCATATTTATTGTATTTACTTTACATTGTACAATTAAATATTTGTATATTCGATATGGATGTAATAGTTTAGATTTAATTTCTTTTCAAATATCCCCCCATTCAAACATTTGTACCCCCATCCCCATAATCATGTTGTAATAATTTAGGACTTTAAATTTCCGCATTTAAAAGCTTTCAAATTATGCCACGATAGACCTAGTGTTGTACCCCAAAATTTGCCCTCGCATTTTTCCACAAGAAATTACAGCTTCAGGCGTTTCCTGATTTTTCAAACTGGCTCAAGAATCGGACAAACGGACTTTTCTCGTCAGTCAGGACACAATTAGGGTTTTATTGATTTTTCAGGGCTCTGGATTGTTTCACACAGTTGGCTTAGGGTTTTGGTTGATTTTGGCTCAACTTTGATCAGGCGAACGCTCTTTGAAATTTAATCAGGAATTAGGGTTTTTGTGGGCACGTTCTCAGAAGGATTTAAATTCCACAGCACTTTGCAAGTTATTCCGAGATTTGGGTTGGATTTGCATTGTTTGACTTAATCAGTAAAAAGAATGCATTTGGTTTGAATTCACATTTGTTTGTTTGAGCCAGTCAAAAGATATATGCAGTTTGGATTTACAGTGTTTGGTAAAAATCAGTGAAAAGGGAATGCGCCTGATCAGTTGTTTTGGTTGACTTTTGCTTTACTTTGGATATTGGAAAGGTCAGGTTTAACTGAGTAAATTGCTAAAGCGTTGTTTAAATTATTTATTATTCTGAGGTTAAGCGATTGGAATTTATTTTTCAATTACTTTAATCCAAAGAATTTTAAATAATAAATAAACAATAAAAGAGGAAATAGAATTAATTAGATAGTGAAAATTTTATTTATTCTTAAATAATTTGTACAATTATTGTTTACAATTTATTTACAAACAATGATTTTACATTAATTTAAATTTAAATAAAAAAATGAAACTATCCTATTTTTTCTAAGTCTTCTATTCTTCAATTCTTCATCCTTTGCTCCCCTCCATTCAATTATTCATCTGCAAGAGAAAAAGAGAAAAGTCAAAAAGCAGATAAATAAATAATGACAGATAAATAAAAGACAGTTCATCATTAAGGGCCACTGATTGGGATCAGTTAACCCTCTCTGCAAATCACGGGATTTCTCCCGGTTCACAAAGAGGGAAGAATTTTTATTTGCTAATCATGAATGCACAAGGTTGAAAAAATGCAAAGTTTGTCAACAAACTGCACAGTTCAAATCAAACTAAAAATCCAAATTCCAACTTTCTGTCAAAAATGCCAAAAAAATGCAAGTTACTATCCAAAATGCTACTCAAAGCTGTCAATAAAGAAGATTTGGCAAAGATATGAAAAGTTCCAAAAGTACAAAAGCTGTTAAAAGAAGAGACAAGAATGCAGACAAAAATGGTTATGCAAGCAAGTCATTTTCTTTTCATCATTTCCTAAATGGAGTGGCCCTTTCAGAACAAGAAAAGTACAAAGCATAATATTATTTAATGCAACTGTACTGAGAGAGAAAGAAGAAGAGAGATAAGAGAGCATGTTTTTAGGATTTAGGCAGGAAGGCATGATAAAAATATACAAAACTGCCAACAACACAGTGGACAAAAGAAAACAAAGAAAATAAAAAGTTTTGATCAATAAAACAGTAGGATATAAAAAACAGAAGAAAGATAAAAAGAGAGGAGGGGTAAACCACCAAAGCCCTGAACCTGCTGTCCAGACCCCAAGCATAAAACCAGCAAACCACCAAACCTCATTAACCTGCTAAGGCATCAATCTGCAGAAGCCTAAATCCTCCATCTCATAGTAAACCATAAACCAGTCAAACCTGCCTTAAGCTTACAAAAAGCCTTACCATTTTCAAAACCAAAAAGCTCAGAAACCAGCATAACCTGCAAGCATATCAGTTTCAAACCTAAAAGCCAAAATCCTGCATATGCCATAAAGCCAAAATCCTGCATATGCCATAAAGCCAAAATCCTGCATATGCCATAAATCCTAAAAAACTGCTTGAAACCTCAAAAGAACAAAAACAAGCCATAACCTGTCAAAACCTTACCAAAAGGCAAGACCCTGTCCAGCCTCACTAAAACTAAAACCTGTGAGACATCACAAGCCTCACCCTACCTGAAGCCTCACTACCTGTCAAACTGCACAAACCTAAAGCCAAAAGATATCCAAACCTGAGCTCCCAAAAGGCCAAGGCCTGTGACCCTCAAGCCCTCAAAAAAGTTTTGTCATTGGAAAATCGAGGCAACCAACTCTAAGCCCTCAGAACACTCATCATTGGGCAGTAAATAAAACATATTCAAGGCAACTCAGAGAGGAGACAAAAGAAGCATAAACAAAAGGCATTCAAAGGCATTCAAAGGCATTCAAAGGCAAGCGTAAAAGGCAACATAAGCAACGAGTACACAGGGAGAGAAGAAGAAAGAAGTGAATTTTCAAAAAGGGGTTTTCATTCAGTTCATCATAAAACCCTAAATTGGCAAAAAAGGTAAAGATACCAGTTAAAGCTCTGATCACGCCATCTTCCTTCACCGCTGAGCCTCCTAAGCACCCCCATCTTCTTCCTCCCCTCTGTCAAGGTAGTTCTCTTTTTCCCCTTTCCTCTCATACCTCACACAAGACAAACCAAAACGCATTAATCAATAAAACACGGAATCGGATTCAACAATCAAAGAATCTTAACATGCAAATCTAAAACGTCTAACAAATTTGAGACATTTCGTTACCTTGTTCTACCGTTGCTTGAACGAACGCGAGGGGAAGGACGAGAGGTGGCACTGGTGGCTAGGCGGAGAGATGGCACTCAAGGACGATCGGAGAAGATGAAGTAACGAACGAACGGCGCGTTTCACAAACCCTAAGCCAATGTCCCAGACTGAACAAAAACACAATAGAACCCTAAAACGTTCTTGAGCCAAACGTGGGCCTCGTTCCCTTCTGAGCGCCTAAGCCCAAAACACCTTTTTTTTATTATTATTCATTCTGTTTGCTTCACATGGACCTAATGCCCCTTTTTGGCCCATTTAAGTATCAAAACTTTTTTAGCATATAAAACATTTTCTCTTTTGTTAAATAAACTAACATAATATTTTTTAACATTAATAATACTTTTTTCATATATATATAATAATTAAATTTTATATAGAACTAATATTTTTTCTTTACAATTAAACTCACATTTTCTTTTATTTTTTTATATACATAGAATATAATTTTTCTTAAGATTAATACTTAATTTGTATATTAATACTTTAACACTCTTAGAATATATTTTTTCAATATATACATAACTTTAAAACATTTAATTAAATTATTTTTGTACATAACACATAAAAATACATTTTTTCTAATTTAATTCTTGATATTTATTTAAAACATACTTTTGGTATATAATAAATAAAGATTCATTTTTTTATACATAACATAATTAGAACTTAGAACATTTAATCAAAACATTCTTTTTTGTACATATAAAGAATATACAAGATTACAAGACTAATTAATTAAGTAAACACTAAATTTTTCTTTAAGTTAAAACAATACTTAATAATACTCATTCAATTTCACATCTCTAACCTGTAAATAATTACATACACGTATGCACGTACACTTACACAATATACTTGCATTTTGATACATTATTCGCTTATACTTGTATATTCGTTACATTTACATTTGATCGCAAATTCGATTTGGTTGTAATCTTATTGGAAATTACATTCCTAAAGTCTCATCCCCATTTGTGAATTTGTACCCCCACTCCCGGATGCTTATTTTGTAATAGCGTAGACTTTACATTTTCGCAATTTACCGCTTTCGAATTATACCATGGTTAGACCTAGGGTTTGCATGTACATAAAACCAAATGCTAGATAACCTAATACAAGACAAATACATGAAATCAATACACAATCACACTTGCACCCTCTAGGGTAATCCCACATGTTGCCTTCCAAAATGGGCCATGCTTGCATGTCGAGTATCTTTGGCAAAACAAAATTCAAATGATCATAAGTCCCTCGATGACGCTTTCGAATGTTGCCTAAAACGGAATGATCATAGTCCCTTCAAAGCAAATTGCCAAAGACACTTGGCACCATTGCATTCATGGTCCATACGATGACCCGCGCCCATCCCGAACAAACTTCCTAAATGCAAGATTGTCCACCAAATTCAATGATGGAACAAAATTGTTCAAAAGGGTTGAAAACATAGAGAAAACCTTTGAGTACATTAGGGTAGACAAAACTCTTAGTTACTTGAGATCAACTTGCAAAAACACTTGCCTTCTTTTAAAAAAAAACCACATTCCACAAGCACTTTCAAAACAAACTCTCAAAACATTTTGAAATATCTTTTCGAAAAGATACACACCTTTGTAAAATATTCGAGTAAAGAATTGTTACAAGGTTAGCCTAAGACAAGGCATCTTCTTCCAAAACATTTTCAAAAACACACACACACCTATACACCATTTTCAAGCAATCGAAAATCAAGGCAAGTGATCTAAAAAACCAAGTAACTAAGAGCCCATGGATAACCATGGATGAAAAGGGTGCTAATACCTTCCCTTTTCATAATTTACCCCCCGGACCCATGAAATATCTCAAAAGGTTTTTTGCTGTGCTTTTTTAACCTTTCCTTTAGGATAAAATAAAAAGTCGGTGGCGACTCTTGCTCAACCGAAACATTTGCGAAAACAAACGCAAAACCATAGTCAGTTCTCCCACCGTATCACAGAACTGGCGACTCTGCTGGGGAGAATCTTAAAAGTGGGGTTACCTTAGGGTTTAGATCACCTTTACTTTCTTGCTTTGATTGACTTGATTGCTTTATCTTTTGGGTTCTTTGTTTGGGTTTTTTGTAAATCCTCCACCCGGATTTGGGGCACCTTCTTAAATAGCAAAAAAACTGTGAGGGAACTGTGCGGGGTATACCGACATGGTTGAAGCAGTAAGCTATGTTAGTGTGACATATTTGTGAGTACCGGTAACCCTTGAGTTCAATCAAGGAGAGTACGGGGCCGTTGTGTGATGTCATGAAGCACTAACGAACTCTTAGAACATTAATTGACCATCTTAGCCTTTTTAGGGGTAGTGAGATGACCGACTTTGGTGCAGTCCGAAGTTGGTAGATCCTCGATACTACACTCATTTGAGGACTGTTTTCTTGGAATATTTTGGTCGCCAGTAAGTGGCTAAACCGAAACAATAAACACAGAAAACAATCCAATGATATTGAGCTCCTTAGAACCCGGTTTCTATTTTTAGGACAGGATCACACCAACTAACTTCAAGAGGGTATTTACCTGAACCTCATGCAAGCCTAAACCTAAGGACTTGTTTGCTTTATGTGGATATGTTTGCCTGTATATACACTTACTTGCTTGTGCATACATGTACATAACATCATAACATCATACCATAGCATTTTCAATAACCATTTCAAGGATCTCGTGGGTTCTTTTGATGCAGGGTTACATTGAACCAGACGTCTATCAAGGGGCAAGGGGTTTCTCCTCTAACCAATGCAATCAAAGATCAAGTGCAACAACTTGAATCAGTGGCTATGACCCACTCGACATGGTGAGCTTGATTCTCGTGGAAAGACATCCACCGATACAAAGTTCTCCAGTCAAAGTTCAAATACAACAACTTGAATCAGTGGCTATGACCCACTTGACATGGTGAGCTTGATTCTCGTGGAAAGACGTCCCCCGGTGCAAAGTTATCCAATCAAAGATCCAAGTTCAACCTCTAACATTTTTTTTGTGTTTACCCCAAGAGATCCTTGAAAGCATGCATCCGCATATCATGCATTGCATTTTGACAGTCTTTCCTTTTTCAGGTTTCCTTACTCTCCTGCTGTTTATTTCAGCAAGAGATGGCTCTAGAAAGGTCTGTCAAAGACATCCAAGACCAGACTGCTCAGCTGCAGGAGACGTTCCTGAACTTATCTCTGGGGCAAGAAGAGATGAAAGCTCTCCTCACAAAGAGCTTGGAGAATTCAAACAATGCCAAGAGTGATCAGCTTGCGGAGCTGCAGTTTGATCTGACAACCTTGAGGACCCAAGTGATGGGACAGTTGGTGGGCCAGATGGCTCTCATCCAAGACCTATCTCAAAGACAAGAGGAACTCAGAGTTCTTGTCCGCCAACTGCTTCCAAACAACCAACTGGGGCAAGCATCTGAGGTTGAAGAGCAAGTCACCGCTCAACCTCCATCAACTCAAGAAGACAAGGGGAAAGCTCCTTTGCTTGCTTCAGGGTCACAAGCCCAGCAACAACCTCGCCAGCGTCAACGGGGTAATCAGTGTAAGCAAGAAACGTCGGGAAGACAGTTCACAGAGACTGAAATACCATCATTTTTCATACTAAAGCGCCTGTTGGAGGTCAACTTGCTTACCTTAAAGGACCCTCCTCAGAAGCCCAATACCTCCTCTCCTCACTATCATCCCGACGCATTTTGTGTTTACCACTCCTACAGCCCGGGACACGACACCAACGACTGTTGGGCCTTGAAGAACAAGATTCAAGATCTGATCGACATTGGGGTGCTGGAATTCATGCCAGACGACGAGATGAAAATCTTCCGTTAAAGGGTTCTCCACTTGAAGTGACGAAGCTCAAGCTGAAATACTTTTGCTTCTTTTTGAATTTTCAAAGTTGTAATTTCTGTTGTTGTCAAACAATTATCTGTTGATGTTAAACTCTGTTTTCATTAATTCATTGCATATGTTTGTCTTGAATCCATCCATTCGTTCCACTACTCTTATGCTTTTCTTTATGACATCTGACTCTTGATAAAAAGCTGCAAGCCTTTAGAGGGAGGATGACGAAATAATACCATAATCTCATACAGTATGCTTTTGAACAGACCTTGCTGATGATGTACAGGCATTTCTTTCAATTCCCAAACACTGGAGTTATAAGGAAGTTAATCCCTAGTCAACCCCTTCGAGCCAAAGAAGTAGGAGTTTTCTGTTCTAAACGATCAAAACCTTTGATATAAACCTGGGGCAGGGTAGTCTCTCAGTTAATTCAAAAGAAAATGCGCATTGAAGTCGCAAACTCTCAGTTCGTGACACAACGAACGACGTCGAAAAAGAAAGCATTCCTTTGGAATCAAAAGACAGGGGTGGTTCCCTATCACATAGACAGTCAATCTCTCAAAAGAGAAAAAAGCCCACCGAGCCAAAACCAAAAAGGAGGCTTAAGAAAGCTGGGGCATCCCGCTGACGGTAATCCCGGAAAATGGTAACAGTCAGGCAAAAGTTAGGGATAACAAATCAAAATCAAAATAGTGAGGTCATTACAAAATCCTCAACAACATGAAAAATGTTGAAAAAGAAAAAGGAGATGATGACTGTCTCCCCAAATTCAAACTGGTGAACCATCGCCCAAAAGTCGTTCCAAACTCAAAACAGAGTGAGACGCACAATTAACTGAGCTTAGGTCGGAGGACATCACGAAGAGCGGGTGGGTACAAATATATTTTGAGCCTTTATCCTTTGTTTCTTAAACCGTGAACCAAGCCACGTTACAACCCTTCAAAAGTCCTAATTGAAGCATGGGTTAGTTCGAAAGCATACTGTTACAAAAGGTATCCTGACTCCTGTAGGGCTTTGCTCTAAATCTTGTGTTGATCTGTCTTATAAAAAGTTTTCTGCTAAAAACGCATTTTTCAAAACTTCGAGACAAACATAAACTTTGCATTGCTTGAATATCACTGTCTGTATTTGGCTTTTTGTTTGACGGCGAAGAAATTTATACGGCGAATGCTCAGAGGAACGGAAACTCTCTCTGTAAGTGAAAATCACTTCAAAAGGATAACCCTTCCATTGCAAATCTCCTATCAGCAGGGGGCATGACATAGCACAGTCCAATTAACCTGGGGCAGTCCAGTCAAGGTCCAACAGATCTTTCAAAATCCAGTTAACCTGGGGCAGTCCAGTCAAGATTTCAAAAAATCTCAATGTGTAGAGTAATCTGATTCGAGACTCCTTCATCACCACTTGGGGCATTCGAATGTCAAAAGTGTTCAACAAATCAACTATCACATTTCCAGACTCGATTCCTGTATCTAGCCAGGGCACGTCTGAAGAGTTTGAGGATTTGATTCCTGTATCTAGCCAGGGCATATCTGTTGACGACTAATTCCAGATTCGATTCCTGTATCCAGCCAGGGCACGTCTGAAGAGTTCCAGATCAACACCTGTAACAAGCCAGGAAAACATCTGTGAACGACTGATTGTAGACCAACCCTTGTAACAAGCCAGGAAATTATCTACATCACCACTTGGGGCATTCGAATGTCAAAAGTGTTCAAAACCCCGATGCAGTTTTACACGAGCTCGTCCTCAGGAAGCCCTACACCGGTTCCTCTTCAAGACTTCTGAAAACAGTTTATGGATTCTTCCTAACAACGGATGTTAATCTACCAACTTGTTCAGATGCAATTTTTGAAAACAGTTTACGGACGCTTCCCAACAACGGATGCTGCTCTATTGCTTATTCAACCTCAAGACTTCTGAAAACAGTTCACGGGTTCTCCAAGTAACGGATGTTAACCTATCACTTGTTCGGATTCTTCTCAAGACTTCTAAAAACAGTTTATGGATTCTTCCCAACAACGGATGTTAATTTACCGACTTGTTCAGATGCAACTTTTGAAAACAGCTTACGGACGCTTCCCAACAACGGACGCTGCTCTATTGCTTATTCAATCTCAAGATTTCTGAAAATAGTTCACGGGTTCTCCAAGTAACGGATGTTAACCTATCACTTGTTCAGATTCTTCTCAAGACTTATGAAAACAGTTTATGGATTCTTCCCAACAACGGATGTTAATCTATTACTTGTTCAGATACAACCTTTGAAAACAGTTTACGGACGCTTCCCAACAACGGATGCTGCTCTATTGCTTATTCAACTTCTCAACGTTCTGAAAATAGTTTACGGATTCTCCAGTAACGGATGTCAATCTATCGCTTGTTCAGATTCCAAGCCTTCACCTGCAGCAATCAGAGGACTCTCGCAATCCCTAGCCAGAGAACCTTCCAGAGGCTAATTCCCCTCAGAGTCAAGTTTCATTATCCCCAGCGAAGCTAAAACTTCAAATTATCAATCCCTAGCGGAGCCAGACTAATGAACCTTCTCCCCACAGAGTTTTGGGAGGGCAAATCTTGAGTTCCCCAGTGAAGTCGCCAGATTTACTTCCCACCGAGCTGAAGATTCTCAATCTTACCTCCCCAGCATGAGTCTATTAGTTTAGAACTCCCCAGTAGAGGTCATCAGGAATTCTCTTCCCCAGCAACAGCCAGAGAATTATTCTCCCAGGCAGCAGTCAAGATTCTTTTATCTGCAGCCATCTCGGATTCGTTTATCCTCAGCAAGATAGCTCATCAGCTTACATGCGCGTTCATCACAATCATGTCATAAACATTGATGTCACATACATTGCATCATGCATCATGACATTGCATACAACTAACCCTTTACTTTTTCAGGTAAGATAAGTCGACAGACAAAGACCATCTCCCGAGATTCATCCAGAAATAGTTCAGATGTGACCCGGACATGGCGACATTCTGATACCTATTCCAGATCCATTCAGACGCATCATTAGAAAACCCTACACCGGTTCTTCTTCAACTTCAAGACTTCTGAAAACAGTTCACGGGTTCTCCAGTAACGGATGCTAACCTATTACTCGTTCAGATTCTTCTCAAGACTTCTGAAAACAGTTTATGGATTCTTCCCAACAACGGATGTTAATCTATCAGCTTGTTCTGATGCAACTTTTGAAAACAGTTTACGGACGCTTCCCAACAACGGATGTGGCTCTATTGCTTATTCAATCTCAACTCCTGAAAATAGTTTACGGATTCTCCAGACATGGATGTCAATCTATTTCTTATTCGGACTCCCAATTCAGAGATGTTCCAAAACATGGGTGCCTTTCTGATACTTGTCCACTCACCATTGACATGCAGTTCAACATGTCCAGATGGCATCTATAAGCCCATCCTTCTACCAGCAGTCGCCAAATGGCATCTTTAAGCCCATTATCAGATGGCATCTCTAAGCCCATCCCCCGACAAGATCCTGTCGCATCAGATGGCATCTTTAAGCCCATCACCAAATGGCATCTTTAAGCCCATTCACCTCTACCATCACATCGACGAGTGCAAATTTTCTGGGTACTTTAAGTGTCCAATCTTCTTTTACCTTCAAGTCGCGAAAGGCAAACTTGCCAATCTAACTCTTCAGGTTCAAGAAGATTGAACAGGGGCAACTGTTGTACCCCAAAATTTGCCCTCGCATTTTTCCACAAGAAATTACAGCTTCAGGCGTTTCCTGATTTTTCAAACTGGCTCAAGAATCAGACAAACGGACTTTTCTCGTCAGTCAGGACACAATTAGGGTTTTATTGATTTTTCAGGGCTCTGGATTGTTTCACACAGTTGGCTTAGGGTTTTGGTTGATTTTGGCTCAACTTTGATCAGGCGAACGCTCTTTGAAATTTAATCAGGAATTAGGGTTTTTGTGGGCACGTTCTCAGAAGGATTTAAATTCCACAGCACTTTGCAAGTTATTCCGAGATTTGGGTTGGATTCGCATTGTTTGACTTAATCAGTAAAAAGAATGCATTTGGTTTGAATTCACATTTGTTTGTTTGAGCCAGTCAAAAGATATATGCAGTTTGGATTTACAGTGTTTGGTAAAAATCACTGAAAAGGGAATGCGCCTGATCAGTTGTTTTGGTTGACTTTTGCTTTACTTTGGATATTGGAAAGGTCAGGTTTAACTGAGTAAATTGCTAAAGCGTTGTTTAAATTATTTATTATTCTGAGGTTAAGCGATTGGAATTTATTTTTCAATTACTTTAATCCAAAGAATTTTAAATAATAAATAAACAATAAAAGAGGAAATAGAATTAATTAGATAGTGAAAACTTTTATTTATTCTTAAATTATTTGTACAATTATTGTTTACAATTTATTTACAAACAATGATTTTACATTAATTTAAATTTAAATAAAAAAATGAAACTATCCTATTTTTTCTAAGTCTTCTATTCTTCAATTCTTCATCCTTTGCTCCCCTCCATTCAATTATTCATCTGCAAGAGAAAAAGAGAAAAGTCAAAAAGCAGATAAATAAATAATGACAGATAAATAAAAGACAATTCATCATTAAGGGCCACTGATTGGGATCAGTTAACCCTCTCTGCAAATCACGGGATTTCTCCCGGTTCACAAAGAGGGAAGAATTTTTATTTGCTAATCATGAATGCACAAGGTTGAAAAAATGCAAAGTTTGTCAACAAACTGCACAGTTCAAATCAAACTAAAAATCCAAATTCCAACTTTCTGTCAAAAATGCCAAAAAATGCAAGTTACTATCCAAAATGCTACTCAAAGCTGTCAATAAAGAAGATTTGGCAAAGATATGAAAAGTTCCAAAAGTACAAAGGCTGTCAAAAGAAGAGACAAGAATGCAGAGAAAAATGGTTATGCAAGCAAGCCATTTTCTTTTCATCATTTCCCAAATGGAGTGGCCCTTTCAGAACAAGAAAAGTACAAAGCATAATATTATTTAATGCAACTGTACTGAGAGAGAAAGAAGAAGAGAGATAAGAGAGAAGGTTTTTAGGCTTTAGGCAGGAAGGCATGATAAAAATATACAAAACTGCCAACAACACAGTGGACAAAAGAAAACAAAGAAAATAAAAAGTTTTGATCAATAAAACAGTAGGATATAAAAAACAGAAGAAAGATAAAAAGAGAGGAGGGGTAAACCACCAAAGCCCTGAACCTGTTGTCCAGACCCCAAGCATAAAACCAGCAAACCACCAAAGCTCATTAACCTGCTAAGGCATCAACCTGCAGAAGCCTAAATCCTCCATCTCATAGTAAACCATAAACCAGTCAAACCTGCCTTAAGCTTACAAAAAGCCTTACCATTTTCAAAACCAAAAAGCTCAGAAACCAGCATAACCTGCAAGCATATCAGTTTCAAACCTAAAAGCCAAAATCCTGCATATGCCATAAAGCCAAAATCCTGCATATGCCATAAAGCCAAAATCCTGCATATGCCATAAATCCTAAAAAACTGCTTGAAACCTCAAAAGTACAAAAACAAGCCATAACCTGTCAAAACCTTACCAAAAGGCAAGACCCTGTCCAGCCTCACTAAAACTAAAACCTGTGAGACATCACAAGCCTCACCCTACCTGAAGCCTCACTACCTGTCAAACTGCACAAACCTAAAGCCAAAAGATATCCAAACCTGAGCTGCCAAAAGGCCAAGGCCTGTGACCCTCAAGCCCTCAAAAATGTTTTGTCATTGGCAAATCGAGGCAACCAACTCTAAGCCCTCAGAACACTCATCATTGGGCAGTAAATAAAACATATTCAAGGCAACTCAGAGAGGAGACAAAAGAAGCATAAACAAAAGGCATTCAAAGGCATTCAAAGGCAAGCGTAAAAGGCAACATAAGCAACGAGTACACAGGGAGAGAAGAAGAAAGAAGTGAATTTTCAAAAAGGGGTTTTCAGTCAGTTCATCATAAAACCCTAAATTGGCAAAAAAGGTAAAGATACCAGTTAAAGCTCTCATCACGCCATCTTCCTTCACCACTGAGCCTCCTAAGCACCTCCATCTTCTTCCTCCCCTCTGTCAAGGTAGTTCTCTTTTTCCCCTTTCCTCTCATACCTCACACAAGACAAACCAAAATGCATTAATCAATAAAACACGGAATCAGATTCAACAATCAAAAAATCTTAACATGCAAATCTAAAACGTCTAACAAATTTGAGACATTTCGTAACCTTGTTTTACCGTTGCTTGAACGAACGCGAGGGGAAGGACGAGAGGTGGCACTGGTGGCTAGGCGGAGAGATGGCACTCAAGGACGATCGGAGAAGATGAAGTAACGAACGAACGGCGCGTTTCACAAACCCTAAGCCAATGTCCCAGACTGAACAAAAACAAAATAGAACCCTAAAACGTTCTTGAGCCAAACGTGGGCCTCGTTCCCTTCTGAGCGCCTAAGCCCAAAACACCTTTTTTTTATTATTTTTCATTCAGTTTGCTTCACATGGACCTAATGCCCCTTTTTGGCCCATTTAAGTATCAAAACTTTTTTAGCATATAAAACATTTTCTCTTTTGTTAAATAAACTAACATAATATTTTTTAACATTAATAATACTTTTTTCATATATATATAATAATTAAATTTTATATAGAACTAATATTTTTTCTTTACAATTAAACTCACATTTTCTTTTATTTTTTTATATACATAGAATATAATTTTTCTTAAGATTAATACTTAATTTGTATATTAATACTTTAACACTCTTAGAATATATTTTTTCAATATATACATAACTTTAAAACATTTAATTAAATTATTTTTGTACATAACACATAAAAATACATTTTTTCTAATTTAATTCTTGATATTTATTTAAAACATACTTTTGGTATATAATAAATAAAGATTCATTTTTTTATACATAACATAATTAGAACTTAGAACATTTAATCAAAACATTCTTTTTTGTACATATAAAGAATATACAAGATTACAAGACTAATTAATTAAGTAAACACTAAATTTTTCTTTAAGTTAAAACAATACTTAATAATACTCATTCAATTTCACATCTCTAACCTGTAAATAATTACATACACGTATGCACGTACACTTACACAATATACTTGCATTTTGATACATTATTCGCTTATACTTGTATATTCGTTACATTTACATTTGATCGCAAATTAGATTTGGTTGTAATCTTATTGGACATTACATTCCTAAAGTCTCATCCCCATTTGTGAATTTGTACCCCCACTCCCGGATGCTTATTTTGTAATAGCGTAGACTTTACATTTTCGCAATTTACCGCTTTCGAATTATACCATGGTTAGACCTAGGGTTTGCATGTACATAAAACCAAACGCTAGATAACCTAATACAAGACAAATACATGAAATCAATACACAATCACACTTGCACCCTCTAGGGTAATCCCACATGTTGTCTTCCAAAATGGGCCATGCTTGCATGTCGAGTATCTTTGGCAAAACAAAATTCAAATGATCATAAGTCCCTCGATGACGCTTTCAAATGTTGCCTAAAACGGAATGATCATAGTCCCTTCAAAGCAAATTGCCAAAGACACTTGGCACCATTGCATTCATGGTCCATACGATGACCCGCGCCCGTCCCGAACAAACTTCCTAAACGCAAGATTGTCCACCAAATTCAATGGTGGAACAAAATTGTTCAAAAGGGTTGAAAACATAGAGAAAACCTTTGAGTACATTAGGGTAGACAAAACTCTTAGTTACTTGAGATCAACTTGCAAAAACACTTGCCTTCTTTTCAAAAAAAACCACATTCCACAAGCACTTTCAAAACAAACTCTCAAAACATTTTGAAATATCTTTTCGAAAAGATACACACCTTTGTAAAATATTCGAGTAAAGAATTGTTACAAGGTTAGCCTAAGACAAGGCATCTTCTTCCAAAACATTTTCAAAAACACACACACCTATACACCATTTTCAAGCAATCGAAAATCAAGGCAAGTGATCTAAAAAACCAAGTAACTAAGAGCCCATGGATAACCATGGATGAAAAGGGTGCTAATACCTTCCCTTTTCATAATCTACCCCCCGGACCCACGAAATATCTCAAAAGGTTTTTTGCTGTGCTTTTTTAACCTTTCCTTTAGGATAAAATAAAAAGTCGGTGGCGACTCTTGCTCAACCGAAACATTTACGAAAACAAACGCAAAACCATAGTCAGTTCTCCCACCGTATCACACCTAGGGTTTGTATGCAAATCAAATAACAAATAGCTTGACTAATACAAAGACAAAAAAGCATGAAAATGGACAACTCCAATGCACACTTGCACCCTTAGGGTTACTCCACTTGTTGCCTTCAAAAATGGGCCATGTTGTATGTTGAGTGTCTTTGGCAAAACAAAAACAAATCAAATGATCATAGTCCCTCGATGACGCTTTCTCAAGTTGCCTAAAAATGATCAAGTCCCTCAAAGAGAAAAAAATTGCCAAAGACACTTGGCACTATTGCATTCATGGTCTAAACGATGACCCGCGCCCGTCCCGTTAACATCCTAACACAAGGTTGTTCACCAAATACAATGGTGAAACAACACTGTTAAAAGGGTTAAAACATGAGAAAGACCTTTGAGTAAATTTAGGAGTAGACAACTCTTAGTTACTTGATCAAACTTGCAAAACACACTTGCCTACTTTCAAAACACACCCCACAACACAACTTTCAAAACAACTTTCAAAAAACATTGAAACATCTTTTCAAAAAAGACAAACACCTTTGTAAAACATTCGAGTAAAGAATTGTTACAATGGTTGCCTAGACAAGGCATCTTTTTCAAAACATTTTCAAAACCACACACACAAAAGCACCATTTCAAACAATTGAAAAGCAAAGGCAAGTGATCTAAGCAAGTAACTAAGAGCCCATGGATAACCATGGATAGAAAGGGTGCTAATACCTTCCCTTTCTATAATCTACTCCCCGAACCCACGAAAACATCTCAAAGGTTTTTCCTGTGCTTTTTAACCTTTCCTTAGGATAAAATAAAAAGTCGGTGGCGACTCTTGCTCAACTGAAACATTTGCGAAAACAAACGCAAAACTTCAAGTCAGTTCTCCCACCGTATCACAGAACTGGCGACTCTGCTGGGGAAAAAAAGAAAAGTGGAGTAACCTTAGGGCTTAGATCACCCTTTTGCATGACTAATTGTTTGCTTTGATTGCTTTACATTTTGGTTCTCTTGTTTGAGCTTGAAATCCTATACCCGGATTTGGGAAATATTCATAGATAGAAATACGTTGTGGAAACTGTGTGGGGTATACCGACACGGTTGAAGCAATAGCTATATTAGTGCGACATATTTGTGAGTACCGGTAACCCTTGAGTTCAATCAAGGAGAGTACGGGGCCGCTGAGTGATGTCACTAAGCACTAATGACCTAGAACCTTACTTGACCATCTTATCCTTTTATTAGGGGTAGTGAGATGACTGGCTTTGGTGCAGTCCAAAGTTGGTAGATACTCGATACTACACTCATTGAGGGTTGTTTTCTTGGAATATTTTGGTCGCTAGTTAAGTGGCTAAACCAAAACAATGAACATGGAAAACTATCCAATGATATTGAGCTCCTTAGAACCCGGTTACTATTTATAGGACAGGTTTTTAAGCAAACTAAACTCAAGAGGGTACTTACCTATGAAACCCCATGCAAGCCTGAAACAAGGGTTTTGTGTGACTTGCTTGTACATATGTTTGTGCATACATCATGAACATCATAAAGCATCATATGCATCCACTAACCATTTCAAGGGTTTGGATCTTCATCTTTGTTCTTATTTTGTAGGTCATGGAAATTCTTCACAGGAAAACTATCCAAGTCAACCTTGTGAGAATCCCTCCTCAACTCAAGGAGCTTACATCCAGAATTCCAGAAAGCTCTCTCTTCAGTGAAAGACATGGTAGACTGCTCAGCCTAGTCAACACCAACATTGAAGAAGACATGGTGAAAGTGTTGTTCCAATTCTTTGACCCCCTTCACCACTGTTTCAAATTCCCTGACTACCAATTGGTGCCTACTTTGGAGGAATTTTCTCAACTCCTGAGAATTCCTATTCTTAATCAACTACCCTACAACGGTATGGAAAAAGAACCAAAGCCTGAAGATGTTGCTCAAGCACTACACTTGCAACCATCTGACATCAAGGGGCATTGGGAGACTAGAAGTGGTGTCAAGGGCTTCTTGGCAAAGTTCTTGTTTGAGAAGGCACAAGAGTATTGGAACTCCTTGGATCTACAAGCCTTTGAAGAGATTGTGGCACTCCTCGTTTATGGGTTGGTCTTGTTCCCAAATCCTGACCAACTTATAGATGTCAATGCTGTCAAGATTTTCCTATCCAGGAATCCCATACCTACATTGCTTGGGGACATCCTCCACTCATTTTACACACGAACAATGAGAAAGAGAGGTGTTCTCATGTGCTGTACTCCTCTCCTTGCAAGGTGGTTTATTTCTCACCTTCCACAATCTGTTTTGAAGAATGAGCAAGGCTTAAGGTGGTCACAACGATTGATGACCCTCACACATTCTGATGTACATTGGTGTTCTCGGTCCAGAGAAAATGTCATCATCATCGATCGTTGTGGTGAATTCCCTAATGTTCCATTACTTGGCATTAGAGGAGGCATTACCTACAACCCCTGTCTAGCTTTGAGACAATTTGGATATGCTCGGAGGGATGGCCCTCATGACATGCTGATTCCTGACCTAGTTTTTGACTTCGACAACAACGTGAAAGGACTTCGATAAAGATTCATCAGAACTTGGAGGATGCCTAACAAGGTAGATAGCAAGACACTGGGGCACAAGAACTCCATCCCTCTTGAGCCTTACCTCATGTGGGTACGAACCCGAGCCCAGAGTCTTATGATGCCTTACCCTCATATTCTCCCTTTGATTAAAGAGCCTGTTAAGGAAGGAGAGGTTCCATACACCATCCTACATCCTGACATGCCAACATCATGGGAGGAAATGCAGAAGAGTTGGATCCAACTCAAGGAAGAAAGGGATACTTTCGAAGCCAGCTTCTACGCCAGTGAGAAGAAGGTTTTGGAGCTTACCTGCCGACTTCACGAGGAGGAGACCCTCAACACTTACATCGCACGAAAGAGGATGCGCAACATATTTTTACCTTAAGAAGTTTTTGTAATATTTGGCCCATGGGGCATTTATGTACTGACAAAATTTCTTCTTATTAATATGACGTGTGTTCTTTTTGTTTGCAACAACTTTGAATTTCTAAATCCTTGAATGCATTGCATGAATAAACATATCATTCATCATATGCATAAACAGGTCTTCACGCCAGGTTTCCTTATCTTTCTGCTGTTTATTTCAGTAAGATGGATCTTGAACAGACGGTCAAAGATCTGCAGTCACAAAACTCGCAGTTTCAACAGCTCCTAATGACCTTAGCAAAGGGTCAGGAGGATCTTAAAGCTATGTTAGGGAATAAAGAGCAAGAAAAAGGAAAAAAGAAGAAGAAAAGAGTTGGGGTAGCTACACTGGGAAGAAGGTTTGAGAATGAAGCTATGAGAGTTCTTGAATTCCCCTCCACATCTGATGAGGGGACCGGTAAAGGAAAAGGGGTTGCATTACCTTCTGAGTCCGAGACTGAAGAGGAAGAGGTTGAGGAAGATGAAGACTACTCAGAGCAGAAATACCCGCCAGCGGATGACAAATACAAAAACCAGGAGGATAGACTAGCAGCTATGGAGCTGCAAAGGGTTCCCGGGCTAGATTTTGAAGAATTGGGATTGATTGCTGGGATTGTGATCCCTTCAAAGTTTAAGGTGCCAATTTTTGAAAAATATGACGGGCTGTCTTACCCGAAGATGCACCTGAGGTCATATGTCAGAAGAATTCAACCTCATACATCCGACAGAAATCTTTGGGTACACTTCTTTCAGGACAGCTTGTCTGGTACACAGCTAGACTGGTTTTACCAGCTTGAGAGGTCAGAAGTGCATAACTGGGAAGACTTGGCAGCTGCCTTTTATTGCTAGTATCAATATAATACTGACTTGGCGCCAACCCGTACTCAACTACAGAGTATGGGGATGGCCTCAAATGAGGGATTCAAAGAATACGCCCAGAAATGGCGCGACTTGGCCGAAAGGGTGCAGCCACCTCTTTCAGATAGGGAACTAGTTGATATGTTCTTGGGGACCCTATATGGCCCGTTCTTCAACCATTTGATCGGGAGCTCTTCCGCAGGGTTTAGTGAATTGATTCTGACTGGCGAACGGGTGGAAGCTGGTATTAAGAGTGGGAAGATTCAAAGGGATGCCTCTGCCTCCACAACTATTAAGAAATCATTTCCGACCAAGAAGGAAGCAGTTGTTGTGTACTCTCAGAAAGGATCGGGAAGAACTGAGCGCCGACCGACTGTAGGGGCCGTGATGATTCAAAATTCATCAAATGATCAGCCTCGTAACAATCAGTCCAGACCTAAACAGCAATGGGGAGAACGACCACAACGGCAGTTCACCCGCATCAATATGACGCCCGCACAAGTTCTTCCCCATTTGTTGAAGCTGAATCTCACCAATATCAAAGAGGCACCAAAAAATGTGAATACAACTTCCCCGCATTATCATCCCAATGCTAAATGTGCCTATCATTCTGATAGCATCGGGCATGACACCAACGATTGCTAGGCGCTTAAGCATAAAATTCAAGATTTAATAGATGCAAAAGAGGTTGAGTTCGACGCCCCAGAGAAGCTGAATGTAATATCTGCTCTGATGCCAAAGCATGGTCGCAATGTCCATGCTGTTGAAGAAGATCTGTTTGTTTCTACTGTTGATGATCTAATAACCCCATTACTGACAATCAAGTTGAATCTGTTGAAGGCTGGGATTTTCCCAGGATGTAAAGAAGATTGATACTTTTGTTCCTCCCTCCCGATCGACTGTCCATTGCTGAAGATAGGCATCCAACGCCTAATGGACAACCAACAAATTCTTTTCGAAAAGACTCCCGTTACTCCAACTCCTATCAATGAAGTTTTAATAATCACCATTTCCACCAATCTTTCCAAGGTCCCCAAAAGGCCTGTTAAGATTACATCTGCTACGAAGATTGTTCCCTTGAAGATAACCATGCCTGGGCCCGTCCCCTACAAATATGACAAATCAATACCATGGAATTATGGTGGAGAAATCTACTACCATGGTGTTAAACAAATTGAGATAACTGAAGAGAGCTCTGAAGAAGAAACTGCCGACATTGGAAACATTGTCGGTACGAGCAAGATTACCCGAAGTGGGAGAATTTTCTCTCCAGAGATTTCCCCTCCAAAGGCAATCTTTGGACCTGCAGTTGTTCCCAAGGTTACCCCTGCACCGATAAAACTATCTGCAAGAATGCCAATAATTGAAGAAGCCGTTACTCCCGTGGTTGTTCCTCCTGCTGCTGCTGATAAGGGGAAAGGGATCCAAGATGAGCTCGTCAGGACGAGGGCTCAGCCATTGGTCATCCCCGAAACCTCTAAAAAAGAAATGGAGGAGATTCTGAAAATAATTAAGAAGAGTGATTATGATGTGGTAGAGCAACTGGGGAAAACCCCCTCGAAGATCTCCATGTTAGCATTGCTGCTTTGTTCGGAGGCTTATGCCAAAGCATTGATAAGATTTCTGAAGACAGCCCATGTTCCCCAGGAAACCTCAGCCGATCAATTCCAGGATTGTGTAGCCAGCCTTACCGCCGACAACGGCCTGGGTTTCTCTGATGCTGACCTGACTCCGAAAGGAAGAAAGCACAATGACGCATTGCATGTGTCAGTTGAATGTCAAGGAACCACTCTCGCCCATGTCTTGGTCGACACTGGTTCTTCCCTAAATGTGCTACCTAAAAAGGCTCTCGACCGGTTGGATTGCAAAGGCTTGGAGCTGAAACCAAGTAATATCATTGTCAGGGCCTTTGACGGGTCTAAAAGAATGGTGCATGGGGAGGTCGACATTCCCATCAAGGTAGGCACTGAAGTTTTCCACTCAACCTTCTATGTGATGGACATCCGTCCGTCATACTCTTGCTTGCTATGGAGGCCATGGATACATAATGCTGGGGCAGTCACTTCCTCTCTGCATCAGATGTTGAAATACCCGGGAAAAATCATAACTGTACACGGTGAAGAGGAGTACATGATCAGTCATTTGAATTCTTTTCGGTATGTGGAAGTGGACGGCGAATTCATTGAAACACCCTTTCAGCACTTCGAGGAAATTTCTCCCGAGGTTGCAGTAGCAAAGGCAGTAGCTGAGGTACCCAAGCAGGTGGCCAGGATGGCATCTCTGAAAGACACAAAGGCTGCAATGAAGGAGGGGAAGAGCTTAACATGGGGTCAGTTGCCTGACTTTCCTCACACGACAGACAAGTTTGGGTTAGGATTACCGTTGCGGGGCAAAAAGCTATGCGTCGCTCAAAAATTGAAAGAGCACCCATCAAGATTTCTCCTCATGGAATCAATGCTTTGGAAGACGAAGACGAAGAGGCCAACATTGAAGATTGGATCTTCCCAACCATAGAAGGGGGATTACACAACTGGGAGGCGAAAGACTTCGTTCCCATTACTTTCATCAATCAGTAATTTATCTTTCGAACATTTTCTGTTGGTCTGTAATAATTACTAAAACAATCTGCACACTATTTTTCACCTCATGCCTTGCCCGGGGCATGTAGGTCCATTTGTAAGGGTTTTGATTCTCTTCATATTCATATGCCATGTTTAATGAATCATTGGACGTTTTTCATTTATAAACTACTGTGTTCATTTTCTTTCCTTTTGCATTTTTGTTTGTTTAAGGATTGTTATCCCTTACACACACCCACACTCACAAATGCAGGTACCCATCCACTCTGGATTCTATGGGTGACTATTCTGTTGTATCCTTCAATAACTCTAAAGATTTGGTCAATCAAGCTGAGTATGAAGATGACGAAGATTGTGAAGTACCAGGAGAGCTAGCCAGACTTCTACAACAAGAAGAGAGGGCCCTCTTACCTCATGAATAGTTGTTGGAAACAGTCAACTTAGGAACAGAGGAAGACAAGAAAGAAGTACAAGTGGGTGCCAATCTGGAACCAAGTGTCAAGAAGCGCTTAATACAGTTGTTGAATGAGTACGTTGAAATCTTCGCCTGGTCTTCTGAAGACATGTCGGGTTTAGACACAGATATAGTGGTTCACCGTCTCCCTACAAGAGAGGATTGTCCACCGATCAAGCAAAAAGTCCGCCGAATGAGGCCCGACGTGTCTGAGAAGATTAAAGCTGAAGTAATGAAGCAATTCAACGCTGGATTTCTGGATGTTACATCCCATCCACAATGGGTTGCTAACATTGTGCCTGTTCCTAAAAAAGACGGCAAGGTCAGAATGTGTGTGGACTACCGGGATTTGAACATGGCCAGTCCTAAAGATGATTTTCCGCTGCCACATATTGACATCTTGATTGACAACACAGCTCAGCACAAAGTGTTTTCCTTCATGGACGGATTCTCGGGCTACAACCAGATTAAAATGGCCCCCGAGGACATGGAGAAAATAACCTTTGTTACACAATGGGGTACCTTCTGTTACAAGGTGATGTCGTTCAGACTGAAGAACGCAGGGGCAACTTATCAGCGTGCCATGGTGGCTTTGTTTCATGATATGATACATCATGAGATCGAAGTTTACGTAGACGACATGATAGCTCGATCGAAAACAGAGGAGGAACACCTTGAACATCTGCAAAAGCTGTTTTCCAGGTTGAAGGAGTACAAACTCAGGCTGAATCCAAGTAAGTGCACCTTTGGAGTTAGGTCTGGTAAACTTCTAGGATTTATTGTCAGCAACAAAGGCATCGAGGTCGATCCAGCAAAAGTGAAGGCTATACAAGAAATGCCTGCCCCCCGTACTGAAAAGGAGGTTAGAGGGTTCTTGGGGCGCTTGAATTATATTGCCAGATTCATCTCTCATCTGACGTCTACCTGTGAGCCAATTTTCAAACTATTGAAGAAAGATCAGGTAGTCGAGTGGAACGACGACTGCCAAGCTGCTTTTGATAAAATCAAAGAGTATTTGCTAGAACCTCCTATTCTGATGCCACCCGTCGAAGGAAGGCCGCTGATCATGTATCTGACTGTTTTGGACAACTCAATGGGGTGCGTACTGGGCCAACATGACGAGTCTGGTCGAAAAGAGCATGCCATTTATTACCTTAGCAAAAAGTTTACCGACTGTGAGACTCGCTACTCACTGCTCGAGAAAACTTGTTGCGCTTTGGTATGGGCTGTTCGCCGACTAAGGCAGTATATGTTGACTCATACCACTCTGTTGATTTCCAAAATGGATCCTATCAAGTATATCTTCGAGAAGCCTGCTTTATCTGGAAGAATCGCTAGATGGAAAATGATCCTGACTGAGTATGACATCCAGTATACTACCTAAAAAGCTATAAAAGGGAGTGTACTAGCTGACCATCTAGCTCAGCAAGCTATCGATGATTATCAACCCATGAGATTCGACTTCCCGGACGAGGACATCATGACTTTGGACAACATTAAAGGTAACAGACCATATGACGGACCTGAAAATGGATCCCAATGGACCCTGTACTTTGATGGAGCTTCAAATGCACTTGGAAACGGTATCGGTGCAGTACTCATTTCCCCGGAAGGTTGCCATACACCTTTCACGGCCCGACTTTGTTTCAGCTATACCAACAACATGGGTGAATATGAAGCTTGCATCTTTGGTCTCAAGGCTGCTATAGACTTGGGGATCAAATCTTTGATCGTATTTGGGGACTCGGCTTTGGTTATCAGTCAAATCAAAGGAGAGTGGGACACCAAACATCCTAATCTTATCCCATACAAAGAACATGTTTTGACATTGCTGCCTCATTTCGAGCAGATCACCTTCGAGCACTTCCCGCGAGAAGAAAATCCGCTTGCAGATGCTCTGGCAACAATGTCCTCCATGTTTAAACTCAACTGGGATAACGAGGCTCCCCAAATCACCATCGAGCGAATGGATGAACCTGCGCATTGTCATGAGATTAATACCGAATAAGTAGTGGGACAACCCTGGTTTCACGAAATCAAAAGGTATCTCCAGACTAGAGAGTATCCTGAAGGAGCTTCCGTCAATGACAAAAAGTTCTTAAGGAGATTTGCAGCCAAGTTCTTCCTAAGCAATGGCATCCTTTACAAGCGCAGCCATGATTGTGTTTTACTTCGTTGTGTGGACAAAGCTGAAGCAGAGTTAATCATGACTGAGATACATAGTGGCACGTTTGGCACCCACTTGAGCGGACATATGATGGCTAAGAAGATTCTAAGGGCAGGCTATTACTGGTCTACTATGGAAGTTGATTGCCATCAACATTCCCGTACTTGCCACAAATGTCAAGTCTATGCCGACAAGATTCATATTCCTCCTGTTCCTCTCAACGTTCTGACAGCTCCTTGGCCATTCGCAATGTGGGGCATTGACATGATTGGAGAGATCAAGCCCACAGCGTCCAATGGACATCGCTTCATTCTGGTCGCCATTGACTATTTTACCAAATGGGTCGAAGCAGCTTCCTTCGCCTCTGTTACAAAGAATGTGGTTGCCCACTTCATCAAGAAGAACCTCATATGCCGGTATGGTGTCCCCGACAGGATCATTACAGACAACGGTACAAATCTGAATAATACTATGATCACCGCTCTATGCGAACAGTTCAAGATTTATCATCACAATTCATCTCCCTATCGGTCGAAGATGAACGGTGTTGTTGAAGCCGCGAACAAAAACATCAAGAAGATCATTCAGAAAATGACAGTGACCTATAAGGACTGGCATGAGATGCTACCATTTTCTCTGCATGGATACCGTACCACGGCACATACTTCAACAGGGGCAACCCCATTTTCTTTGGTATATGGCATGGAAGTTGTCCTACCCATGGAAGTTCATATTCCTTCTTTAAGGATTATGAAGGACTCGAGTTTGAGTGAAGACGATTGGATTCAGACCCGACTTGATAAACTCAATTTGATCAACGAGAAACGACTCACTGCTGTTTGCCATGGTCAGACGTACCAAAAACGGATGATCAAGGCTTTCAACAAGAAAGTCAGACGTCAAGTATACCAAGTCGGAGATCTTGTAATCAAGCGGATTATCTTGCCGCAAAGTGATCCCAGGGGCAAATGGACTCCTACTTACGAAGGACCATTTGTAATCAAGAGCATCTTTTCTGGTGGTGCAATGATTCTGACCACCATGGACGGCGACGATTTGCCACACCCTGTGAACGCAGACATAGTCAAAAAATACTACGCATGAAACAAACCCGACAAGTTGAAAACCCGAAAGGGCGACTTGGGCAAAAATGGGCATCCCGGTGAACCGAAAACCCGAAAGGGCGGTTCAGGCAAAAATTAGGGATAAAACAAAAAATTTGTACACCCGGCAAGTTGAAAACCAGAAAGGGCGGCTTGGGCAAAAAAGGGTTTCCCGGTGAATCGAAAACCCGAAAGGGCGATTCAGGAAAAAGTTAGGGAACTAAAGCATATGACTATGTCTCGTCGGATCACTTTAAAGAACAATCTCTTCATCAACAAGCTCCAAACTTCTGATCAATCCAATCATCGGCGGACGAAGCATTGAATGGACAAGATATTCAGAGTTGTGAAGGCTATTGCAGAATGGGGATCCCATGGAATTGTTTCACATAGCCATCTTTCTTTTGTATAAATTTTTCAATTTTTACGACAACATCCTCTTACTAGGATGTCTGTCTCCTTTGAACAAAGATACTCATAAAAAGTTAATACAAATACTTTTCCAAATACAGAAATTTGCTTTATCTTCCTTTTTCTCTTTTGCACTTATGTTTTATTTGAGAAACGTCCAATGTTTTGTTAAATAGGCATATGCATTTGAACATAATCATTTTCTTACAAATCAAGAAAGATGACTGCTGATAGGTTGAAGGTACAGATAGATGTCTTGATGCCCTTTCAGAAGAAATCCCCAACGGAATTAAACTCCAAATTCCTCAACAAGGTTAAAATCCAGAACTTAATTCCCTAAACAGAGTTAAACTTCAGGATCCTCAGCAGAACAAAAGCTTTCTCAAAACTAATTTCCCCAGCTAAGAGAGCCTTCCAGAACTTAATTCCCCTCAGAGTTAAGTTTCAGTATCCCCAGTGGAGCCTTAAAAATCTGAAAATCCTATCCCTAGTTGAAGCCAACTATCAATCCCCAGTGGAGCTAAAACTTCCAACTATCAATCCCCAGCGGAACCAGACTAGTGAACCTTCTCCCCACAGAGATACTTCCCATCAGATTGAAGATTCTCAAGTTTACTTCTCCAGCTTAAGCCTACCAGGTTCTGGACTCCCCAATAGAGATCATCATAATTCGCATTCCCTACAAGTCACCAAGGAGTTCCAATCCCCAGCAGTGGTCCTAAAATCCCCCAACAATTAAAGATCTTGTTCCCCAAGCAGTCAGCAGTCAACAAGGATGTCTCATCTTTAGCAATCAAAAATTCTTACACTCCCCTGCAGCAGCAAGGATTCACCTTCCCTGGCAGCAGTCAAGATTCTATTATCTTCAGCTATCCAGGATTCATCTATCCCTAGCAAGACAGCTCATCAGCTTACATGCACATTCATTACATTCATATCATAAACATTGATATAGCATATTTTGCATCATACATTTCATGCAACATAACCTTGTGTTTCAGCTAATATTTTACCCTTTTCAGGATAAGATTAATAAGCTTCGACTTCTGAAAACATTTTACGGATTCTCCAAACACGGATGTTAATCTATCGCTTGTTCAGACTCAACTTTTGAAAACAGTTTACAGACGCTTCCCAACATGGATGCTGATCTATTGCTTATTCAACTTCAAGACCTCTGAAAACAGTTTACGGGTTCTCCAGACACGGATGTTAACCTATCGCTTGTTCAGATCCAAGACTTCTGAAAACAGTTTACGGATTCTCCAAACACGGATGTTAATCTATCGCTTGTTCATATGCAACTACTGAAAACAGTTTACGGGTTCTCCAGACACGGATGTTAACCTATCGCTTGTTCAGATCCAAGACTAGTGAAAACAGTTTACGGATTCTCCAAACACGGATGTTAATCTATCGCTTGTTCAGACTCAACTTTTGAAAACAGTTTACGGACGCTTCCCAACATGGATGTTGATCTATTGCTTATTCAACTTCAAGACCTCTGAAAACAGTTTACGGGTTCTCCAGACACGGATGTTAACCTATCGCTTGTTCAGATCCAAGACTTCTGAAAACAGTTTACGGATTCTCCAAACACGGATGTTAATCTATCGCTTATTTAGATGCAACTACTGAAAACAGTTTACGGATTCTCCAAACACGGATGTTAATCCATCGCTTGTTCAGACTCAACTTTTGAAAAAACAGTTTACGGACGCTTCCCAACACGGGTGTCAATCTATTGTTTATTCAAATTCTCAACTTTTGAAAACAGTTTACGGATTCTCCAAAAACGGATGTCAATCCATTGCTTATTCAAGATCCCCAGTTCAGAGATATTCCAAACATGGATACCTTTCTGATACTCGTCCACTCACCAACAACATAACAGTTCAACATACAATCCAGATGGCATCTTTAAGCCCATACCGACAAGATTCTGTCACATCTCCAGATGGCATCTCTAAGCCCATCTCCATCAAGATTCCACCATCTCCAAATGGCATCTTTAAGCCCATTCCCGCACCTATGTTTTGACGAGTGCAAATTTACGGGCACTCTAGTGTCCAATCTCCTTTCACCTTCGAGACGCGAAAGGCAAACTTTCCAATCTAACTCTTCAGGTTCAAGAAGATTGAATAGGGGAAACTGTTGTACCCCAAAATTTTCCCTCTCATTTCATCAACATTTTCTAACCACAAGACTCTTGGAGCTCAAGATATAGTTAGGGTTTGCTCTGTTCAAGGCTCCTCCTTGCACTGTTGACCCAGATTAGGGTTTGAGTTTGCACAAGGATATTTTGACCTAAAATTCCCAATGTGACTTTCATGCTTCATGTTGGACTCACAAGTTTATCCATACCAAGTTTCAAGCCTTGATTCCAATCTTTGCCCAGTCAATTGGACAGTTGACCTAGAAATCAACTGTATTGGGGAAAGAGTCAACTGTGGCCAATTGACAGTCAAACCTCATGAAATTTGACCCACATCAACATAATAAACTCATATGAACCATTTGGTCAAGTTTGGATCACAATTCCACAAGAAATTTGATCAGATCATCAAAAGGGCAAAATGGTCATTTTTAGGGTTTTGACTGCACAAAGACATTTTTTGACTGTTTGACCTAATCAATGGAAAACCAAGCTCACATATGGACTCAAGAACTCAATGGAATTGTCTTGACCCATTCAACAAGTTCAAAAGATCTCAAATGCATAAGATTGACAGATGAATTTTTTAGTCAACTGATCAAATTTGACTGTATACTGAAAAGTCAAACTTTGACTTTTTGGTCAAAATCAAGTGCCAAGATTTATTTTTCATCAAAACATGTCAAATTATGAAACTTGTTCATCAAGAAATCCAAATTTGCAAATTAGGGTTTAAAATGAGAAAATTTCATAACTTAGAATTTTTCTAAGTTATGAAACTTCCTTATTTTTTTCTAACTTTGTCCCATTTTTTCACCAATATGCAAATGGATTCAAACAAAACTTGAAACATGGAAGTTGTAGTCCATTGAAAAATCTCCAACTTTGATTCACAAAGTTTTATCTAAGGAAGCTTGTAGCTCAAGTTATGATTTTTGGAACAAGGGTGCAAAACATTTTTAACTTAGAAAATTTTTGACCTATTCTAGGCAGGATTTTTGTCCAACTTCTTGGCCATTTTTCACATGCTTCCACTTGGAGTTTCAATTTGCATTACAAATATGGATTGTAGTACACATTCCAAGCTTTACAAATTATCCAAGAACTTCTCAAACACCCTTGTGGTTAGGGAGAATCGAATTTGCAAAGTTGGGCAAAATTCACTTTTGTTCATAACGAAATGCATGTTCATACAAGTTCCATTTTAAAATCAGCTTGTACAAAGCTAGCTTGCAGGCCTCAAAACCAGTTTTACACACCTTAATTAAATGTCAAACCATTGTATTAAGGTATTATTTCATCCATTTGGACATTACATGCTAAACTAATCCTTAATTAGAAAAAGCAACTTTGCCATTTTTAAAAAGTAGTGCTTTATGTCAAATACCAAATCCAAGAGGCATGGGGCCAGATCTTTGAGGCCAGATAGAGTCCACAAATTTGTGTTACCAAGAGTAAGATATGCAGCATACATAGAGGGTGGTACAGGCCTGCATTGGAACTGACCATATCCTTGCTTACATTGGAAGAAACTTGGCAAACTCATACCAACTCTCACTTCCTGCAAGCATAAGCCAGAAAAAACTTTGTGAACCTCTTACACACATCAAAACAGACCTAAGGCACGATTCAACCATCTCTCATACCTCCCAAAACACAAAAACACCCTCTTGCTGCAGAAACAGAGCAAGTTCTGCAACTTGACTTCCACAATCCATTCCACTCGTGCACTTTGGCTAAAACCAGTTCAAATACATTCCATATCATCCATTGGAACTATCCCTAGCCTTAAACCCAAGCTGTAACATCCCTAACATAACTTGCCATTTTCAGTTTTCAGTTTTGCAGGTGGACTTCCATAGCACAATTCAGAGTGATTCAAAGCAAGCTAAGTGTTAGAGAAGCATCCTTGGACTTCAGGCAAGCTGTACCAAAGCTCAAACTCCATTGAAGATACCTACATTGCTCTGTTCAAGTCAAGCTGAAACAGGTAAAACCATGAACTTCTATCTCTCAATCTAGGAAGAGTTAGGCTTAGGTTTGTGAATGAGACATGCTCTACTCATAGCCCTGAAGCCATACATATGATTACTTTTCATTTATTTTATGCGTGCTGTGAGAATTTTGGCCATGAACATTGAAGAAAAATTAGGTCAGAAATTGGGGATGAAGAAATTCTCCCTGGTTTCTTGGAGTTAAGTCAAGTATTTTATATGTCTGAATTCGTCTCTTGATGCTCTACATTATTGGTGTTATGAGTTTTGCATGAAAGTCCAGGAATTAGGAGTTAAGAAACGTGTGTTTTTGCTTGTTCAAACAATGCTGAAGGTTGAAGATGACTGGCTTGGGCTGGGCCTGGGTCAGTCCTGCTCTTTGCACCCCCTTTTCCAATTTACACCCCCTTGGCCCATTGTGTGAAATATTTATCATTTTTGACTTTTTCTTTTTGATTCTGACTTATTATTTTTTGCTCAAATATAAAAAATATAAAAAATATTTTTCCATACATTTTTGCATTTATTTGGCATTTATTTGTTTTATTTAGCATATATATGTAAATAAATATAAAAACCTTTTTTATTTAAAACCCTAAAAATAATACAAAAATAAATATTTTTCAGTTATTATTTTTTTGTTTACATTTCAAAAACATTTGTTAAAATATACTTTTTTTTTGTAAATAATTAATATTTTATTTTTGTATATATTTAGGATATTTAATATATAATATAAATACTTGTATATTTTATTAGAATACTTAGGATAAAAATATGAAAATAATACCTTTTTATTTTTATTAATATTTGACATCAAAAATACTTTTTTACAATATGCTTCTTATTTTTTTTGTATATAATTAACAAATATTGTATATAATTAATAAATAAATACTATTTATTCAAAAACTAGGGTTTTACCCTAAATAACAAAAATATTCAAAATTTGACCTTTTTTATTTTTGTTTATATTTCACATTGAAAAATACTTTCACATACATAAAAAATCATTTTTGTGCATAATACATTTTTGCATATTTATTGTATTTACTTTACATTGTACAATTAAATATTTGTATATTCGATATGGATGTAATAGTTTAGATTTAATTTCTTGTCAAATATCCCCCCATTCAAACATTTGTACCCCATCCCCATAATCATGTTGTAATAATTTAGGACTTTAAATTTCCGTATTTAAAAGCTTTCAAATTATGCCACGATAGACCTAGGGTTTGTATGCAAATCAAATAACAAATAACTTGACTAATACAAAGACAAAAAAGCATGAAAATGGACAACTCCAATGCACACTTGCACCCTTAGGGTTACTCCACTTGTTGCCTTCAAAAATGGGCCATGTTGTATGTTGAGTGTCTTTGGCAAAACAAAAACAAATCAAATGATCATAGTCCCTCGATGATGCTTTCTCAAGTTGCCTAAAAATGATCAAGTCCCTCAAAGAGAAAAAAATTGCCAAAGACCATTGGCACTATTGCATTCATGGTCTAAACGATGACCCGCGCCCGTCCCGTTAACATCCTAACACAAGGTTGTTCACCAAATACAATGGTGAAACAACACTATTAAAAGGGTTAAAACATGAGAAAGACCTTTGAGTAAATTTAGGAGTAGACAACTCTTAGTTACTTGATCAAACTTGCAAAACACACTTGCCTACTTTCAAAACACACTCCACAACACAACTTTCAAAACAACTTTCAAAAAACATTGAAACATCTTTTCAAAAAAGACAAACACCTTTGTAAAACATTCGAGTAAAGAATTGTTACAATGGTTGCCTAGACAGGGCATCTTTTTAAAAACATTTTCAAAACCACATACATAAAAGCACCATTTCAAACAATTGAAAAGCAAAGGCAAGTGATCTAAGCAAGTAACTAAGAGCCCATGGATAACCATGGATAGAAAGGGTGCTAATACCTTCCCTTTCTATAATCTACTCCCCGAACCCACGAAAACATCTCAAAGGTTTTTCCTGTGCTTTTTAACCTTTCCTTAGGATAAAATAAAAAGTCGGTGGCGACTCTTGCTCAACCGAAACATTTGCGAAAACAAACGCAAAACTTCAAGTCAGTTCTCCCACCGTATCACAAGGAGCATATGATTTTCTCCAATGAAAATGTTGAATTGTACAAAGAAAACACTAAGAAGTGGCACGACAAGAGGTTCCTGTAGAGGGAATTAATTGAAGGACAACCTGATCTTTTGTTCAATTCTAGAACGAAACTTTTCTTGGGAAAGTTAAAATCTAAATGGTTTAGGTGCTTTAAAATCCTAAAGATTTATCCTTATGGGGTAGTAGATCTTTTGAACAAGAAAACAAGAGAAAACTTTAAATTAAATGGTCAAAGAGTGACGATATATTATGGTGAATCCTCAAACAACACAAGGACCTCCATGTTTTTAAATTATTCTATCTGAATTTTTTTATAGTCAGGCTATAAGACTATAAAATAGCGCTACTGGGACGTAACCCAATTTAAGTTTTGTTTTTAGTTAGTTTTATTTTTCATGTATCATGATTGTTGAGATAAGGAGAAGTAGAGAAAACTCATTGATAAGTCATGCCGTGACTGTGAAAGACGAGTCTATCTTGCACAAGAATAGTTGGAAATTATTGATGTCTTGTCTTGAGAAGTATCTTGAGAAAGGAAAATGTTGGGACACGTGATCAAAAGTGAAGAGGCAAAGATAAAGTGAGACACACGCTCATAGCAATCTACTGTGCAGTAGAGTGATGTCACACAACAAGACAAGTATTTATTGCTAATGGAACACTTTCATGATTATTAGCATCTAAGGTTAACCCATACCATACCCTATGTTGTCTAAATATCCTATTGTGTCATTTTCAAATTTTATTTTCTCAAGAAGTATACGTTACTTCTCTCTCTCTCTCTCTCTCTCTCTCTCTCTCTCTCTCTCTCTCTCTCTCTCTCTATCTCTATCTCTCTCTCTCTCTCTCTCTCTCTCTCTCTCTCTCTCTCTCTCTCTCTCTCTCTCTCTCTCTCTCTCTCTCTCTCTCTCTCTCTCTCCACTCTCAACCCCTTAACTTCATAAGTTCCTCTCACAAAGAAAAACCTCCCACTACCTCTTTAGTTATTCAAAATCGTTCCACCACACTCTATAAACTCCAACAATCGTGATCACTCATATCACCCCAAACCTTTCTCTCATTCCCATTCACAATCTGAAACTCCTCAAAACCCTAACAATGAAACCCACTTACTGACAGAAAAGAATCAAGGTTAGTGCCAGGAAGAACGCTACTCCATCCATGGAAATTTCCAACGACGATGGAAGTGACTGTGAGATCTTCATCAGTGATGATACAAGGAGGAGATTCACTTATTGCATCTCTAGTTGAGGGTTATTTTCTAAAAGGGTTTTGCCCTTTGTAACACCCTGATTTAATTAGAATTGTTTTTAATTAAATAATTAGAGGATGCAGTTTATTTTATGCATTAGTTGGAATTATTTTATTAAATAATTAGATGATATAATGTGTTTATATGTGGGTAGATGAAGGTTTGAATGTTAGGTTTTGGTGTAGATTGTTTGATTTAATCTGTTGAAATTGACTATAATCGATGAATTGATGCTTTGAATTGTGTGGTATTTGATGTATGTTAATAGCAATGATAATTGGATATTTGATTGTGTATTATTTCATGAATTTTTTGTTTTTGGAATTCAGACAAAAGGATTTTCGTACTGCACTTTACAGAATTCGTAAAATTGTTTTTCATAGGGTGCAATTGATTGCAGCAGAAGAGAAATCGATTGCAGTGCTTAAAAATTGAGATTTTTTCTTCTATTTTAGTAAGAAATGAATTGTAGCAAAAGAGAAATCAATTACACTGCTTAAAAACGTGATTTTTGGCCTCTGGAACAGGGTGCAATCGATTTCTCTGTTAGTGCAATCGATTGCTCACTGTTTGACAATATTTTGAAAACTCCATAACTTTTGACTTGGGTGTCCATTTGACGCACCGTTTGGACCGTTTGAAAGCTAAAAATATTTTCTACAAAGTGGTAATAATTTTGATGGTAGTAGAATAATATTTTATTGGAAGATTTCATATGTGTGCGTATGTTATATGTGTTGTAATACAAAATGTTGCGATTGAATGTATCAGTATTGTATAAATGGTGTACGAAGAATTTTGCATGATGTATTGCATGATAATGATGATGACGATGACCTGTATTGGCGATACATTTATGATTATGAAAAATCAACGTAAATTAAGTTGTTGCATGTCAGTGACACATGCTTTCATGAAGGGATGGCATGTATTGGCAAGCGATGACCTGTATTGGCGAGCAATGGCCTGTATTGGTGTTATGATGTTTCTGAGCTAAGTTGGCATTATTATGATGAGGGTTTTACCCTGTTGGTACCACATGCATATAATTAGAGAAGTTGGTATCATTGCATTTATGACGTTGCTGATGAATAAGATGTGATTTATTTGATTGTTGGATGTGATTGTTGAAACTGTGATGTGTATTGGCGTTAACGCATGCAGTATGGATAATTATGATGTTGTTGATGAATAAGATGTTATTGGTTTGATTGTTAGGTGTGATTGAGTTTTATGTTCGATTTACATTATATAATGGGTGATGATAATGAAGTTGAGTTGTATGTTTTATTTATGTCGTATGATGGGTGATGATGATTAAGTATGCATTCGTGTAATCGTTATGAACTATAACTGATTATTGTGGAACTTGAAATCTTGCATGATATACTTATTATACACTCATTATTATATGACTTATTATATTGTCATGATATGTCACCCTTACTGTTTGAATGTTTCCTCTACATGGGCAACGTGCAGATAACCAGGAGTAGTGCAAAGTCGTGGAGTCTAGGAGAGGTTGATCTTCTTATTTTGAGTTGGTGTCATTGCTCTGATACGTAACACCGTGGGGATGAATGTTTGCTTGTTTATTTAATTGATGTTTTTATTTTGGAGTATTATGGGAGTATTATAGACTCTATTTTATTTGATTAACAATGTTGTTTTGCGATGAATTGAAGATGTTGAAAACAATTTATGAATTTATTTCCGTTGCATTAATAAATTTGAAGTTTGAAGGCTATGTTGAAACATTGTCTGTTCATCAGAAATAGTTGTATTATGTATCTATTTACTCAATGATTGAGCAATTTTTTAGATGATGAAATGTGACATCCTATTTTGATGTTGATTGGAAAATTTGAAGTTACTCTGGTTTTATTAAATATACGATAAGGAAAATAGGGTGTTAAACCCTTGACCTTAAGGATGAAAACCTAGGTTCACCTGCAAGCATTGGTTCATTGATTGACAATAAGAAGTGGTGCAAGATGTGTCAAGACCATGAGACTTGCAACAGTCAAATCATGAAAAAGTTCTACTCCAACCTAAGGCCTACAAATAAGAATTTTGTAGTCATGGTGAGGGGCTTTGAAGTCTCTTATTCAGAAGGAACAATCAACATGATGTATGGGATTAAAAAAGTGGATGGTGAGTATCATAACATTTTCTCGAGGGCTGACGAGTGGGAGTATGAGGTTTACATGCAAATACTTAGCAACCCAAATACCACATGGGTGGATTCTGGAGGGGAGAAATCAGTAAGGAGAATAGATTTTAAACCAGAGTGCAAGGCGTGGTACCAGTTCATCAAGCACTCCATTAAGAATACAACTCACAATGAGACTATCAACAAGCAAAGGTTAGCTCTTCTTCATTGTTTTACCTCTGGAAATGATGTCAATGTTGGAAGAATAATCATGCAAGAAATCTAAATATGTGCTAAGAAGAAGGATGGGATGGCGTATTTCCCATGTCTGATCACATCTCTATGTTTCAATCGAGGAGTGAAGGGCTAAGCAACTGATGAAGTCTGCAACCCAAAAGTTGGGTTTGATAGAAAAAGTCTACAGATGTTTATAAAGCCAAGGCAAGAAAGAGAGAGGAGGTAGGACATAAATCGTCTGGAGGATACTTCAATTTTAAAATTAATAGTTTAACATGGGAAGTGTTGCTGCAAATGCAGAAGGATGAGAGAAACTATTATAGGTTTTAGAAGGAAAAATATGAGTGGGAGTTTAAGGTGTACAGAATAATGGATAATGATGTGCCAGACCCTCTGTTCCCCGACCATATACTAGGGATGGAGGAAGAAGAAGAAGAAGAAGAAGAAGAAGAAGAAGAAGAAGAAAAAGAAGAAGAATAAGTAGAAGAAGAAGAAGAAAGGGACTTGGTGAATGATGAAGATGAAAAGAAGAAAATTAAGAGAAAGGGTAAGAAGGTGATGAAGTCTGAGCCTGTTGTTTTGAGAGATCCTGTCACATCCACTAAAGGTGTGCCTATAGACGAATCACCTAAGAAAAAAAGAAGAAATGCAAGGTAGAAGCTCCAACCAAGAAGGTTGTGCCAAAGAAAAATATTATGGAAGAAGAACAAGTGGTGGAGGAAGAATCTGAATTTCATGATGATAAGACTTTAAACAATATGATCAAACAAGCGGCCAAGGACCAGAAGGATTTTCGAGAAGAAATGCCTTAAAAGGAAAAATCTAAGAAGGCTGCAAAGAAGAGTGTTGTGGAAGTTGTGAAGGAACTAGAGGAGGAGCCATCTTGAGAAGTTGTGAAGGAAATAGTGGAGGTTGTAGCTGAAAAGGGGGTGAATGACAAGGAAGAAGAAGAGAAGAATGGGGAGGAAGATATTGAGATGAAGGACACCGTTGTCGTGTCTAAGGAGGACTCTATTGAAGCTGAGGAGGAAAAATAATGAAAATGAAACTGAGGTTGTTGTGGATGAAGCAGAGGAAGGTCCTAACAAGAAATTTGAAGAAGTAGAGGAGCACGAAGAAGGAGATCTCTTAGAAAGTCTGAAAGAATCTGAACAATCTATAGAGATTCCTGAAGAGTTAGGTGGTGATGTGACTCTTGTAGTCACCCCAAGAAGGTTAAGGGGCCTACAAAGGCCAGTTCCCCAAGTTCATCCAATAAGATTTCCAAAGGACCAACCCCAGCCAAGACTCCAACAACAACCAAAGCACCTCAAAAGAAGTACCTAGTCAAGACTGCAATTGTGAAACCTAATCTTCCGGAGCCTTCCTAGAAGTAGGCTAGGAAGAAAGCTAAACAAGATCTTGTCCAGAAGAAGCCCTTCAGGAAGAGAAGCAGTATTCATGCCTAGCTGGTAAGTTAGAGAACAGAGGCACACCCTATCCCTTATACTAAAAAGTGAGGACATTGTCCTTACTTTTAGTATGGAGGGAGTGGTTTCTAGAGTCGTGACTCGACTTAAATCACCTTATCACATCAGAATTTGGTTTTCTTTAGTGCTGTTTTTTTGCTGTTTCAGCCTTTGTTTAATTAATGAACTGTTTTTATTTTATTTTTGTGTTGTTAAAAAATAAAAAAATATTAATAATAATAATAAGGACAATAAGAAAAAAGTTGAGAAACACTCCCCTTAGAGCAGACCATCTGAACAGACTTAGGGAAAATTCTATTGGGCCTTAATTTCAGGAGACACAGACTTGAGGAGTATCTATTGCACTAAGTCTTGTGTTCCTGACAACCTCTGTCGTGACTTTGATAGTATGGGAAGTAGGAAGCCTATAGGAGATATTTATTTGTTTTTTATAAATAGTTGTAAAGTTTAGTGTGTTGGTAAATACTTTTGTTAAAAATACGGGAACACTCCGGGAGCCCTACATTAAAATGAAAATAATTACAGAAAGGTGTGTAAGAAGTTCCTAAATAGCACTTCTCAATTAAAGTTCATGTGCCTGTGTCTGGAGGAACAACTCTTATGCCTGAAATTGGAAGAGAAAACAAAATCTTGTTCCTATGCCCGGAACTGCAGGAACGGTAGTTGTCCCCACCATTATTAACAAGATTGGACTCATGATTAAGTGAGATCATTTAAGTGTAAAATGGGAAACTATAAAAGACTGAATAAATGCAAGTGTGTTCCTAGGAGAATAAATCTAAGTTTTATAAGGATGGGATCTGATAAAAGAGGGGGTAGTTGCTTGAAGTTATTCTGTTTGTCTTTTCCAGTCGTATCACCTGAGGACAGGTAATGATTCAAGTTTGGGGGTGTGTTAACACACATTTATGAGTTAATTCATGCCTTTAGTATTTTCTATTTTAGTATTCTAATTACTTTTTAGTTTAATTTCTTGCATTTTAGAGTTAATTTAATGTTTAGTGTGGAGCACAAGAGGTGCTCCCCCTTTTTTAGCTAATAATTATGTTTTTGTGTGATCAAAGGTTAGCACAAGAGTTGGACTACTGCAAGTTGCGCAAGCTGGCAATTTAAAGAAGAATTATTAGGCAAGAGAATTTCAATAAGGGAAGTTGTTGAACTTAATAAAGCGTGGAAGGAAATTAAAGGAGGGAAAATTTGGTGGTACAGAAAAAGAGGATAAAGTTATTAAAATTCAAAAGTTGATAGAGGTGTAGCTAGAAGACAAAAGAGGGTACAACCGTACCCTGCTCTAGTCAGACCTGCGCCCCATGCCCTTGCTACAGATTATGGGACACGCTACCTTGTCTCTCACTATTGTCCCTTTTGTACGACTTCCTTTTTTTTTTCTAACACTTGTTGGTGTTTTGGCGCAATTCCATTTGGGCTTGATGTGATTCATAAGCAAAATCCCATGAACCAATGCAAGATACCAAGCCTAACCCTTGGCCTATATAAAGAGAAGTTAGCTGGAGAGAGAGAAAGAGAGAGAGAGAGAGAGAGAGAGAGAGAGAGAGAGAGAGAGAGAGAGAGAGACAGAGAGACAGAGATTTATGATGTTCGAAGAAAATATTCACAGAGAGTTTTATATGCTTTGATACTTAAGTGTGAGAGAGTTTTCCTTTCCTCATCCATTCTAGTGCTAACTGATGAGTAGTGGTGTGACAAAAACTGCCTTCTGAAGATTATCCATCTCAAGGAGACCTTCAAGTCCTCTCTTAGGTTAATATTTTTTGTCATTTCATTTTCCTTAAGATGTTTATTATAAGAGCTTTTCTTGTTGTTTGTACTTGACTTATCATGAGCTAAAAACCTTTGGAGTTGAGCTAAGTGAAGTTCAAATTAAAGTGTGTTTATGTTATATGTTGTGTGGCTAGTGCTTGCTTTACCATGTGTTGTTTGTTGCAAAACTTGTTTTTTAGATTGATCAACTTAGAAATAGGTAACAACTTGTTGTTGAGAGAGATCCAACAACAAGTGTACTTCATGAGTAAAAATGGTTGAAAAAGTAGGATAGATATATTCACTTGACCTAGCTTACTTAGATATGAGGAGCTGAAACCATTAAGGAAATCATATTTGTTAAAAGACGTATGCTTGAATTATAAGTGAGGCTTATAGATTTGTTCCCTTGCCTCTACATGCTTGTTTTGAATGTTGTAGTAATACACCACAAGATCATTCTGACCTTTCATGTCACGGCTCCACACAATATTAACACATAACTGCATAAATAATATTAATGGATCTATGCTCAACTCAATCTATCTTAATATACTTCACTCCCATTTTCATTCTCTATAGTTTTGTTATATGTAGCACTAAAATTATCACCATCAACATTATTATTTCTCACTCATGCTTAACTTGAAAGAATAAAATTTTACAAAGTCAAATCTAAGTAACTTTAATCCCTGTGGGTACGATACTCTTATACTTATTACTTTTTACAATCACAACATGTATACTTGCATGTGCCAATTTAGAATCGTGATTTCGACCAACACTAACTATGCAAATACAGAGCCTACAAAGGTAGGACTTCAACTCATGGCATCTCAATCCTACTTTTCGATGATACCTAATAGATAAGGTATGTTGCCTCTTCAAAGCCACACAAGCGATAAGGAAACTCTACAAAAGCTTAGAACAAGTGATCAAACAAACTAATCCTCAAGCATTTCATATCACAAAAGTTTCATCAACATTTTATCACAAAGCTAGCAAATCACATGAACATTCGATGAAACATAAAGCCCATTTTATCAAGTTTATGAGGCTTTTCATGAACATTACCAAAATCAATCATTTAATCTTGAATCTAGGGATCAGAACATGTTATTCAAATGATCATCATGCTAAGAAATTGAATCGAACAAGAAGGATCGATAAGAATAAAGTCTAAAACCTAATTCTAGCCAAGCATTCCACTATTAACTAATTAACTCCTAAAATAATGGAAAAAATATATAAAATATGTCAATGTCAGGAATCAACATGTTAATATTCATAAAAAAATTCGACCAAAAATCATGCAAAAAGATCATAAAGTAAATTGCAAAAATGTTAAGAAACAAAAATGAAAATCAAGGAATAACAATGTGCGTATTGAACCCAAGGGGAGTGTGAATAGAACTGGCCTATTCTCCCAAGCCCAAACCAAGCCTAATTCCAGTGGATAGGGTTAAGCCTCCTATGACCATTCAACTTATTTTGTGAAACACAATACTCTTTTCTCAAGCCACAGCAACGCAACCACTTCTACTTCATTTTTTTCATGTCAATGATGCGGCTTCGTTCTTCATCTTCGATGCAACGGTGCAACTACATCATCACTTTCTTCACGGTGTGGCTGTGATACTTCCCTTCCTCATCTGCTCTAACTTCGCTTCACCTTAATCTTCCGGTCACCATACTTCGCCTTTGTATGCTTTCATTATCACTTCGTCTCAGGCTCATTTCAATGTTCTAATTCAAGTATTCAAGGAGAAATACTCACATGTCAGAGTCACTCTGATGCGTTTTAACAGCGGCATTGCAAGAACCATAAGTAAACTCTATTCTCTTTCTTCTATGATTTCTTCTTTGATTTTTCTTTTTCTACGTTTCTATTATTGATCTGTTGTGATGCAAGACACGTTGTTGTTGAAGGTTCACACATGTGGTATTGTTGACATTGTAGATTCGGTTGTTGAAGCTAAAGCAGACTCAGAGATTGACTGATGGTGATGATAAATCGCGTCAGAGTGAAGCAAATGTCATATCCCAAATTTATCCCATTTAATTTCAATAGTCATATTAATACTATATTTCTAATGTAAAGTCATATTGTTTATAATTTGATTATTTTTGAACCTTAAATGAGGGTTAAAAAAGGGGTGTATTACTTTAATAGACCATCAAAAATCTGATGGCCTATTAAAATATTGCAGGCCCTTTTAAAATAAACAAAAGGGATGTGAATAGGAAATTGATGACTCATATAGTTTCATTTTTGGATAATAAGGGAGGGGTGCGTTTTTTGGTAGAAAGGCCCAGGATACGTTTTGTCTGTACGGCTCAGTAAGAGGGTTTTAAAGCCCTTTCTTATTATTGACTAAGTCAACATTCATTTAAATAATATTTTTATTATTATTATTATTTATTTTATTTTAATCATTATCCGATTATGATAAATCCTTTATTAATTAACATTATTATTAATATTTTTATTTTTAAAACCGTTATTTTTATAATAATAATAATAATAATTATTATTATTATTATTATTATTATTATTATTATTATTATTATTATTAGTACTATTCTTGTTGACTAAGTCAAAATTGTGAAAAAACCCTAGTTTGCAATCAACCGAGCGGCGCCCTGTTCATTTGTCTTCTTTGTTAAGGCTTGAAAGCCCAGAAAAACGTTAAGTTACCTAGAAACAAAAAAAATGAATTCAAATCGGTACAATCAAAATCAAATCAGAATGAATCAATACTCAAATGAATCTATTACACAAACAAAGTCAAATCATAACAAAATTGAATCAAATCTACAATCAATTTACAACAAAGTCATATGAATTTCTAACCTAAATTTATAATTCCCTAATCTTCTATCAATCACAATTTCTAATGGAAATTATATACAAGATTCCTAATTTAAATCTATAAATACCCTAAATTTCTAAGAGCAAGAGGAGGGAATCTGAAAAAGAAGAAGAAGATGAGAATAAGGTGAAGTCAAAATCAACCCCCATTTCATATAAATCTAGGGTTTCTGAATATAAACCCTAAGATCTTCCATAGATCTTCGTCGCGTCTCCGCTGTCACTTTTCATACCTGCAAATAGGATAAGGAGAAAGGATCAGAAAGCTAATCGAGAAACTAGAACAAATGCGAAATCGCATTGGAGGTAAGCCTCAAAATTTAGATGTAGGGTTATTTTGATTTGGCTTTTGGGTTTGTAAAGGTTTTAGGGTTGTGGGGGTTGTGTCGCTGCTGTTTAGAGTTTTAGGGGGTGGTGATTGTTCTAGTTTGTAGGTTTTGTCGTTGTTGTTGTAGAGAGAAGAAAATAAGAGAAGAAGGGTAGGGACAAGAGAGAGAAGAAAGAACGGAGACAAGAAGAGAAAGAAGATAAAGAGTGAAAATGAAGAAATGAAAGAAAATGAAAGTTATATTCCCTTTGTGATCCTATGCATTTCACTTACCATACACCCTCGCATCTCCGCCTTTCGATCATTATCAAATGCCTTTGATCTCGCGTCACCACCATAAACCCGTATGTACATGCTCACACAATCCAAACGGATCCAAACAAATTTCGTGTTGGGCAATATTTCGCATCCTACTCTTCAACTCTCACAGCTTGTTTGGAAATACTTAGGGTACCACTAATCAACATTCCACATTACTAACCACAATAATCAAACAAGTTGCAATGCTACTGAGGTATGAACGCACATATTTAATTTTACTCCTTATCCAATCACCCTAGGATACATGATTTAGCACCTCATTACACCGCAACAACGTCATAAGACCATCAACATAATGGTAAATCGACAACATTTACATATAACACTAGTACCACAATGCTACGTCCCACCAATCGAGCACACGATTCAATACACCTATTGAAATGGAAACAACACAAATAATATATAATAACTCTTCATTTATCACTTCCATTCTGGAATGTCCAATAGTTTGCGCAAGCCCTGGAGGCTTATGATGTTTAAAACTTGACTCCTAACAGAAGTAAATATTGGATCTCTATCTGACACAATGCACAAAGGAACACCATGCAGCTTTACAATCACACTAGTGTAAATCTCATCCAACTTCGTCACTGGAAAACTGATGTTAATAGGAATAAAATGATTCGACTTTGTAAGCCTATCAACAATCACCCAAATTGAATCATGTCCTCTTATAGTATTAGGTAACCCCGTCACAAAGTCCATCGAAATGCTATCCCATTTCCATTCTGGAACTTCTAGCGGTTGCATCAACCCTGCTGGCTTCTGATGTTCAACTTTCGACTTCTGACAAGTCAAACATGCATACACAAACCGAGCCACATCACTCTTCATTCCAGGCCACCAAAACAAACCTTTCAAATCTTCATACATCTTTGTAGCTCCTGGATGAATACTCAACTTACTTCTATGACTCTCTTCAAGTATCACTTTCTTCACCTCAGCATCATCAGGAACACAAATCCGGTTATGAAATCTCAGTATACCTTGCGCATCTAGCTTAAAATCATTATCCTCAGACTGATCAATTCCAACCATCAAATCTACCAGTTTCACGTCCAACTTCTGAGCTTCTCTGATACTGTCTAGAAATTCATTATTAATCTTCAACATACCCAACATAACACTCCGTGGCGTAACCTCGCAAACTAAGATCATATCTCTGAACTGTTCAATTAATTCCAACTCTTTAACCATCATTTCCGACATATGTAAAGTCTTTCGACTCAATGCATCAGCTACCATATTCACTTTTCCTAGATGATAGTTCAAGATGAAATCATAATCCTTTAAAAATTCTAACCATCTCTGTTGCTTCATATTCAACTCCTTCTGATTGAATAAATACTCTAAGCTCTTATGGTCACTAAACACTTCGAATCTAGAACCATAAAGATAATGCCTCCAAATCTTCAACACAAAGACAACTGCAGCAAGCTCTAAATCATCCGTAGGATAGTTCTTCTCATGAGTCCTCAACTGCCTTGACGCATAAGCAACTACCTTATCATTCTGCATAAGCACACATCCTAAACCCATCTTAGAAGCATCACAATATACCACAAAAGGCACTCCTGGATTAGGCAACGTCAAAATCGAAGCCGACGTCAACCTCTTCTTCAATTCCGTAAAACTTTCTTCGCATTGAAAATCCCATACAAAAGCTCTACCTTTACAAGTCAACTTAGTCAACGGAAGTTCCAACTTAGAAAAACCTTCGATAAACCTTCTATAATAACTGGGTCATCCCAAAAAGCTTCTAATCTCAGTAGTTGACTTCAGATTTTCCCATGGCAGCACATCATCAACCTTTGGTGGGTCTATAACAATGCCACTACCTGAGATCACATGACCAAGAAAACTAACCTCCTTTAACCAGAATTCAGACTTAGACAACTTTGCATACAACTGCTTCTCTTTCAAAACTTGCAATACTACTCTTAAGTGTTCTGCATGCTCTTCTTCTGACTTAGAGTAAATCAAAATATCATCAATGAACACCACTACAAACCGATCCAAATAAGTATGAAAGATACGATTCATATATTCCATGAATACTCCTGGCGCATTAGTAACACCGAAAGACATTACCGAATACTCATAATGTCCATAACGCATTCTGAAAGCCGTCTTCTGGATATCTTCATCCTTCACCTTAATTTGATGGTAACCCGACCTCAAATCATTCTTACTAAACACACGAGCATCCACCAATTGGTCCATCAAGTCATCTATTCTTGGAAGCGGATACTTGTTCTTGATCGTCTATTATTCAATTGTCTATAATCAACACAAAGCCTCATACTTCCATCTTTCTTCTTTACTAACAACACTCGAGCTCCCCACGACGATACACTTGGTCTTAAAAACTTATTTTCAAGTAACTCTTCCAATTGCTTCTTTAACTCTGACAATTAAGATGCATACATCCTGTATGGTTCCATGGACACATGTCTGGTACCAGGTACAAGATCAATAGCAAATTCAACTTCCCTCTCCGGCGGTACATCAGGAATTTCATCAGGGAAAACTTCAGGAAATTCACACAACACCTGCAATTCCTCAATTATAGCTCGAGTCTCTACATTTAGCAACACCATGAACAAGAACATATATTCTTCTTCTTGCATCAACTCCATCAACTGTCTAGCAGAAAGAAGACTACCTTCCTCTTCTTCAAGAGTAGAAAACCTCACAGACTTGTCATAACAGTTAATATGAACATAGTTATGCTCCAACCAGTTCATACCCAAAATTACATCCAAACCTCTTAACGGTAAACAAACTAAATCAACAGCAAAGTCTCTATCGAAGATCGACAAGGGACACTTTAAACATACAAAAGAAGTAGTCACCAACCCCTTGGCTGGAGTATCGACGACCATTTATCCATTCATAGAAGACAACATAAGACCCAATATTTCAACACAATCAACAATAATAAAACAATGAGTAGCACCGGTATCAATAATAGTAATTAAAGGAGTACTATTAATGAAACATGTGAAGGTTGAGAAAACACTTAGAGGGGGGGGGTGAATAATTTTCTCTTTTTCTTTTTCTTAAAGGCTAAACAATAATGGAAAGACACGGTTACTTTTATCCTGGTTTGTTTGAACTCAAACTACTCTAGTCCACCCGCCAAGGTGATGTCGCCTTTCTCAACAAGGACTTAATTCACTATAATCAACTGATTACAATCACACAACAACTGTTGTTACTAACAATGCACAAGTAATCTTACAAGTGACTAACACCACTAAGACTTAAACTAGTCCTAGTTTACTTGAGAAATCTGACCAAACTTGGTCTCTCAAGGAACAATTACAAGAGTTAAAACTTTACAGATAGTGAAACAAAATTTGCTTCTAAGAAAGCTATATCACAACTGTGATTTTTCACTAAGATTAGTATTGAACAAAGTGTATGTAAAATAATTTGTGATCCCAGAATATTTTCACGTAGCTCTTGCTTCTTTTGAATTTGTTGAGTAGTTGGCTTACAATAAATGTTCTTCTATATATAGTATGAAGAAACTTGACCGTTGTTGCCTTCGAACGTGGAGAGCATTTAATGTTTGCGTGTTTGATTGCAGTATTTGAATTTTCCAATGAACTAGCATAGACACATGAGTGCATGTAGCCGTCTTTGCATTAAATGAGCAAACGACACTTTGTTAGAGCATGTTTCCTGATCCTTGACAAGACTTGTTGGCTTTTATATTCTTTCAGAACTAGCTTCACGTCTTGATTCAGAACATGCTTGCATATCTTCTTAACAACGCTTGCTTGCTAAGTACTTTTGATCAGCGCTTGCTTTCAAAGTACTTCTGATCAACACTTGCTTTCAAAGTACTTCTGAACATGGAAACCTGCTAAGCGTTAGAAGATGCGTTAAATAATTTCTTATCAGAGTCAGCATCAGTACTTGCGCTAAAACAAATAGTTCTTTCATCAAAGAACTTCTTCATTTATTTTCTGCTCAGCACATCAAAATGCTTATGTCAAAACATTATCTGAAACAATTAAATATGTTCATCAGAATATCAAATATATAAAATATAATTTATTGTTATCATCAAAACTCTGAGATATGATCAGAACCAATCTTGTTCTAACAACATGTACCTCTGATAAGTCTGTCCTCAACAGCTGTCTGATCCTCAACCAAAGCGAACACTTTACCATTTGTCTGCGCCCTCTTTGGTTTCTTAAACTGACTACCGATGTGTCCTTCTTCACTACAGTTTAAAAAATCACATCCTTATGCTTGCACTCGGATACAACATGTTTGTTCTTACCACAACAGAAACACCTCTTTACTTCAGTAGTACACTCATTACTCTTATGCCCAGATTTTCCACATTAAAAATAAACCACACCAGCAAGATCATCTCCCCCACTAGTCCTCTGACCCTGAGCAACTTTATGTTTACCTTTACCAGATGGGGTATCATAAGGCTTACCACGATTCTGTTGGTGCTTACCCCTCTTCTCACAGATAATCTTGTAATGAGCATTATTATCCTCCTCATAAATCCTGCAGCTATCAATCAAATAAGCAAAGACACGAATCTTATGGTATCCAACTTCCTTATTGATCTCTGAGTGCAACCCATTCTCAAACTTGATACACTTCGAAAACTCAGCATCTGCCTCAGCATAGTGCGGATAAAACTTAGCCAAATCAGAAAACTTGGCAGCATACTCAACAATCGACATATTCCCTTGCTTCAGCTCAAGGAATTTAATTTCCTTCTTACCATGAACATCTTTCGGGAAGTACTTCCTCAAAAATTCCCTACGGAACACAGCACAAGTGACATTCTCACCTGAAGCTTCCAATCTTTGACAAGTCTCTAGCCACCAATCACCAGCCTCGACTGCTGTAACACCCCAAATCTACCCCACAGTTATATTAAAATCAGAGTGCCAAAATTTCCGCAAACATGGGGCATTACATTCTCATTCCAAAAACCAACAACATAAAAACCTATCATAATAGATACATAGCACATATTGATCCAAAGAACTTATAACAGTTTATTAGTCTTCAAAAGTATTTCCAACTTGATTCCATAAATATGCAGCGAATTCGTAACTTTAAAACTTCAAAGGAAACATAGCATCTTTTAAACAACTTAATTCAAAGAAAACAACTTCTTAAAACAACAACTTGAATTAAACTTAAAACATCATAAAATCAAATAAGCGTTCATCCCCCCCCCCCCCCCCGAGTGCTACGTATCAGAGCGACGACACCAACAAGCCACTAAGTCTCTACTCCTTGTTACCTGCACGTTACCAGTATAAAGGCAACAGCGAAAAAAATAAAGGGGTGAGACATCGAATAATATAAATAAGATTATGATAATTAATATATTAGACAAGAGCATTATAAACTTCACCGCTTCTCAACAACACACAACAATCAATAAACATTCATAATTATCATTAGCGATTCAAAATGCAATTCGAATGCGACACAACTGTGCATATGCATGTGGTACCAACAGGGCTTCTGCCCTCTTCACTAATTGCCAATTAATAGAGGCACAAGGTATAAGCCTACTTCACAAATCTACCAATACAGGCCTTCACAAAATGCAAATGTATGACACTCATGTAACATACAACATCACATATATATCATTCACCACAAACTTCATTACGAGGCATTCGCCTACATCCCTGCATCACTGGCAATAAGCCTAACACTTCACATATTCAATCACATCTCAATTATCTCAAACATCTCAATTAACAACATCTCATAACATCAAAATAATTTATTAAACATCATTTATTATCACAAAAATCATCCAACATAACTTCATCAATAAAATATCACTAATACTCAACTGTATAATAATAGTACAGTAACTCATCCTGTTATTCTGCTAACTTATATCGTTACTGTCACTAATCCTACTATCATAATCCTAACAGCAGTCTCTGACATCTCAAAATTCATCATTCTGTCTAAAATCCAACATAACTGTCATCTACGGAAATTTATTCTTAATCCTAAATTTGTTACTGGAATTACACCTCTTAATCATCATTTAAATCATCTAAAATAAAGTTCATTGCGTTAGCTAATCAACGCTTCGAACAGCATCTCAAACAGCATCCTAATATTCAAGTTACAACAACTTAAAAATTGATCCTGTCAAAATTATTCAGTATGCATCGACACAAAACACTATGCATCGACTCATCCTGCTTCTTCTTCACGCTATGAGTCGACGCATCCCCCTATGGTTCGACTCATTCTGCTTCAAAACCCAGCATGTATCGACACATGTATCGTACCGGTCGACTCATCCTGAGTCTCACACACTCATGCATCGACACATCCTTCCTTTGCGTCGACTCATCCTGAGTCTTGTACTCATTATGTATCGATGCAACCCTCCATGCATCGACTCATCCTGAGTCCAGCAGGCCCCTTGCATCGACTCATCCAGTTTGAGGTCGACGCATCCTGCGATTTCCTGCATTATTTTCTGCGTTTCTACTGTATTTTGCTACGGGAATTATACTACAGTCCTAAAAACCTTATTTCTGATCATGATAATTCATCACCTAATCATTATACCCTATTATTTCATTGATCAAACAACATAATTTATTCGATACAAAAATTCAACACAAAATTCAACACAGATAACGGATAATTACACAACCCCGATCCTACATACTAACCATCATATTCCTGGTTATAAAATCTGAAACCCACCCTTACCTTTTGGTTTTTTGGTCGTTCGAATTCTCCGGTTGAAACTGCAACTGGTTTGACGACAACTTCTCTAAATTTGCTTGCCTCTCACTTGGTGCCTCCAAACCTTGTTTCTTCTACTGCTACGTCGTAATTGTTTTTGCTTTTGGTTGCTAACCTCTATATATTATAACCTAATATAATAATAGGTCTACTAGTAACTTTAATGGGCCTATTCCTAATCTTGCTATTTCACACACCCCACTTGACCCAATTAATAAAATAACATTCTACTAAAATCAACATTAAATCCAATATTAATTTCTCTTGACTAAATTGACTAATTATTCGATTATCCATTCTAACAATCCAATAATGCTCCTAATAATTATTCCGATAATTCCTTCTTCGACTAAATTCCAATAATTTAAATCCTCAATAATTCATTTAAATAATTTAATGAATTTCCGGGCGTTACAACTCTCCCCCACTTAGAATATTTTCTTCCTCGAAAATTCATCTGACACCACTTCCCTTAACTTCGCCTCCACATCTAGCCTTCCGATATAATCACAACTTACTAAAATTAAAATCTAACGCACACGTGCAATTCTATTTCAACTCACCCAACAAAAATAATAACAACTAACGAAGTTCTATCGACGAAACACGTACCTCTGGTACCCCTATCCTCGTTGCCCATTGGAGATTCCACCAACGCAAACACAAATAATGGTAAAAAATAATTAAAAATACTCTATTATTAAAGACTCAACAACTTTGGCCGGACGGACCGACCTGCTCTGATACCACTAATGTAACACCCCAAATCTACCCCACAGTTATATTAAAATCAGAGTGCCAAAATTTTTGCAAACATGGGCCATTACATTCTCATTCCAAAAACCAACAACATAAAAACCTATCATAATAGATACATAGCACATATTGATCCAAAGAACTTATAACAATTTATTAGTCTTCAAAAGTATTTCCAACTTGATTCCATAAATATGCAGCGGATTCATAACTTTAAAACTTCAAAGGAAACATAGCATCTTTTAAACAACTTAATTCAAAGAAAACAACTTCTTAAAACAACAACTTGAATTAAACTTAAAACATCATAAAATCAAATAAGCGTTCATCCCCCCCCCCTGAGTGCTACGTATCAGAGCGACGACACCAACAAGCTACTAAGTCTCTACTCCTCGTTACCTGCACGTTACCAGTATAAGGGCAACGGCGAAACAAATAAAGGGGTGAGACATCGAATAATATAAATAAGATTATGATAATTAATATATTAGACAAGAGCATTATAAACTTCACCGCTTCTCAACAACACACAACAATCAATAAACATTCACAATTATCATTAGCGATTCAAAATGCAATTCGAATGCGACACAACTGTGCATATGCATGTGGTACCAACAAGGCTTCAGCCCTCTTCACTAATTGCCAATTAATAGAGGCACAAGGCATAAGCCTACTTCACAAATCCGCCAATACAGGCCTTCACAAAATGCAAATGTATTAGACTCATGTAACATACAACATCAAATATATATCATTCACAACAAACTTCATTACGAGGCATTCACCTACATCCCTGCATCACTGGCAATAAGCCTAACACTTCACATATTCAATCACATCTCAATTATCTCAAACATCTCAATTAACAACATCTCATAACATCAAAATAATTTATTAAACATCATTTATTATCACAAAAATCATCGAACATAACTTCATCAATAAAATCTCACTAATACTCAACTGTATAATAATAGTACAGTAACTCATCCTGTTATTCTGCTAATTTATATCATTACTGTCACTAATCCTACTTTCTTAATCCTAACAGCAGTCTCTAACATCTCAAAATTCATCATTCTGTCCAAAATCCAGCATAACTGTCATCTACGAAAATTAATTCTAAATCCTAAATTTGTTACTGGAATTACACCTCTTAATCATCATTTAAATCATCTAAAATAAATTTCATCGCGTTAGCTAATCAACGCTTCGAACGACATCTCAAACATCATCCTAAAACTCAAGTTACAACAACTTAAAAACATATCCTGTCAAAATTATTCAGTATGCATCGACACAAAACACTATGCATCGACTCATCCTACTTCTTCTTCACGCTATGAGTCGACGCATCCCCCTATGGATCGACTCATTCTGCTTCAAAACTCAGCATGTATCGACACATGCATCGTACCGGTCGACTCATCCTAAGTCTCACACACTCATGCATCGACACATCCTTCCTTTGCCTCGACATATCCTGAGTCTTGTACGCATCATGTATCGATGCAACCCTCCATGCACCGACTTACCCTGAGTCCAGCAGCCTCCTTGCATCGACTCATCCAGTTTGAGGTCGACGCATCCTGCGATTTCCTGCATAATTTTCTGCGTTTCTACTGTATTTTGCTACGGGAATTATACTACAGTCCTAAAAACCTTATTTCTGATCATGATAATTCATCACCTAATCATTATACCCTATTACTTCATTGATCAAACAACATAATTTATTCCATACGAAAATTCAACACAAAATTCAACACAGATAACGGATAATTACACAACCCCGATCCTACATACTAACCATCATATTCCCGGTTATAAAATTTAAACCCGACCCTTACCTTATGGTTTTTCGGTCGGTCGAATTCACCGGTTGAAACTGCAACTGGTTTGACGACAACTTCTCTAAATTTGCTTGCCTCTCACTTGGTGCCTCCAAACGTTGTTTCTTCTACTGCTACGTGGTAATTGTTTTTGCTTTTGGTTACTAACCTCTATATATTATAACCTAATATAATAATAGGTCTACTAGTAACTTTAATGGGCCTATTCCTAATCTTGCTATTTCACACACCCCACTTGACCCAACTAATAAAATAACATTCTACTAAAATCAACATTAAATCCAATATTAATTTCTCTTGACTAAATTGACTAATTATTCGATTATCCATTCTAACAATCCAATAATGCTCCTAATAATTATTCCGATAATTCCTTCTTCGACTAAATTCCAACAATTTAAATCCTCAATAATTCATTTAAATAATTTAATGAATTTCCGGGTGTTACAACTCTCCCCCACTTAGAATATTTTCGTCCTCGAAAATTCATCCGACACCACTTCCCTTAACTTCGCCTCCACGTCTAGCCTTCCGATATAATCACAACTTACTATAATTAAAATCTAACACACACGTGCAATTCTATTTCAACTCACCCAACAACAATAATAATAACTAACGAAGTTCTATCGACGAAACACGTACCTCTGGTACCCCTATCCTCGTTGCCCGTTGGAGATTCCACCAACGCAAACACAAATAATGGTCAAAAATAATTAAAAATACTCTATTATTAAAGACTCAACAACTTTGGCCGGACGGACCGACCTGCTCTAATACCACTAATGTAACACCCCAAATCTACCCCATAGTTATATTAAAATCAGAGTGCCAAAATTTCCGTAAACATGGGGCATTACATTCTCATTCCAAAAACCAACAACATAAAAACTTATCATAATAGATACATAGCACATATTGATCTAAAGAACTTATAACAATTTATTAGTCTTCAAAAGTATTTCCAACTTGATTCCATAAATATGCAGCGGATTCATAACTTTAAAACTTCAAAGGAAACATAGCATCTTTTAAACAACTTAATTCAAAGAAAACAACTTCTTAAAACAACAACTTGAATTAAACTTAAAACATCATAAAATCAAATAAGCATTCATTCCCCCCCCCCCCCCCCCCCCCCCGAGTGCTACGCATCAGAGCAACGACACCAACAAGCTACTAAGTCTCTACTCCTCGTTACCTGCACGTTACCAGTATAAAGGCAGCGGCGAAACAAATAAAGGGGTGAGATATCGAATAATATAAATAAGATTATGATAATTAATATAGTAGACAAGAGCATTATAAACTTCACCGCTTCTCAGCAACACACAACAATCAATAAACATTCACAATTATCATTAGCGATTCAAAATGCAATTCAAATGCGACACAACTGTGCATATACATGTGGTACCAACAGGGCTTCAGCCCTCTTCACTAATTGCCAATTAATAGAGGCACAAGGCATAAGCCTACTTCACAAATCCGCCAATACAGGCCTTCACAAAATGCAAATGTATGAGACTCATGTAACATACAACATCACATATATATCATTCACCACAAACTTCATTACGAGGCATTCGCCTACATCCCTGCATCACTGGAAATAAGCCTAACACTTCACATATTCAATCACATCTCAATTATCTCAAACATCTCAATTACAACATCTAATAACATCAAAATAATTTATTAAACATCATTTATTATCACAAAAATCATCGAACATAACTTCATCAATAAAATCTCACTAATACTCAACTGTATAATAATAGTACAGTAACTCATCCTGTTATTCTGCTAATTTATATCGTTATTGTCACTAATCCTACTGTCATAATCCTAACAGCAGTCTCTGACATCTCAAAATTCATCATTCTATCCAAAATCCAGCATAACTGTCATCTACAGAAATTTATTCTTAATCCTAAATTTGTTACTCGAATTACACTTCTTAATCATCATTTAAATCATCTAAAATAAAGTTCATCGCGTTAGCTAATCAACGCTTCGAACGACATCTCAAACAGCATCCTAAAACTCAATTTACAGCAACTTAAAAACTGATCCTGTCAAAATTATTCAGTATGCATCGACACAAAACACTACGCATCGACTCATCCTGCTTCTTCTTCACGCTATGAGTCGACGCATCCCCCTATGGTTCAACTCATTCTGCTTCAAAACCCAGCATGTGTCGACACATGTATCGTACTGGTCGACTCATCTTGAGTCTCACACACTCATGCATCGACACATCCTTCCTTTGTGTCGACTCATCCTGAGTCTTGTACTCATTATGTATCGATGCAACCATCCATGCATCGACTCATCTTGAGTCCAGAAGCCTCCTTGCATCGACTCATCCAGTTTGAGGTCGACGCATCCTGCGATTTCCTGCATAATTTTCTGCGTTTCTACTATATTTTGCTACGGGAATTATACTACAGTCCTAAAAACCTTATTTCTGATCATGATAATTCATCACCTAATCATTATACCCTATTATTTCATTGATCAAATAACATAATTTATTCCATACAAAAATTCAACACAAAATTCAACACAGATAACGGATAATTACACAACCCCGATCCTACATACTAACCATCATATTCCCGGTTATAAAATCTGAACCCCACCCTTACCTTTTGGTTTTTCGGTCGGTCGAATTCTCCGGTTGAAACTGCAACTGGTTTGACGACAACTTCTCTAAATTTGCTTGCCTCTCACTTGGTGCCTCCAAACCTTGTTTCTTCTACTGCTACGTCGTAATTGTTTTTGCTTTTGGTTGCTAACCTCTATATATTATAACCTAATATAATAATAGGTCTACTAGTAACTTTAATGGGCCTATTCCTAATCTTGCTATTTCACACACCCCACTTGACCCAACTAATAAAATAACATTCTACTAAAATTAACATTAAATCCAATATTAATTTCTCTTGACTAAATTGACTAATTATTCGATTATCCATTCTAACAATCCAATAATGCTCCTAATAATTATTCCGATAATTCCTTCTTCGACTAAATTCCAACAATTTAAATCCTCAATAATTCATTTAAATAATTTAATGAATTTCCGGGCGTTACAACTCTCCCCCACTTAGAATATTTCCGTCCTCGAAAATTCATCAGACACCACTTCCCTTAACTTCGCCTCCACATCTAGCCTTCCGATATAATCACAACTTACTAAAATTAAAATCTAACGCACACGTGCAATTCTATTTCAACTCACCCAACAGAAATAATAACAACTAACGAAGTTCTATCGACGAAACACGTACCTCTGGTACCCCTATCCTCGTTGCCCATTGGAGATTCCACCAACGCAAACACAAATAATGGTCAAAAATAATTAAAAATAATCTATTATTAAAGACTCAACAACTTTGGCCGGACGGACCGACCTGCTCTGATACCACTAATGTAACACCCCAAATCTACCCCACAGTTATATTAAAATCAGAGTGCCAAAATTTTCGCAAACATGGGGCATTACATTCTCATTCCAAAAACCAACAACATAAAAACCTATCATAATAGATACATATCACATATTGATCCAAAGAACTTATAACAATTTATTAGTCTTCAAAAGTATTTCCAACTTGATTCCATAAATATGCAGCGGATTTATAACTTTAAAACTTCAAAGGAAACATAGCATCTTTTAAACAACTTAATTCAAAGAAAACAACTTCTTAAAACAACAACTTGAATTAAACTTAAAACATCATAAAATCAAATAAGCGTTCATTCCCCCCCCCCCCCCCCCCCCCCGAGTGCTACGTATCAGAGCGACGACACCAACAAGCTACTAAGTCTCTACTCCTCGTTACCTGCACGTTACCAGTATAAAGGCAACGGCGAAACAAATAAAAGGGTGAGACATCGAATAATATAAATAAGATTATGATAATTAATATATTAGACAAGAGCATTATAAACTTCACTGCTTCTCAACAACACACAACAATCAATAAACATTCACAATTATGATTAGCGATTCAAAATGCAATTCGAATGCGACACAACTGTGCATATGCATGTGGTACCAACAGGGCTTCAGCCCTCTTCACTAATTGCCAATTAATAGAGGCACAAGGCATAAGCCTACTTCACAAATCCGCCAATACAGGCCTTCACAAAATGCAAATGTATGAGACTCATGTAACATACAACATCACATATATATCATTCACCACAAACTTCATTACGAGGCATTCGCCTACATCCCTGCATCACTGGAAATAAGCCTAACACTTCACATATTCAATCACATCTCAATTATCTCAAACATCTCAATTACAACATCTAATAACATCAAAATAATTTATTAAACATCATTTATTATCACAAAAATCATCGAACATAACTTCATCAATAAAATCTCACTAATACTCAACTGTATAATAATAGTACAGTAACTCATCCTGTTATTCTGCTAATTTATATCGTTATTGTCACTAATCCTACTGTCATAATCCTAACAGCAGTCTCTGACATCTCAAAATTCATCATTCTATCCAAAATCCAGCATAACTGTCATCTACAGAAATTTATTCTTAATCCTAAATTTGTTACTCGAATTACACTTCTTAATCATCATTTAAATCATCTAAAATAAAGTTCATCGCGTTAGCTAATCAACGCTTCGAACGACATCTCAAACAGCATCCTAAAACTCAATTTACAGCAACTTAAAAACTGATCCTGTCAAAATTATTCAGTATGCATCGACACAAAACACTACGCATCGACTCATCCTGCTTCTTCTTCACGCTATGAGTCGACGCATCCCCCTATGGTTCAACTCATTCTGCTTCAAAACCCAGCATGTGTCGACACATGTATCGTACTGGTCGACTCATCTTGAGTCTCACACACTCATGCATCGACACATCCTTCCTTTGTGTCGACTCATCCTGAGTCTTGTACTCATTATGTATCGATGCAACCATCCATGCATCGACTCATCTTGAGTCCAGAAGCCTCCTTGCATCGACTCATCCAGTTTGAGGTCGACGCATCCTGCGATTTCCTGCATAATTTTCTGCGTTTCTACTATATTTTGCTACGGGAATTATACTACAGTCCTAAAAACCTTATTTCTGATCATGATAATTCATCACCTAATCATTATACCCTATTATTTCATTGATCAAATAACATAATTTATTCCATACAAAAATTCAACACAAAATTCAACACAGATAACGGATAATTACACAACCCCGATCCTACATACTAACCATCATATTCCCGGTTATAAAATCTGAACCCCACCCTTACCTTTTGGTTTTTCGGTCGGTCGAATTCTCCGGTTGAAACTGCAACTGGTTTGACGACAACTTCTCTAAATTTGCTTGCCTCTCACTTGGTGCCTCCAAACCTTGTTTCTTCTACTGCTACGTCGTAATTGTTTTTGCTTTTGGTTGCTAACCTCTATATATTATAACCTAATATAATAATAGGTCTACTAGTAACTTTAATGGGCCTATTCCTAATCTTGCTATTTCACACACCCCACTTGACCCAACTAATAAAATAACATTCTACTAAAATTAACATTAAATCCAATATTAATTTCTCTTGACTAAATTGACTAATTATTCGATTATCCATTCTAACAATCCAATAATGCTCCTAATAATTATTCCGATAATTCCTTCTTCGACTAAATTCCAACAATTTAAATCCTCAATAATTCATTTAAATAATTTAATGAATTTCCGGGCGTTACAACTCTCCCCCACTTAGAATATTTCCGTCCTCGAAAATTCATCAGACACCACTTCCCTTAACTTCGCCTCCACATCTAGCCTTCCGATATAATCACAACTTACTAAAATTAAAATCTAACGCACACGTGCAATTCTATTTCAACTCACCCAACAGAAATAATAACAACTAACGAAGTTCTATCGACGAAACACGTACCTCTGGTACCCCTATCCTCGTTGCCCATTGGAGATTCCACCAACGCAAACACAAATAATGGTCAAAAATAATTAAAAATAATCTATTATTAAAGACTCAACAACTTTGGCCGGACGGACCGACCTGCTCTGATACCACTAATGTAACACCCCAAATCTACCCCACAGTTATATTAAAATCAGAGTGCCAAAATTTTCGCAAACATGGGGCATTACATTCTCATTCCAAAAACCAACAACATAAAAACCTATCATAATAGATACATATCACATATTGATCCAAAGAACTTATAACAATTTATTAGTCTTCAAAAGTATTTCCAACTTGATTCCATAAATATGCAGCGGATTTATAACTTTAAAACTTCAAAGGAAACATAGCATCTTTTAAACAACTTAATTCAAAGAAAACAACTTCTTAAAACAACAACTTGAATTAAACTTAAAACATCATAAAATCAAATAAGCGTTCATTCCCCCCCCCCCCCCCCCCCGAGTGCTACGTATCAGAGCGACGACACCAACAAGCTACTAAGTCTCTACTCCTCGTTACCTGCACGTTACCAGTATAAAGGCAACGGCGAAACAAATAAAAGGGTGAGACATCGAATAATATAAATAAGATTATGATAATTAATATATTAGACAAGAGCATTATAAACTTCACTGCTTCTCAACAACACACAACAATCAATAAACATTCACAATTATGATTAGCGATTCAAAATGCAATTCGAATGCGACACAACTGTGCATATGCATGTGGTACCAACAGGGCTTCAGCCCTCTTCACTAATTGCCAATTAATAGAGGCACAAGGCATAAGCCTACTTCACAAATCCGCCAATACAGGCCTTCACAAAATGCAAATGTATGAGACTCATGTAACATACAACATCACATATATATCATTCACCACAAACTTCATTACGAGGCATTCACCTACATCCCTGCATCACTGGCAATAAGCCTAACACTTCACATATTCAATCACATCCCAATTATCTCAAACATCTCAATTAACAACATCTCATAACATCAAAATAATTTATTAAACATCATTTATTATCACAAAAATCATCGAACATAACTTCATCAATAAAATCTCACTAATACTCAACTGTATAATAATAGTACAGTAACTCATCCTGTTATTCTGCTAATTTATATCATTACTGTCACTAATCCTACTTTCTTAATCCTAACAGCAGTCTCTAACATCTCAAAATTCATCATTCTGTCCAAAATCCAGCATAACTGTCATCTACGAAAATTAATTCTGAATCCTAAATTTGTTACTGGAATTACACCTCTTAATCATCATTTAAATCATCTAAAATAAAGTTCATCGCGTTAGCTAATCAACGCTTCGAACGACATCTCAAACAGCATCCTAAAACTCAAGTTACAACAACTTAAAAACTGATCCTGTCAAAACTATTCAGTATGCATCGACACAAAACACTATGCATCGACTCATCCTGCTTCTTCTTCATGCTATGAGTCGACGCATCCCCCTATGGATCGACTCATTCTGCTTCAAAACCCAGCATGTATCAATACATGCATCATACCGGTCGACTCATCCTGAGTCTGACACAATCATGCATCGACACATCCTTCCTTTGCGTCGACTCATCCTGATTCTTGTACTCATTATGTATCGATGCAACACTCCATGCATTAACTTATCCTGAGTCCAGCAGCCTCCTTGCATCGACTCATCCAGTTTGAGGTCGACGCATCCTGCGATTTCCTGCATAATTTTCTGCGTTTCTACTGTATTTTGCTACGGGAATTATACTACAGTCCTAAAAACCTTATTTCTGATCATGATAATTCATCACCTAATCATTATACCCTATTACTTCATTGATCAAACAACATAATTTATTCCATACGAAAATTCAACACAAGATTCAACACAGATAATGGATAATTACACAACCCTGATCCTACATACTAACCATCATATTCCCGGTTATAAAATTCGAACCCCACCCTTAACTTTTGGTTTTTCGGTCGATCGAATTCTCCATTTGAAACTGCAACTGGTTTGACGACAACTTCTCTAAATTTGCTTGCCTCTCACTTGGTGCCTCCAAACCTTGTTTCTTCTACTGCTATGTGATAATTGTTTTTGCTTTTGGTTGCTAACATCTATATATTATAACCTAATATAATAATTGGTCTACTAGTAACTTTAATGGGCCTATTCCTAATCTTGCTATTCCACACACCCCGCTTGACCCAACTAATAAAATTACATTCTACTAAAATCAACATTAAATCCAATATTAATTTCTCTTGACTAAATTGACTAATTATTCGATTATCCATTCTAACAATCCAATAATGCTCCTAATAATTATTCCGATAATTCCTTCTTCGACTAAATTCCAACAACTTAAATCCTCAATAATTAAATTAAATAATTTAATGAATTTTCGGGCGTTACAACTGCTAGCATATGAGTACCATATCGAACCTTATACGCTGGAGTGCAGTCCATCACACAGAAGATTCTCTCAATCTATTTCAACCATTCCAATGCTCCGTCAGGATCATACTTTCCCTTGAAGGTAGGCGGATTCTCTCCCTGGAAAGTCGCCAAACTACGAGATCTAGCATTCCCATCAGCATTCAGTTGATTCTTCACCGCATGAGCCATTGCTTCTAAAGCAGCAGCAAGTGCAACATCATTCCTTTCAGCCATATCATCTTATCACTACAACATAAACAACGGTTAGAACTCGAATTAACAATACTCAATTGTTAGACAACTACGACTCGACAACATGGTTGGACCAACCTTTGCTCTGATACCAACTTTGTAACACCCCAATTCTATCCGACAATTATAATTATAAATATGAGTTATAATCATTCATGCAAATGAATCAGGATGCCACAAATTCATCTTTAAAAACACATTGCATTCAACGTGGATACATAACACTTTAAAACTTCGGATGAACTATCAACATAGAAATTTAATCTCTTAATTTAACAATTTAAACATCTACGCAGCGAAATTCTTAATAACATCTTTATCCATTGTTACGGCAACTTCAAAACAATACATACTTAATAAATAATTAAATTAAAGTTCAACAACTAAAATAATCAACAATTAAAAGCAACAAGCGTTCATCCCCCCCGAGTGTTATATATCAGAGAAATGACACTGACTGGAACTACTGAAGGTATACAACCTTCACTCTCGATTACCTGCACGTTACCAACGTAAGGGTAACATTCAAACAGAAGAGGTGAGATATCTAACAATATAATAAACAATATGATAATTAATATATTAAATTATATCACATAACACCACCACTTATCATCTTATAAACAACAATAATCGCAACAATACACAACTTCTTTATGCAATCATATAATGCGACTCAATACTATGCAAATGCATGTGGTACCATTGGAGCAGAACTCCCATCTTAAAAATCTGCCAATTAATAGAGGCATCAATAAGGCATAAGCCTTCATCTTAATATTTGCCAATACAGGCCATCTTAACGAGCATAAGCTCCATCTTGAAATGCAATGTATGCGACACAATCATGAATGTCATGACAACACTATAATTAACAACATCTCAACACAATGTCATCGTTGGCCATAAGCCACATCTTATTAGCTTCCAATTATTAGAGGCATCTTAACATCTTTCATCAACATCGTTCATCAACATCATTTAATACATCATAATTCATCAAACATCATTTATCATCAACAAATCAGCCATACAACAATACAACAGTAAAACACCAAGCTTGCAACATTGTGTTGGTGTAAGCCCTAGAGGCCAATACTTTTGGTACTTGTATCGAATTATTTATTAATAATAAAAGGCATTTCTTTATTATGTTTGCTTTCCAAAATAATAAAGTCCCTAGAATGGTTTATTTGTTTAATGAAATGTTAAGTGTGACTTAATCATGAGATCCCATTAAACATAAGACACTATTCTTAAAGTATCCGTAGTCAAGCTTTAATGTGAAATGGGATAACATTAAAGCATTAAGATTATTATGAAGATAGATTGATGATCACATCTCATGGATCATAGATAAGGAGTTATCAAGTCTTGACATAGGTATGAATATTAGGAGTAATATTTATACTGGATTGACCCGCTATGAGAATACTACATAGAATGTTATGCAAAGTGTCATAAGTTATTCTCATGATGATAATGGTGTATACCACCCTTCGACCTGAAACCACTATGGACCCTAGATGTAGAGTAAAGTACTTTATTGCTGATCAAACGTCATCCGTAACTGGATGACTATAAAGACGGTTGATGGGTACTTCACAAAGCATGCTAAGGGACATGAGTGACCTAGATGGAATTTGCTCATCCTGCATAACAGGATAAATGTCTAAGGGCCCAATATTGAACTGGACAAGGGTGACACAGTGTATGCCTTGTGTTCAATATAGACATGAGGGCAAAAGGGTAATTGTACAACACAAATATTATCACGGAAAAGATTTGGTCAGATCACATGACATTTTCGTGACTTGGGTAACAGTGATGTGTTGCTAGATACCGCTCACTGTTTATTATATTAAATGTGTGATTTAATATAATTGCCAACGTCGCGAAAACCTACAGGGTCATACACATAAGGACAAGTTGATGAGAGATAGAATAAATAAGGAACACCGTAAGATACGGTGCACTTAAGTGTAATACGGAAAGTGGTAAGGTACCACGTGGATAAGTGATATATGGTACATCATAAGGTATGATGTCCATAAGCTTAATTAGGCTTTTAGCTTATAGCCTTAATTGGGCTTTTAGCTTGTAGCCCACACGAGTGATTCTATAAATAGATCCCTTGTGATGAAGCAATTTCACTTTATGCAATTTCGTTTTTGATTCTCTCTCTCACTCAAGGTTTCCGTTCGTGATCAGCTAGCACTGTGACCGGAAGCGATCTGTTTGTGTGGACTGAGTAGAGGCATTGTTCTTCATCAACGTTCGTGATCACAACATCAAAGGTCTGAATCGCCACAAGAGGTAAACTTTTCTATCACTGGCCATGTTCATTCGTAAGGATCGCTAAAGGAAAATTTTAAATTCCGCTGCGCTTTTGATCGCAATTTTCCTTCACGTTGGCCATAGGCCTACAACATGATATTGACTATAAATAATTCATCATCTAAGGCTTACTTATAAATTACCAAACCTCTACATATTACTATTCTATAATACTACATCATTATCATCATTAATCCTACTGTTACAAACCAAACAATAATCTATAATCATATCATCCTCATCATTCTTCACAAAAATCAACATAGCGATTAACGCAGGAATTAACTCTAATCCTAATTTGGATACTAGGATTATCCTTCCTATTCTTCCTTTTAATCCTTAAGAATGAAGTTCATCGCGTTATCTATTCAACACTTCGAACGGCACCTCAAACGGAGTCCGAGAACTCAAGTTATAGCCTTTGGAAAATGAATCTGTCAAAAACCAGACAACATGGATCGACGCGTAATGCCTTGGGTCGACGCATAATGGATTTAACACATTACATGAGTCGATGCATACCCTCTTGTATAGACTCATACTGAGTCTGCAACACTTCTTGTATCGATACATGCTCCTTCGTATTGACTCATCCTGAGTCTAAAAGCCTTCATGTATCGACGCATGACTCCTTCGTATTGACTTATCCTGAGTCTAAAAGCCTTCATGTATCGATGCATGGCTTTTGCGGTCGACACATACTATTCTGTCATGGATATTTTTTGCACATCGTCCATATGAATCACGTGAGATGGATCTTAAATATACTTCCAGAGTTGCGACACATGAAACACATCATGCAAATTCGAAAGATTATGCGTTAAAGCCACTCTATAAGCAACATTCCCCACTCTCTCCGAAATCTGATATGGTCCAATAAAACGAGAAGTGAGCTTCTTAGACTTTAATGCTTGCCCAACACCAGTCACAGGTGTAACTCTTAAAAACACATGGTCACCCGCTTGAAATTCTAAATCTTTCCTTCACTTGTTATGATAACTCTCCTGTCTACTTTGGGAAGTTTTCATCTTTTATCGAATCAACTTCACCTTATCAGTAGTCTCACGAACAAATTCAGGCCCAAGTACTACACTTTCACTAGATTCATGCCAACATAAAGGAGTTCTACATCTTCGACCATACAACGCTTCAAAAGGTGGCATCCCAATACTGGAATGGTAACTGTTATTATAGGTGAACTCTATTAACGGAAGATAAGTATCCCACAAACCTCCCTGCTTAAGAACACATGCCCTCTACAACTCTTCCAACGATTGAATAGTCTTTTTAGTCTGAACATGTGTCTGAGGATGATACGCTGAACTTAACCTCAACTTAGAACCCAACGCTTCTTGCAAACTCTTCCAAAAATCAGAAGTAAATCTTGGATCTCTATCTGACACAATGCACAAAGGAACACCATGCAGCTTCACAATCACACTAGTGTAAATCTCAGCCAACTTCGTCACTGGAAAACTGATGTTAATAGGAATAAAATGAGCCGACTTTATAAGCCTATCAATAATCTCCCAAATCAAATCATGTCCTCTTATAGTATTAGGTAACCCCATCACAAAGTCCATCGAAATGCTATCTCATTTCCATTATGGAACTTCTAGCGGTTGGATCAACCCTGTTGGCTTCTGATGTTCAACTTTCGACTTCTGACAAGTCAAACATGCATACATAAACCGAATGAAATCACTCTTCATTCCAGGACACCAAAACAAACCTTTCAAATCTTGATACATCTTTGTAGCTCATGGATGAATACTCAAATTACTTCTATGTCTCTCTTTAAGTATCACTTTCTTCATCTCAGCATCATTAGGAATACAAATCGGCTTACGAAATCTCAGAACACCTTGTGCATCTAGCTTAAAATTATTATTCTCAGACTGATCAATTCCAACCATCAAATCTACCAGTTTCACATCCAACTTTTGAGCTTCTTTGATACTGTCTAGAAATTCATTATTAATATTTGTGATATGGTGGCAGAACTGACTGTTTGAAATTCTGGCTGCAGATACTCAATGTCACGTTTAATGTTATGACACCGTATCTGACTTTCTATAAGACAGTAAATACAAAAACAGTAAAGAACACAGTCAATTGTTTACCCAGTTCAGTGTGCAACAACACCTACTCTGGGGGCTACCAAGCCAGGGAGGAAATCCACTATAAGAGATGTTAATTCAGGAATAAACCAACCAGTTTATCTCCTTCACTTAAGACCGACCCAATGCAATTTCAATCTAAGTACAACTTAAACCTGAGTTCCTACTCACTCCCCCTCAATCACAGCAGTGATACATAAAACAATTTGACTAATGAATAGATGAAGACACTCTTCAAAAACATACACTTGATTAAGCTTCACAGCTTTTTAATCAAGCAACACAACCACTCTTGCTTCACAGCTTTGAGTGATACACACAACTGACTTGACTCTGCTTCACAGCTTTAGTCAAGAAACATTCAAACACTCTTGCTTCAAAGCTTTGAGTGCTACACAACCCTTACAATTAAAAACCTATTCCAAGTCACTTATCACAATGATAATTGCTTGGAGTACAATAGTTAAACCTATACAGTTTACAAATGATCTTCTGACCAAAAGAGGGTTACTTGCAAAACAGCAGCTCTGTTGAATATATAGCAGCTGCAACTTCAGTTAGGGTTTCCACAAAAACCTAGGGTTAATTCCGTTTGACCTTAAGACTAGGTCACTGGACTTTATTAACCAGGTTAGGGTTGAGCTAGGTTAACCCAAAGAAAACGCAGGATTCTGTTCTGGAAAGACTGAGTTATTTTCCTGAAAAAACTCAGAATTAACCAACCTGCATACCTGTTAGTTCAGAACAGGATGTCTTAACATCTGTTATGACATCTGAGAAACCTGTCTACTGATTTAGGAAAATGTGATCATTTTGCAAAATGCTCAGATACACACTTATAAACATCAGTACCTGAATGACAATATTTTTCTGCAAAGGTACCTAATGAATCAGTACAAACTAAACTAGAATGTTATGACATCAGTCATGACATTCACACATACACTTGGGTTTTACCAAAAATGCAAGCCAATACCTAAACAACTACACTGTTAATATTGGTTTGCATTTTTTGTTTGCAAAATGTCACGGTAAGCAAGAGTCGCCACCGACTTTTATTTTATCCAATCAGGAAGAGGAAAAAGAACAGAAAAGGTGTTAGCACCCTTTCTATCCGTGGTTTTCCATGGGCTCTTAGGTACTTGCTCACTTTGAAAAATGCTTGTGTGTGCTTTGTTTTGAAAAGTTTTGTTTTACTTCGTGTTAACCCTTGTTTCAGTCCTCAAGAGTGTTACGAAGTTGTTTTTGAAAACTTTGTTTGGAAAGTGTTGGTGTGAAAAGTTTTTGTTTGTTTGAGCAAGTACCTAGGAACTAATCTACCTACTCGAAAAAGGTTTGTTCCTTTTCCTTTTAGACAATGTTATCCCATTATTGAGAAATAGGTAGCATCGTCGTTGGAGTTTTTTTAGGGACATTCGAAGGGACGTGTACGATCATAAAAGCAATGTTAGGAAATGTTAGTAATCATCCTAAAACCTTAAAGATATTTTTCCGAGGCAACATCCAAATGGGTCATTTTAGATCTTTCGGGGCTAGAGGACAACCACTAATAAACCCTATACTTCATGACCGTTTACCGAAGGCAACCGGAGTAGAGTAAACCCTAGGAGTGAGCATGTGCGAGTGTAATTTTTAGTTAATTTATTTTTGCACATTTAGGGTTTTCTACCGTATTAATTTTCAGTTTGTCTTTCCATACAATCCTATTAACATTCATCTAAGCAGTTTATAATTTGCGGAAATAAAATGCGAGAAAGTTAAAGTCCCAGTTATTACAGGGCTTTTGCGGATACATAATTATTTTGGACTGAAAATAAAAATGCGGAATTGAAAACCCTAATTACTATTACAAACTCAGAGCAGTTACAATAATAATAAAAGGAAATTAAAAGCGCACGGAAAATTAAATGCGAGAATAATTAGCAAAACCTAAAAAATCTAATTGAAAAATATTTAGGTTATTTTTTGAGAAAAATTAGATCATGTACAAAATTAAACCCTAATTCTAATTATTTTTAATTATAAAAAGAATTAAATTGCCATAATTTTAATTAAACTAATTAATTAAACAAATATAATATTTTTATGAAAATAAATGATTTTTAATGTTTTTATGATTTTTGATTTTATGACAAAAAATGATTTTGTGTTATTTTGTGAAAAAAGATAATTAGTAAATAATAAAAATAAGAAATAAAAAGAAAAGAGAAAAATTGGGCTTGTTTAGCAAGCAATCCAGGGGGTGCAATGTTGAATTGTTTAGGCCCAATAACTGGTCAGCCCAATCCTTGCGCCTGATTCAATGTGATACTCTTTCTGATGGTCTATGGTATGACTTGAGTGTTGGGCGTTGGATCTGGACTGATGATGAATCCAATGGTTGAGATCAGGGTGTATAGTGGGCGCCTGGAATGGGTTGTGCACAAGATCTGCATGTAAATGTTAAGAAAATAATAAAATGTTGGGATGGTTAGTTGTAAATATAATAACATAAATAAAATATAAAGGGAATAAAGTGTTCTTTCCCAAACGCGCGCTTGATTAAAATCACCCAATGGGATTTTGCCACCTAATTGTCTTCTTCCCCATAACTGTTATTTTTTGCCACACTTTTACCTACAATCGTTTCTGTCACCAAAAGCTATAGTGACGGATTTTGTTCGTAGCCATAAACCTGTAAAATTCAAAAATACAGCACAAGCAGAATAAATTCAAACCAAAGACATGGATCAATTGCAAATGATCTTCTAAGCATGATAGTACCCATGATTTTGTCCAATTTTGTCTCTATATGGAATTCCCAATTTGGGACCTAAAAATCCTATCAATGACATCGTGTCATTCCTGCACTTAAACTTCAATCAAACCAATAAAAAATATTGCAAATACGATAACAAACATGGATATATGATCAAAACATGTTTATGATGGATAAATTATTGAAAACGAATCTTGAAAAAAGATGCAAACCGTGGCACTGTGAAGCGTGATTTTTGAAGGTTTTAAGGCTTGAGGATGATTGGAATGGTTTCAGAAAATGTCCAGGAACGAATTGCTGGCCTTGTAATTGCTTGAACCAGTTTATGGAGGAATATGTGATCATCACTTTTTTTTACAAAAAATTGAAGTTGACCTCCTTGTTTTCACGACCCAAAAACCTTTTTTATGCTTTGGAAATGTTGTGTATATATCATAGAATGATTTAGGTCAACAAAAACTGATCATATCTTTGCAAATTATGGAGATTTGATTTCATTATTTGCCTTGTATGATTTGTTTCCAAAATAGACCAAATTAAGATCTTTTCCAATCAATTAGCTCTTGCACAAATTTTTTGATTTTCTAGATGTTCATGGACTCATAATATGCTCATAAAATCAAATCTTTGAATTTATTTGATTATTCTACTATTTAAATTGATTTATTTTGATTTAAATGGATACAAAATCAAAATAAATAATAAAAATAATAAAATAATAGGTGGATAAGCTCAAGGGCCGTGGGTCCTCTTAGGAACAAGTTTCAAACAAGAAAACATGGGCCCATTTGAAAAAAAAGTCATAACTCCCTAAATTTTAACCCTAAGAAGGTGTTCTTGGACTTTTTAGAAAGCTTAGGATGTCCCCTAAAAAACCATTTTGGTTTAATCTCAATTGGGTCTTCCATGTTCATGTAAGAAGCTTTGACCCAAAAGGTGTTTTTGTTGACTTTTCAAAAGGACCTATAATGTAGAAATTCAATTCTTTTGATGAGTGCATATTTTGAACTTGTGGACTGAATATGAGTTGTAGGGAATTTCATCCTCTTCAAAATGAGCCTTGGATGGAAAAATTTTGATAAAGTATGAAGAAGTTATGCCTGGTCAAAGTTTGGTTGACTTTTCCTAAGAAACCCTAACTTAGCAACTTTTGGGTTTTGATGAATTTGGGTCATTCCTTGAGGAATCATGATCAAACCTTGATAAAATGATATGTATCTCTTCAAAATGTTGATTTTGACCAAAAATCTTGAAGTTTGACTGTATGTGGGCCATAGTTGACTTTTGACCTCGTATAGTTGATTTTCAAGCATCTGAGCAATTGACTGAGCAAACTTCTTGTGCAAGGCATGAAACTTGACATGGATGATCTTGAGAGAATATTAGGACCATGGAAGGCATTTGGGACCTTTGCAGTTCACACATCTTGATGAAAATAGAAACCCTGGTTTGAGGTACATTGCCTTAGGAGAGAGTTTGTCTGGTCAACTCTTGGGCATCCTTGAGCAAGTTGAGGAGCTCAATGGGCATGTGTTGAGTAAAATGAGAGGGAAAATTTTGGGGTACAACAGATTCCCCTGTTCAATCTTCTTAAACTTGAGGATGTAGATTGGTTGTTTGCCTTTCGTAATCTGAAGGGGGGAGATGATTGAACACTAAAGTGCCCAGAAATTTGCACTCGTCTGAGATGGTGCTGGATTGTGTGGGTAGTATCGGGAATGGGATTACAGATTCCATTTGGAGGATATGACGGAATGTCACCGAAGATGGGCTTAAAGATTCCATCCGGAATATATGAGGGAGAATCATCGGAGATGGGCTTAAAGATGCCATCTAGAGGATGTTGATTTCCCAAGATATTCCTTTGATGAGAATTCTTGTTCCTGTCGTTGAGGAGGAATCTGCTGAGGAATGTTGGTCTCTGTCTTGGGAGAAATGGAATTTAGGAACTTCAATTGTCCGTTACTCTACTGGGGAATCATCTCTTAGTCGAGGAGATGAAAATGAACTGCTATCTGGTCGTGCTCCAGGCCTTACAGTGATTTGCTGAGGATAATAAGATTGATTTCTATTTGGTCGTGCTCCAGGTTTTACAGTGGCTTACTGGGGAGATGAGATTAAACTTTCTATCTGGTCGTGCTCCAGGCTTTACAATCTGAAAAACTGTTATCTGGTCGTGCTCCAGGCTTCATAAGGAATTAAGTGGTTATCCGGTCGCATCCGGGTTTCAACTTGAATTTAAGGCATACTATCATCCGATCGTTTCCAGGCTTCAATAGTAATTGGCCGAGTAAACTGCTATCTGGTCGAATTCCAAGCTTTGTAGTACCTCATACTGTTATCTGGTCGTGCTCCAGGTTTCACAGTGTCTCTTGCCGCTATCTGGTCATCCTCCAGACTTCATAATGTCTTATATTGTTATCTGGTCGTGCTCCAGGTTTCACAGTGTCTTTTACCGTTATCTGGTCGTGCTCCAGGCTTCAGTAATTTGGTGGAAATTAAGTTGTTATCCAGTCAGTTTCTGGGCTTTATAGTTTTTTTAACTGGAATAGAAATCTTAGTATCGATTTGACTGAACCAGGGAAAGGTCTCGAGCTGTCTTCAACCGGGAAAGAAATCTTAGCATCGATTTGACTGAACCGGGGGAAGGTCTCGGATTGACTTTGACTGGCATAAAAATCAGGAGAATCTTAGCGGTGATTCGGCTGACCCTGACGAAAGTCTTAGAACATCTTCAACTAGAATAGAAACCTTAATGTCAGTTTGACTGAACCAGAGAAAATCTTGAAAAGTGTTGGAATATCTTCAACTGGAATAGAAACCTTGGTGTCGGTTTGACTGAACCAGAGAGAACTTGTGAGAACTTGATTGCATCTTTCCCTGAAAGGTAAAGAGTTAGTCGTATGTAATGTCATGATGTATGAAATGTATTGAGTAATGATGTTCTCAAAATAAATGAGATTGTGCTATATAATATGTATGCATATGCCATGATGTATGGATATGCAATGCTATTGTGATATTCTCTAGCTGGGGGAAATAAATCTTGGACTGTTGTTGATGAGTATAAGGAGTTGAGTTCTTCATTTCTGCTGGCGATAGTGACCGAAGATGATTAGATGGGGATTTACATCCATTCTGCTTAAGAACATTCTGCCAGAGGAGACTCTGTCTGAGAATAATCTTGCGGGGGAATGACTCTGGGAAGAGAGATACTCTGTTGGACGATCGACTGATTTGGAGAAATAAACTCAGCTGGGGATGAATTTCCGTTGCTGGTGAGGAGAACTCTATTGGGGATTGAGCTTCCGCTATCAGAGAAATAAACTCTGCTCGAGAGATGGCTTTATAAACTGCTCATGGTTATAAAACTCGGCTGAGGAATGCAGATATCAGCTTTCTGAAGGAACCTGCTGGGGAAGGAATTCCTGCTTGGGGATACGGAGGTCAGACCTTGGTTGTCCTTACTCTTTAGGGAATGTAAGTATCACGGGCGTGTATGTGGTAGTGACTTTGCTTCCAACTGTCTCTTCCCCTTGTACCATGCTGGAAAAAGTACATGTGAAGATTTTGTGGATGGATCTATGTCGTGATTGTACTTGAACATGTAATTAATGAGTGTCAGGATGACATCCAGCTCTGGATTGTATCTGAACTATACTTGAAACATGTGTTGAATGAGTGTCAGAAGACATACGTCTCTAGATCATATTTGAACTGTACTTGAAACATGTGTTGAATGAGTGTCAGAATGACATACATCTCTGGGTTGTATCTGCACTGTATCTGAAAGTTGAATCTGAATGAGTATCAGAATGGCATCCGTATGTGGAGCGTGTCTGAACTGTATCTGAAAGTTGAATCTGAATGAGTATCAGAATGGCATCCGTATCTGGAGCATATCTGAACTGTATCTAAAAGCTGAATCTGAATGAGTATCAAAATGGCATCTATATCTGGAGTGTATCTAAACTGTATCTGAAAGCTGAATATGAATGAGTATCAGAATGGCATCTGTATCTGGAGAGTATCTGAACTGTACTTGAAACATGGGTCAAATGAGTGTCAGAATGACATCCGTTTCTAGATCGTATCTGAGCCGTATTTAGAGGAGAATCTGGAGTAAGTATCAGGATGACATCTGTCTCTGGATCGTACCTGAACCATTTCTAGAAGAGAAATCTGGAATAAGTACCAGGATAACATCCGTGTCTGGATCGTACCTGAACCATTTCACAATGTATGAAAATCTTGAATAAGTAGCCGAATGACATCCGTATCTGGATCGTATCTGAATCGTTTCTCGATGTATGAAAATCTTGAATAAGTAGCAAAATGACATCCATATATGGATCGTATCTGAACTGTTTCTCGATTCTGGTGCTCTTAATGAATGTTGATCAAGGTATAAGTCTCCCACTGATAGACAGGTGGCGGGACATAACCATATGCTTTAAATCCCTAACTTTTGCCTGGACCTCCCTTTCGGGTTTTCAATCCACCAAGATACCTTTTTGCCTAAGCCGCCTTTTCAGGTTTTCGACTTGTCGGGTGTACAGATTTTTTTTATGTATATCCCTAACTTTTGCCAGAACCCTTTTGGTTCGCCGGGATTCCCTTATTTTTGCCTAGGTGTGTCAACCTAGCAGGTCTTTTTTTCATGCGTAGTATTTTTCGACTATGTCCACGCTTTCAGGATGTAGAGAGTTATCACTGTCCATAGTGTTGTGTTGTAGTACTGTTAAAAATGTTTTCTTCATGGTACATGATTTGTTGCTGGAATGCGTGCATAATTCCCCAAGCGATTCAGATGGAGATCTGCCCTGGTTATTTGGCACTTTTTGAGAGACTGCCCAAGGTGTGTTTAGACATCATGTCATGCCCCTTGCTTATGGGAGACCTGTTATTGGAAGTGTCTTTCCCGCTGAGGTGATTCTGTCCACTGAGAGGATGTCTGTTCATTGAATATCCATTGTGCAGATTTCTTTGCTGTCAAACAATTAGTCATATGCAAACAATGTCATTTAAAAAATGCAAAACTCATGTTTGTCTTGAAATTTTTTTTTTTGAAAATGTGTTTTGTGTTTTAAAATGAAATTTGCAAGAATGTGATATCAACTCAGGATTCGTAACAAAGCCTACAGGAGTCAGGATACCTTTGTAACAGTATGCTCTCAAACTAACCCATGCTTCAGCTAGGACTTTTAAGGGTTATAACGTGGTCTGATTCACGGTTCAAGAAACAAAGGATAAAGGCTCAAATTTTATTTCTACCCAAATCGCTCTTTGTGATGTTCTTCAGTCCTATGCCCAGTTAATTGCGCGTTTAGATCTAGATTGAGTCAGGAATCTTTTCTCTGATACTTGGTGATGATTTGGAAATTGAACATTTGTTTTGAAAAGGCAGTGATTTTTGTAATCTTCTTTTTGTCGAGGATTTGTAGTAACCTCTTTTTTTGTTTTCGTTATCCCTTCTTTTTGCCTGAACTGTTTCTTTTATGATTACAGTCAGCGGGATGCCCCAATTTTTCTCTTAAGTCTCCTTCATAGGTTTTGACGTAATGAGCTTTTATTTTGAGAGATAATGACTGCCTGTCTTGACGATTATACGAACCATCACCGTCTTTAGTTTTGGAAGGACGTCTTCGATGCTATTCATTGTGTACGAAGCGGAAGATTGTGACTGAATGCGCCTCTGAATTAACTGAGAAAACTACCGTGCCCCAGGTTATGATGAAGGGTTTTAATTTGTGTGAAAAGAAAAACTCCTACTTCTTTGGCTCGAAGGAGTTGACTAGGGATTATCTTCCTTATAACTCCACTGTTTAGGATTTGAAACAACGCATGTACATCGTCAGCGGGGTCTGTTCAAAAGCATACTGTAGAGATTGTGGTATCATTTTCATCATCCTCCCTCTAAGGCTTAGAGTTTTTAATTAAGAGTTGAATATCACAAAAGGAAATAAGAACGCATTTTTGAAATAGTGAATATGAATGAATTGATTCAAGACAAACACGTGCAATGCATTGATGAAATAACGAGGTTTGATATGAATAAATGTTCAAACAAATCAAAAGAAAATTACACATTGAAAACTATAATGAACGAAAAGTCTTCTTGTGAGAACTTGTCACTTCAGATGGTATTCCTTGGAGGGATGGTAGAAGAACTTAGCTTGACTGTCTTATGCAAACTCTAGCGCTTCGTCATAAATCAGGTCTTGAATTTTATTTCTCAACGCCCAACAGCTGTTGGTGTCATGTCAAGGACTGTTGGAGTCGTATGCACATCTTGCATTTGGATTGTACCTTGGGGAGGCTATGTTGGGATTCTGAGGAGGGTCCCTTAACATAACCAACTTGGCCTTCAACATGCGTTGCAATGCTTGAGCCAATGACATGTTGATTTCGGTGAAGTGTCTTTCAGATGTATTCTTCTTATGCCGATTGCCCCGTTGTCGTTGGTGAGGTTCTGGTTGGGCTTGTGATGTAGTAGAAATCTGGAAAGGTCTGTTCCTTACCAAACCAACCTCTTCTCTCACTGGGGGCTGATTAATGCCTTGATCCACAATTTTAATTGTTTGTTTCATGGATCTGCATCCATCTTGGTGAAGCTTGTTGAGGAAGGCTCTTAGCCCTTCTTGTCCTCGAGCTAAGTTTTGGATAAGAGCCATCTGCCCCAGCATCTGGATTCTCATTCCTTCTACCTCAGCTTGCAGTTGTTCCAATTGTTCATCCTTGTTGTTGTCAGGATGTTCCTGGGTCAGATTCCTGGTGAAGAGTGTTTTCAAGTCTTCTTGCCCCTTGGATAGATTCAGGAGAAATTCCTTGAAATGGACATCTTGAGCTTGGAGATCTATGTTGTCTTGTTGGAGAGCCATTGCTGAAATAAATAGCGAGAACATGAGAGACCTGCTTTGAAACCTGCTTTGAAACCTGCTTATGCAATGATATGTATTATATATGCGTGCAATGTTTTCAAGGATCTCGCGGGGTAAACAAGAAAATGTCAGAAGTTGAATTTTGCAGCTTTGATTGAAGAACTTTGTATCGTTGAGAGTCATTCTATGAGAGTCAAGCTCACCATATCAAGTGGGTCATAGCCCCTGACTCAAGTTGTTGAGTTTTGATCTTTTGACGACATTGGCTAGAGGAAAATAAATCCCCTTGCCCCTTGCTAGACGTATGATTTATCATAACCTGCATCACAGGCCCTCAAGATCCTTGAAATGTTTAAGGAAATGTTAAGGCATGATGTTATGATGTGTGTGCTATGCTTTTAAGCAAAGGTGCAAAGTGATGTAAGTAAGTAAACCCTGCAAGAAATCCAAGTTATTGGATATTAACTGTAAACAAAACCTGCAAGGAACTCATGTTATCAGGTAATAAAACTCTGCAAGTAGTTCAAGTTGAAAGCACACAAGTCACGCAAACAACCTTAGGTTTAGGCTTGCATGGATTTTAAGGTCATACCCTCTTGAAGTTGGATTAGTTCAACCTGTCCTATAAATATGTAACCGGGTTCTAAAGGGATCTCAATATCACCGATCTTTCCCGCAAGCCTTGTTCAATCGACGATTGACTCGTAATCAAACAAAACTCAGAAGTCAAACCTTAATGAGTGTAGCATCGAGTATCTGTCGACCTTGGGCATACACCAAAGCCGACCATCTCGCTACGTCCTAATGGCCAAGTTAAGCAATTAAAGGTTCTAAGGTCAGTTGATGCTTTATGACACCACGCGACGGCCCCATACATCTCCCCGATTTACTCAAGGGTTACGGGTACCAACCAAAGTGCCACATCAAGGTAGCTACTGCTTCAACTATGTTAGTATACCCCAGTACAGCTCCCTCACAGTTTATTTCTACTTACCTAAAAGGTGTTTCCCGATCCGGGTGTAGGATCAAATAACCCAAACAGTTCCCATAAATATAAAGCAAGTAAGACAATCAAGAGAAAGCAATTAAATATGACCTAGATCCTAAGGTTTACCCCACTTTATAATTTATTCCCCATCAAAGTCGCCAATTCTGTGATACGGTGGAAGAACCAACTGTTAATACTGGTTTGCATTTTTTGTTTGCAAAATGTCGCGGTAAGCAAGAGTCGCCACCGACTTTTATTTTATCCAATCAGGAAAAGGAAAAAGAACAGAAAAAACCTTTTTCGAGATGTTTCTGAGTACGGGTGGTAGATTATAGAAAGGGAAGGTGTTAGCACCCTTTCTATCCGTGGTTTTCCACGGGCTCTTAGGTACTTGCTCGTTTTGAAAACTGCTTGTGTGTGCTTTGTTTTGAAAAGTTTTGTTTTACTTCGTGTTAACCCTTGTTTCTGTCCTCAAGAGTGTTACAAATTTGTTTTCGAAAACTTTGTTTGGAAAGTGTTGGTGTGAAAAAGTTTTTGTTTATTTGAGCAAGTACCTAGGAACTAATCTACCTACTCGAAAAAGGTTTGTTCGTTTTCCTTTTAGACAATGCTATCCCATTATTGAGAAATAGGTAGCATCGTTATTGGATTTTTTTTAGGGACATTCGAAGGTACATGTACGATCACAAAAGCAATGTTAGGAAATGTTAGTAATCATCCTAAAGCCTTAAAGATTTTTTTCCGAGGCAACATCCGAATGGGCCATTTTAGATCTTTCGGGGCTAGAGGACAACCACTAACAAACCATATACTTCATGACCGTTTACCGAATGCAACCGGAGTAGAGAAAACCCTAGGAGTGAGCATGTGTGAGTGTAATTTTCAGTTAATTCATCTTTGCACATTTAGGGTTTTCTACCGTATTAATTTTTAGTTTGTATTTCCATACAATCCTATTAACATTCATCTAAGCAGTTTATAGTTTGCAGAAATAAAATGCGAGAAAGTTAAAGTCCTAGTTATTACAGGGCTTTTGCAGATACATAATTATTTTGGACTGAAAATAAAAATGCGGAATTGAAAACCCTAATTACTATTACAAACTCGGAGCAGTTACAATAATAATAAAAAGGAAATTAAAAGCGCGCGGCGAATTAAATGCGAGAATAATTAGCAAAACCTAAAAAATCTAATTGAAAAATATTTAGGTTATTTTTTTGAGAAAAATTAGATTATGTACAAAATTAAACCCTAATTCTAATTATTTTTAATTATGAAAAGAATTAAATTGCCCTAATTTTAATTAAACTAATTAATTAAAGAAATATAATATTTTTATGAAAATAAATGATTTTTAATGTTTTATGATTTTTGATTTTATGATAAAAAATGATTTTGTGTTATTTTGTGAAAAAAGATAATTAGTAAATAATAAAAATAAGAAATAAAAAGAAAAGAGAAAAATTGGCCCTATTTAGCAAGCAATCCAGGGGGTGCAATGTTGAATTGTTTAGGCCCAATAGCTGGTCAGCCCAATCCTTGCGCCTGATTCAGTGTGATGCTCTTTCAGATGGTCTATGGTATGACTTGAGTGTTAGGTGTTGGATTTGGATTAATGATGAATCCAATGGTTGAGATCAGGATGTATAATGGGCGCCTGGAATGGGTTGTGCACAAGATCTGCATGTAAATGTTAAGAAAATAATAAAATGCTGGGATGGTTAGTTGTAAATATAATAACATAAATAAAATATAAAGGAAATAAAGTGGTCTTTCCCAAACGCGCGCGTAATTCAAATCACCCAATGGGATTCTGCCACCTAATTGTCTTCTTCCCCATAACTGTTATTTTTTGCCACACTTTTACCTACAGTCGTTTTCGTCACTAAAAGCTATAGTGACGGATTTTGTTCGTAGCCATAAACCTGTAAAATTCAAAAATGCAGCACAAGCAGAATAAATTCAAACCAAAGACATGGATCAATTGCAAATGATCTTCTAAGCATGATAGTACCCCTAATTTTGTCCAATTTTGCCTCTATATGGAATTCCCAATTTGGGACCTCAAAACCCTAACAATGGCATCATGCCATTCCTACACATAAACTCCAATCAAACCAATCAAAAACATTGCAAATATGATAGCAAGCATGGATATATGATCAAAACATGTTTATGATGGATAAATTATCGAAAACGAATCTTGAAAAAAGATGCAAACCGTGGCACTGTGAGGCGTGATTTCTGAAGGTTTTACAGCTTGAGGATGATTGGAATGGCTTCAGAAAATGTCCAGGAACGGATTGCTGGCCTTGGAATTGCTTGAATCAGTCTATGGAGGAATATGTGATCAACACTTTTTTTGACAAAAAATTGAAGTTGACCTCCTTGTTTTCACGACCCAAAAACCTTTTTTATGCTTTGGAAATGTTGTGTATATATCATAGAATTATTTAGGTCAACAAAAACTGATCATATCTTTGCAAATTATGGAGATTTGATTTAATTCTTTGCCTTGTATGATTTGTTTCCAAAATAGACCAAATTAAGATCTTTTCCAATCAATTAGCTCTTGCACAATTTTTTTGATTTGCTAGCTGTTCATGGACTCATAATATGCTCATAAAATCAAATCTTTGATTTTATTTGATTATTCTACTATTTAAATTGATTTATTTTGATTTAAATGGATAAAAAATAAAAATAAATAATAAAAATAATAAAATAATATATGGATAAGCTCAGGGGTTGTGGGTCCTCTTTGGAACAAGTTTCAAACAAGAAAACATGGGTCCATTTGGAAAAAAAGTCATTTTGATCAATGTTGACTTCATGCATATTTCTAAAAATTGGTCAATTTTGACAATACATATCTCCCTAAATTTTAACCCTAAGAAGGCGTTCTTGGACTTTTTAGAAAGCTTAAGACCGTTTTGGTTTCATCTCAATTGGGTCTTCCATGTTCATGTAAGAAGCTTTGACCCAAAAGGTGTTTTTGCTGACTTCTCAAAAGTACCTATAGTGTAGAAATTCATATCTTTTGATGAATGCATATTTTGAACTTGTGGGATGAGGATTAGTTGTAGGGAATTTCATCCTCTTCCAAATGATCCTTGTATGGAAAATTTCTAATAAAGTATGAAGAAGTTATGTCTGGTCAAAGTTTGGTTGACTTTTCCTAAGAACCCCTAATTTAGCAACTTTTCGGTTTTGATGAATTTGGGTCATTCCTTGAGGAATCATGATCAACACTTGATCAAATGATAGTTATCTCTTCAAAATGTTGATGTTGACCAAAAATCTTGAAGTTTGACTGTATGTGGGTCACAATTGACTTTTGACCTAGTATAGTTGATTTTCAGGCATCTGGGCAATTGACTGAGCAAACTTCTTGTGCAAGGCATGAAACTTGACATGGATGATCTTGAGAACATATTAGGACCATGGAAGGCATTTGGGACCTTTAGAGTTCACAGATCTTGATGAAAATGTAAACCCTAGTTTGAGGTACATTGCCTTAGGAGAGAGTTTGTCTGGTCAACTCTTAGGCATCCTTGAGCAAGTTGAGGACCTCAATGGGCATGTGTTGAGTAAAATGAGAGGGAAAATTTTGGGGTACAACAATCTTCAACATACTCAACATAACACTCTGCGGCGTAACCTCGCAAACTAAGCTCATATCTCTTAATTGTTCAATTAATTCCAACTCTTTAACCATCATTGCCGACATATGTAAAGTCTTTCGACTCAACACATCAGCTACCACATTCGCTTTTCCTGGATGATAATTCAAACTAAAATCATAATCCTTTAACAATTCCACCCATATTTGTTGCCTCATATTCAACTCCTTCTGATCGAATAAATACTTTAAGCTCTTATGGTCACTAAACACTTCGAATCTAGAACCATAAAGATAATGCGTCCAAATCTTCAATACAAAGACAACTGCCGCAAGCTCTAAATCATGCGTAGGATAGTTCTTCTCATGAGTCCTCAACTTCCTTGACGCATAAGCAACTACCTTATCATTCTGCATAAGCACACCTCCTTAGAAGCATCACAATATACCACAAAAGGCTCACCTGGATTAGGCAACGTCAAAATTGGAGTCGACGTCAACCTCTTCTTCAATTCCGTAAAACTTTCTTCGCACTGAACATCCCATACAAAAGCTCTACCTTTACAAGTCAACTTAGTCAACGAAAGTGCCAACTTAGAAAAACCTTCGATAAACCTTCTATAATAACCGGCTAATCCCAAAAAGCTTCTAATCTCAGGAGCTGACTTCCGAGTTTCCCATTGCAGCACATCATCAACCTTCGATGGATCTACAACAATGCCACTACCTGAGATCACATGACCAAGAAAACTAACCTCCTTTAACCAGAATTTAGACTTAGAAAACTTTGCATACAACTGCTTCTCTTTCAAAACTTGCAATACTACTATTAAGTGTTCTGCATGCTCTTCTTCTGACTTAGAGTAAATCAAAATATCATCAATGAACACAACTAAAAACTGATCCAAATAAGTATGAAAGATACGATTCATATATTCCATGAATACTCTCGGAACATTAGTAACACCGAAAGGCATCACCGAATAGTCATAATGTCCATAACGCATTATGAAAGCCGTCTTCTGGGTATCTTCATCCTTCACCTTAATCTGATGGTAACCTGACCTTAAATTAATACTAAACACACGAGCATCCACCAATTGGTCCATCAAGTCATCTATTCTTGGAAGCGGATACTTGTTCTTAATCGTCACTTTATTCAACTGTCTATAATCAACACAAAGCCTCATACTTCCATCTTTCTTCTTTACTAACAACATTGGAGCTCCGCACGGCGATACACTTGGTCTTACAAACTTATTTTCAAGTAACTCTTCCAATTACTTCTTTAACTCTGACAATTCAGATGCAGACATCCTGTATGGTGCCATAGACACAGGTCTGGTACCAGGTACAAGATCAATAGCAAATTCAACTTCCCTCTCCGACGGTACATCATGAATTTCATCAGGGAAAACTTCAGGAAATTCACACACCAACTGCAATTCCTCAATTATAGCTCGAGTCTCTACATATAGCAATGTCATCAATGATAACATCTATGCTTCTTCTTGCTTCAACTCCCTCAACTGTCTAGCAGACAACAAACTACCTTCCTCTTCTTCAGGAGTAGAAAACCTCATAGACTTCTCATAACAGTTAATATGAACATAGTTATGCTCCAACTAGTTCATACCCAAAATCACATCCAAACCTCTTAACGGTAAACAAACTAAATCAACATCAAAGTCTCTGTCGAAGATCAATAATGGACACTTTAAACACAGAAAAGAAGTAGTCACCAACCCCTTGGCTGGAGTATCGACGATCATTTCTCCATTCATAGAAGATAACATAAGACCCAATCTTTCAACACAATCAACAACAATAAAACAATGAGTAGCACCGGTATCAATAATAGTAATTAAAGGAGTAATATTAATGAAAGATGTACCTTTGATAAGTTTGTCCTCAACAGTAGTCTGATCCTCAACCAAAGCGAACACTTTACCACTTTCCCGCGCCCTCTTTGGTTTCTTACACTGACTACCGATGTGTCCTTCTTCACTACAGTTGAAACAAATCACATCCTTATGCTTGCACTCAGATACAACATGTATGTTCTTACCACAAGGGAAACACCTCTTTAATTCAGTAGTACACTCATTACTCTTATGCTCAGGTTTTCCACATTTAAAATAAACCACACCAACAGGATCATCTCCCCCACTAGTCTTCTGACTCTGAGCAACTTTCTGTTTACCTTTACCAGCTAGGGTATCATAAGGCTTACCACGATTCTGTTGGTGCTTACCCCTCTTCTCACTGATAATCTTGTAACGAGCATTATTATCCTCTTCATAAATCCTGCAACTATCAATCAAATCAGCAAAGACACGAATATTCTGGTATCCAACTGCCTTCTTGATCTCTGGGCGCAACCCATTCTCAAACTTGATACACTTTGAAAACTCAGCATCTGCCTCAGTGTAGTGCGGATAAAACTTATCCAACTCAGAAAACTTGCAGCATACTCAACAACCGACAAATTCCCTTGCTTCAGCTCAAGGAATTCAATTTCCTTCTTACCACGAACATCTTCCGGGAAGTACATCCTCAGAAATTCCCTACGGAACACAGCCCAAGTGACATTCTCACCTGCAGCTTCCAATCTTTGACAAGTCTCTAGCCACCAGTCATCAGCCTCGACTGCTAGCATATGAGTACCATATCGAACCTTCTGCACTGGAGTGCAGTCCATCACACGGAAGATTCTCTCAATCTCTTTCAACCAGTCCAATGCTTCGTTAGGATAATACTTTCCCTTGAAGGTAGGCGGATTCTCTCTCTAGAAAGTTGCCAAACTATGAGATCCAGCATTCCTGTCAGCATTCGGTTGATTCTTCATCACATGAGCCATTGCTTCTAAAGCAACACCAAGTGCAGCATCATTCCTTCCAGCCATCTCAACTTATTACTGCAACATAAACAACATTTATAACTCAAATTAATAATATTCGATTGTTAGACAACCACGACTCGACAACAAGGTCGGACCAACCTTTGCTCTGATACCAACTTTGTAACACCCCAATTCTATCCGACAATTATAATTGTAAATCAGAGTTATAATCATTCATGCAAACGAATCAGGATGCCACAAATTCATCTTTAAAAACACATTGCATTCAACGTGGATACATAACACTTTAAAACATCGGATGAACTATCAGCATAGCAATTTAATCTCTTAATTCAAAAATTTAAACATCTGCGCAACGGAATTCTTAATAACATCTTTATCCATTGTTACAACAACTTCAAAACAACACATACTTAATAAATACTTAAATTAAAGTTCAATAACTAAAATAATGAACAATTAAAAGCAACAAGCGTTCATCCCCCCGAGTGTTACATATCAGAGCAATGACACTGACTCAAACTACTGAAGGTATACAACCTTCACTCTTGATTACCTGCACGTTACCAACGTAAGGGTAACATTCAAACAGAAGGGGTGAGATGTCTAACAATATAATAAAACGTATTATAATTAATATATTAAATTAGATCACATAACACCACCACTTCTCATCTTATAAACAACAATAATCACAACAATACATAACTTCTTTAGGCAATCATATAATGCGACTCAATACTATGCAAATACATATGGTACCATTGGAGCAGAACTCCCATCTTAAAAATATTCCAATTAATAGAGGCATCAACAAGGCATAAGCCTTCATCTTAATATTCGCTAATACAGATCATCTTAACGAGCATAAGCTCCATCTTGAAATGCAATGTATGTGACACAATCATGAATGTAATGACAACACCATAATTAACAACATCTCAACACAACGTCATCGTTGGCCATAAGCCTACATCTTATTAGCTGCCAATTATTAGAGGCATCTCAACACCTTTCATCAACATCGTTCATCAACATCATTTAATACATCATAATTCATCAAACATCATTTATCATCAACAACTCAACCATACAAAAATACAACAGTAAAACACCAAGCTTGCAACGTTGGCCATAAGCCTACAACATGATAATGCCTATAAATAATTCAACATCTAAGTCTTAATTCTAAATTACCAAACCTCTACATATTACTATTCTGTAATACTACATCATTATCATCATTAATCCTACTGTTATAAACCAAACAGTAATCTATAATCATCTTATCCTCATCATTCTTCACAAAAATCAACATAGCGATTAACGCGGGAATTAACTCTAATCCTAATTTGGATACTAGGATTATCCTTCCTATTATTCCTTTTTGATCCTTAAGAATGAAGTTCATCATGTTAGCTATTCAACGCTTCGAAAGGCACCTCAAACAGAGTCAGAGAACTCAAGTTACAGCCTTTGGAAAAGAATCTGTCAAAAACCAGACAACATGGATTGACGCGTAACGCCTTGGGTCGACGCGTACTGGATTTAACATGCTACATGAGTCGACACATACTCTCTTGTATCGACTCATACTGAGTTTACAACGCTGCTTGTATCGATACATGCTCCTTCGTATCGACTCATACTGAGTCTAAAAGCCTTCATGTATCGACACATGACTCCTTCGTATCGACTCATCCTGAGTCTAAAAGCCTTCATGTATCGATGCATGGCTTTTACGATCGACACATATTATTCTGTCATGGATATTTTCTGCGATTTCCCTGCGTTTTCACTACGGTTTCCATACTTTAGGCCCTAAAAACATCCTCTAATCATATATAATCATCAATTATAATTATCCTATGTTTCTATATCATTTGTACAACATTAGGGCATCATTATTCATCCATAATTCATCGATTTTCATCATACAACAACATATACATTCAAATCATGAACAAGATAACATTTCGACATCTAATCCCATAAACCAATCATCATAAACCCTATTATAGAGTCAGAACCCTACCCTTACCTTGGATTGAAGGTTTCTCTATAACTTTTCCGGTTGAATTTCCGTTCTGTCTCTTTTCCTCCTTTCTAACAGCTTTCACTTTCTCTTCTTCCAACCCTTATTTCTTTCTCTCTTACTGCTTTTTTTCTTATTAATTCTAACAATAATAAAATAACCCTATTATTCTCTTTATGTCTTAATGGGATTAAAACTACTACACCCCCTTTCCTACTACTTTTATCCTTTAAAACAAGTCCACATCAAATAATATTATCATTCTAATATTATTCCACAACTTAATAAAATAATTAATTCCAACTAATCACAACACAATATCTCATAAAAACACAACTTCACAAATATTCCAAAAATAATTTAATTAAATAATTAATTAAATTATGGGTGTTACAGACATCTTCTAATAACTTCTCCAATTCTCCCAACTTTTAACTAACATCATGTATGGTGCCATAGGAACAAGTATGGTATCAAGCACGAGATCAACATCAAATTTCTCCTCTCATCCAACATCATCAGGTGACAAATAAATTACTTTCAGGTGCTAGAACCATTTTTAAAACAAATTTTATCACGTTAGCTTTCTAGCGCTTCAAAGGAAACTCAAATCAGATGTCTAGAACTCAAGTTATAATTTTTTCAAAGAATTACAAAATGCAGTCAACTCAGTGGTAACAGGTTACCCTAATAGTGCTAACCTGTTACACCTCTCAAAAAAGCCAATCCACGCTACGGTCTGATGGTGTACCCGAGTAGCCATATATTGGTAACCGGTTACATGCGGTGCAAAAGCAGTTTTCTGTTGCTTCTCAACATGAATATTTCTTTTCTTCTCAATGCAAAATATGATTCCTCTTATAACTTAGAAGTCATATTACATTTCCAAAACCTCAATTTCCAAAAAATTATAACTTCGATTCTTCTCACAAGACTACTAGTATCTTTGAGTTCTGACTCTGATTCACAATTCACAATTAAACAAAAGCGTTAACAACATCCAACAATTACTTACCTGACTACAACAATAAAATTTACAATAAATCATCACTATATCACAATTCAAAACATCGACATCATACATAATGGTAACTCAACACTGACAGCTTTACAATCAGCCAACATTGCTGAAACATCACAATCACCTGAGCTTCATCTTCTAAGAGCTATCCTACTCACTTAGCTAATGTCCTCGGGGTATCATCAAGAAATTACACACCTCTTGTATATCACTAGTCTCTACATTTCTCTATAACCTCTGAGAAGCAACCTTTAACAATTCTCTTTTCCCTCGGAGGCGACTTTACTTGACCAACAAACAAAAACCGTGTATCTGTACAACATTCAGGCATGAGAATCTACATCGACTCACTGAAACACTTCGTAATCACTTGGTTTAATTCTAGATAGTTCAACCCAAGGCTAACATCCAGTTAATCCAACATTTCACTCCAACAACAAGTCACAATTATCCCCAGGAGATCATAGGGACTCACCTACAGCGGGCACATCATTAGCCATAACATTGCTCTCCACTTCTAGAGATGCGAACAACACGGGTACGTGATCATTCCCCCTTAAGAACACTTCGTATGACTGTTAGACTTAAATCCGAAAATTGTACTTCCTCAGAGTTCAATAAACAAAACGACTTTGTCGATCTTTTCACTTATGCGATTCACAACACACTGAACCAACTATTCACACATGAACCATCTCAGAGAAGCAGGAGCCTCTCCCCCACTTGTTTCAATCCCACTCCGGCAAAAAATGATTAGAACAATCACAAAAGCACCAACAGTGTTTCAAACACATGTCGCATACTAATAAACAATACCTCGACAATATTCAACTGTCATACTACGTTACTAACTCAACAACCTTGCCGTACGGACCGACCTGCTGTAATACCAATTGTAACACCCTATTTTCCTAAATTAATAAATATAATATAAAATCATGAAAAAGAATGCATCAGAGTCCACAATGGGATGTCACATAATCCACAAATCCATAAAGTTTCAAAACACTTGATTTCTTTGTTTATCCAAAATATTTATTCGGCAGCAGAAAATTAAATTAAATCAGTTCAATGGCATTCTAGCCTCAACAACAAATCAAACTCCACAATATGTGGTCCATCATAAGTTTAAAATAAATGTGCAACAATTGAAATCATGCAAAAAATAGTAAAAGCCCCAAATCCCGTGTTACATATCAGAGCGACTCCTAATACTCGATCTATTAACATCTCTTCAAGCACTACTCGAGTACCTGATTATCTGTACTCCCGAGGAGCACATACACAACAACACAAAAGGGGTGAGAATTTCATTCAATAATCACATGGTTAATAAAACATGCTAAGGAATAGTAAATCACATCATACAGATAATACATCATAAACAACCATCATTCACATCATACGACATCAATTCAATCATCAATGCAATGCAATGAGACCTACATCAACATGCATGTGGCATCATCGAGGTATGAGCCCCCAACTTATTGCCAATTGGGCAACAACAGAGCATAATCCCTCATCATAGTGCCAGTTGAGCAACAATAGAGCGATAATCCCTCACCAATGAATGCATGCAACAATATCATGCAACAACATAAATTATACAACAAAAATACATAAACCTTCATCATGGTGCCAATTTAGGCCATCCATATCATTACCATCATAGTCATCAACATTACCTCATAACAACACCGTAAGCAAAACAACGTCACAATAAACAAATCACAGTTTCAATGTAACGAGGGTGAAACTATTCATATCCTAACTTAGGTACTAGAAATATACTCCTTATCATTCATTTTTATCCTTCAAATCATAGTTCATGGTGTTAGATAACTATTTCTTTGAACGGTACGTCAATCATTCTCCTAAAACTAAAGTTATGGTCAATTCAAGAAAATCCAAAAAAACAGCCATCAGCTACTGTCGTCCGGTGACACTGCCTTCACGTCACCCTTCGTCCGACATCTCTAGGCGCGACACACTCCAATAACTCATCCAAAAATCTGCTTCCTTCTCGCCTCCACCTTTACCTAGCGAAGCACCGTCGCTCGACGACACTCCTTGTATCGCCTAGTGATTCTTTGCAAACAGGGTTTTCCTGTTTGTAATTCTGCACTATACCAGACCAATTTTCCTGCAATTTTGTCATATTATAGGTCCTAATATGCTGTCTAAACACCTGGTTTAATCACCTATCAATCCATCACAATGCACCACTATCTATACATCAGTTATGGGTCATATTCCATCATCAAATCCCCTAACCTAATTTCCATTACTAATAGGTTTTAGATTGTGGTTTTGTGGGACTATCATCATAGCAAAAAGAATCACCAACAACAAATCACAATCATAACATCACAATTTCATGTAATATCACATACAACAACTCAATCAAATCAAACAAAAACATAGCATACATCAATCATTAAAAAAAACCCTAAGAGGGAAAGGAACCCTCACTATCCTCTCATGTAAAACCACCAATTATAGAATCCACTCACCCCCTTACCTAAATTCAAAGCTTTGATCTTCCCAATATTATGCATTCTTCTTTTCCCTAGCTTTTTCCTTCTCCTTGCCTTTTCTCGTTCTACGATCTATTTGTCGTGTTCTCACTTTTTTTTCCTTATATTGATCTCTAGACCCCTAATGCCTGTATCCCAAAAATGTGATTCCTTAACTTAATTACTTATTTAAATATTAATATTAAAACACTATTTTATTCATAATAATTAATAAAAAATAATATAATAATAATAATACCAATATTACTAATGTTCTCTATTCACCCCATGTTCTCTACACTTTTAGTCATACACCCCTCAACACCTCAACCTCTAATTTTTCCAAATTGCATCACATCACATCATAAAATATATCAATACAAGTAAACACATAATCTCATATAATTATTTTAAATAAAAATAATCCTATTTAAATTGGGGTGTTATAATACCATATATCAAATATCTGATAGTTTAAAAATGGTAGACACAAAAAGTGGAATGTATACCATCTATCACCCACATGATAGTTTAACAATGGTAGACAACTAAAGGTATAAAAGTGAATACCATATATCAAATATCAAATATCTAATAGTTTAACAATGGTAGACACAAAATATGCATCAACCAATCTTCAAAGCAAGACAACGTCTGTTAACAAGGACCAAAATTCAATCTAAACAATCAAATCAGACTCAACTCATTGAGAAAATAACTGAACTGGGGAATCCGTTCTATCGAGATAATAAAAATTGATGAAGAACGCTTAATAAAAGCTTCTACGAGAAATAAACTCAGTGGGGAGTTCCAAATCTAAATCACAAGATGGGAGACGAATCCTCTAACTGGATAGGGAAAGAACCACACTTAGATGCAAGGAATTGAATTAAAGCTTGCTCATGCCTGGTAAAGACCAATCACAACAACATGGCAAAGAGGAAACCCATTATCTTCTCAACAAACTTCAAGGGGAACCCTAAAAATATCTATAAGAACATATGATAACCTCTATTGAAGAAAGATTCTCTGCTTAGGGAAAGTGACATTCTGGTGACTTTATTAGGAAGATAGAGTCTAGACAACCTTGTGCTTGGAAAGAGCCATAGCAACAAATTTTGTCAAATCTGGATTTCCCCTGGAATCAATAACTTTGGTGCATAATTTTTGCCTCATACTGCATAATCTTCAAAGGAAAGTTCTTGAGATAGTCTGCTAAGTCAAATGATTCTTCGAGAGATTTTTAGAATCTTGACGTAACTGTCCCAGATTGACTGAAACTTGGCGCATTACTTGCTCAAAGAAGTATTGAAGCCTTGATTTTTAAGGGTGATCAACCGTGAAAGCATCAAACTAGGAAAAATAACTTGCCCTTGCTAAACAGAGTCTCTAGGAAGAATGCCCCTGGAAATGTTTTAGTTTTCTCACTGATAATCAAATGCAAACTTATTTGTTGTTAAACAAATGTTTATGCAAGTAGAATTTTTTTATTATGAGAATGATGATTCTAATGCACCAAACATGTTAATCTTAAAGTTTTTTTATTTATTTGAACAGATGTCACGAAACGTTGGGAAAGAAATCACTTAGTTAGGATGTGACAAAAACAATGCAAGAATATGATACAAACACAGATCTTTTTAGCATAACCTTCTGCGAGTCAAGATGCTATCTCATTAAGGTATGCTTTTGAAATAAACTATGATTCAATTAGGTATTTTGAGGGTTATAACATGGCCTGGTTCATAACTTTCAGAAGAAAATAAAAGTTTTTAGGCTCAAAGTTTATTTAGACCCACCCTATTCTTCATGATGTTCTCTAGTCCTAGGTTCAATTAACTCCAACATGTGTGTTCATCTCTCAAAAGGATTTTGTTCTTTTTAAGGATCCAATGTAGCTTTTGGAGTATCATCCACCTTCTTTGCCTTTGTATTTTTAATCACATGTATTTGTTCTTTGCTGAGGACTTTTACTTTGGTAGTCCTTTTTTTTCTCTTGTCGCGTTTTTCATTCTTTTGTTTTTTATTTTCCCTAACTTTTGCCTGGAAAAATTCTTTTGAATTGGTAGTCCAGTGAGATGCTCTAACTTTTTCCTAAGTCACTTGTTTTCAACTTCTTTGACTTAGCGGGCTTTTCTTTTTTCTCTTTTTCTTTTAAATTCTTGATTTCTTGAACAAACCGTGTGACATTGACTTTGTATTGCCTTTGAAAGGGTCGTGACTTCCTTGTTCCTTGGCGGATAAGGGATAACCATTGTGGTTTCATCTTCTCCAATCTTCTAATGCGCAAGGGATAACCATTGTGGTTTCACGTTTTCCAGCCATTTAAGACTATTATACCCCAGGTTAAAAGTGAGGGATTTTCATTTAGAAAAGAAACTCCTACTTCTAGGTAAAAACGGGTGTTGTACCCCAAAATTTTCCCTCTCATTTTATCAAGATTTTCCCCACAAGACCCTTTGGATTCAAGACCAGATTAGGGTTTGCTCAGCTCAAGACATCTCCTTGCACTGATGACCTGAAATTAGGGTTTGAGTTTGCACAAGGATTTTTGGACTTCCAATGCTCAATGTAACTTTCATACTTCATGTTGGAACTATAAGATTGCTCATACCAAGTTTCAAGCCTTGAATCAAATTTTTGCCCAGTCAATTGGACAGTTGACCTAGAAATCAGCTGTATTGGGGAAAAAGTCAATTGTGGCCAATTTACAGTCAAACCTCATAATTTTTTATCCACATCAACATTATAGACTCATATGAACCATTTGATCAAGTTTGGACCACAACTCCTCAAGAAATTTGATCAGATCCTCAAAAGGGCAAAATGGTCATTTTTAGGGTTTTGACTGTATAAGGGCAATTTCTGATTTTTAACCTAGCCAATGGCAAATTAGGTTCAATCGAGGTTTCAAGGACTCAATGGCATCATCTTTACCTAATCACAAGGTTCAAAAGATCTCAAATGCATTGGATTGACAGATGAATTTTCCAGTCAACTGATCAAAAATCAACTATACACTAAAAAGTCAAACTTTGACTTTTTGGTCAAAATCAAGTGCCAAGGGTCATTTTTCACCAAGATGTGTCAAAACATGAAACTTGTTCACCAAGAAACCTAATTTTGAAAATTAGGGTTTGAAATGAAAAAATTTCATAACTTAGAAATTTTCTAAGTTATGAAAATTTCTTATTTTTTCCAATTTTTCCCAACTTTTTCACCATGATGCAATTGGATTCAAAGAAAACTTCCAACATGAAAGTTGTATTCCTCCACAAAATCTACAACTTTTATTCACAAAGTTTTCCCAAAAGATGAATGTATCTCAAGTTATGGTTTTGTGAATAAGGGTCCATGAAACTTTTAACTTAGTGAAATTTTGCCCTAGTTTAGGCAGGATTTTGACCTATATTCATGGCAATGTTTCACATAGTTCCAAGTGGAATCTAAAAATTCATTTCAAAGATAGATTGTAGAGCATGTTACAAGCTTTCCCAAATGTCCAAGAACTCTCCAAGATCATTTGTGGTTAGGGAGAATCGAAAATTTGAAAATGGCAAATCATCACTTTTGTCCATGGCATTTTGCACATTGCTACGAGTTGCAAATCTGTCCTAAGCATGCTTGTACTTGTTTTACAGGCCTTAAACCTTTACACACTCCTTAATTAAATTCAAATACATTGGACAAAGGCATTGTTTTGAGTTATGGAGCATTACACATTGATTTATTCCAAAAATGGCATAAAGGTTGCAATACCATTTCCATAAAGCACACTTTTTGCAATTTGGTTTATCTTGAGCCATGGACCTGGTATCTTTGTACAAACAACATCCACAAACATCAGGAAAATCTCACCAACTCTCAGCAGGCCTCAAGCTAGCTTGTACAACCTTGGCTTTTGTCAACTCACCTTTTGCTTCAAAAACAAGAAACCTTGCAAAAGTTCCATAACTTGTGCATCTGTTAAAACCAAGACTTGAGACCATTTGAAACGGTTCAACATAATATACTAAGTCCAAAACACGAGCTCTTAGCATCTCAAACACCCTTAAGCACAAAAATCATAAGTTTTTGCAAAAACAGGGCAAGTTCTGCAGATCTACTTCCAAAACAAATTTGCCTCGTGCGTTTTTTTTAAACCACTTCAAACACATTCAATACATTCCATATGAACTATCCAAGCCCTTCTCAAGCAACTGTAACTCCATTTTCAAGCTTCACCATTTTTTATTTCTGAGTTTGCAGGTTGAGTTTTATATAGAGATTCAAGCCATTTCAAAGCAAGCTAAGCATTGGGAAAGGTCAAGGGAACATCAAGCAAGCTCAAAAGAACTTCAGGCCTCACTGAAAGTTGCTACATTGCCATATTCGAACTTGACTGAAACAGGTAATTCTCAAACTTCTATCTCCTTATTTAGGCATCATTAGGCTTAGGTTTGTGAAGCAAAAATGTAGTCCTTAATGTCCTTGAGTTGTACATATGCGTAGATTTCATTTATATTAACTGAGTTTGGAGTATTTGATAGTTGAAGTTTGTTGTACCCCAAAATTTTCCCTCTCTTTTCATCAATATTTTCTCACCACAAGACTCTTGGAACTCAAGATCAAGTTAGGGTTTACTCTGCACAAGACCCCTCTTGGCACTGTTGACCCAAATTAGGGTTTGAGTTTGCACAAAGATGTTTTGACCTAAAATGCCCAAAGTGACTTTCATGCTTCATGTTGGACTCACAAGTTTATCCATACCAAGTGTCAAGCCTTGATTCCAGTCTTTGCCCAGTCAATTGGACAGTTGACCTAGAAATCAGTTGTATTGGGGAAAAGTCAACTATGGCCAATTGACAGTCAAACCTCATGAAATTTGACCCACATAAACATAATGAACTCATACGAACCATTTGGTCAAGTTTGGATCACAATTCCACAAGAAATTTGATCAGATCACTAAAAGGGTAAAATGGTCATTTTTAGGGTTTTGACTGCACAAAGGCAATTTTTGACTGTTTGACCTAACTAATGGCAAACCAAGTTCACATATGGACTCAAGGACTCAATGGCATGGTCTTGACACATTCAACAAGTTCAAAAGATCCCAAATGCATAGGATTGACAGATGAATTTTCCAGCCAACTGATCAAAATTTGACTGTATACTGAAAAGTCAAACTTTGACTTTTTGGTCAAAATCAAGTGCCAAGATTCATTTTTCATCAAAACATGTCAAATTATGAAGCTTGTTCATCAAGAAACCCAAATTTGCAAATTAGGGTTTAAAATGAAGAAATTTCATAACTTAGAATTTTTCTAAGTTATGAAACTTCCTTATTTTCTCCTAACTTTGCCCCATTCTTTCACCAAGATGCAATTGGATTCAAACAAAACTCAAAACATGAAAGTTGTAGTACATTACAAAATCTACAACTTTGATTCACAAAGTTTTCTCAAAGGAAGCTTGTAGCTCAAGTTATGATTTTTGGAACAAGGGTGCAAAACATTCTTAACTTAGAAATTTTTTGACCTATTCTAGGCAGGATTTTTGTCCAACTTCATGGCCATTTTTAACATAGTTACACTTGGAATCTCAATTTGCATTACAAATATGGATTGTAGTACACATTCCAAGCTTTCCAAATTGTCCAAGAACTTCTCAAACACCCTTGTGGTTAGGGAGAATCGAATTGGCAAAGTTGGGCAAAAGTCACTTTTGTTCATGACCAAATGCATGTTCATACATTGGCATTTTTCAAGTCAGCTTGTACAAGCTAGATTACAGGCCTCTAATCCTCTTCACACTCAATAATTAAATGCCAAACCATTGTGTTCAAACATTATTTTGATCATTTGGTCATTACATGCAAGATTAATCTTTAAATGGAAAAAGCATATTTGCCATTTTTGAAAAGGTACACTTTATGTCAAATTCAAAATCCAAGAAGCATGGGCCAGATCTTTGAAGCTAGCATTTGTACACAAATCACTCTGATCAAGAACAAGATATGTGCAGCATGCTCAAGGACTTGATACAGGCCTATAACCCAACTTGCATTTCCTTACTTCAAAAAGAAGCAAGATTGCAAAACAGATACAATCTCTCATTCCTGTAAACACCAATCAAAACAAAGTTTGCAAACACTTTCCTTACATCAAACCAAGCTTGAAACACGACTCAATCATCCCTAATCCCTCCTCATACAGAAGATCACATTTTTTCTGCAAAACAGGGCATCTGTTGCAGTTTGAATTCCACAAACACTTCCACTAGTGCGTTTTGGCCAAAGCTTGTTCTAACACAATCCCCACCACCCACTGAAGCTATCCCAAGCATTGAACACAAACTGTAACATCCCTAACATCACTTTCCATTTTCAGTTTTCAGTTTTGCAGGTGGACTTCTATAGCTTGATTCAGAGAGATTCAAAACAAGCTAAGAATAGGAGAAGCATCCTTGGACTTCAGGCAAGCTGTACCAAAGTTCAAACTCCATTGAAGATACCTCCATTGCTGTACACGACTCAAGCTGAACAGGTAAAAATATGAACTTCTATCTCTCTATCCAGGCATGATTAGGCTTAGGTTTGTGAAGAAAACATGTTCTACTCATAGCCCTGAAACCATCCATGTATTTACTTTTCATTTATATTATACGTGCTGTGAGAATTTTGGCCATGAACATTGAAAAAAACTTAGGTCAGAAATTGGGGATGAAGAAATTCTCCCTCGTTTCTTAGAGTTAGTTCAAGTTTTTTATATGTATGAATTCGTCTCTTGATGCTCTACATTGTTTATGTTATGAGTTTTTGTTAAAAGTCAAAGAATCAGGAATTTGAATGAAGCATAGAGGGCGCGCATTTTTGACAGAAGCTGGAGGAAGAAGATGATGTCTTGGGCTGGGCCTGAGCTATCCTTGCTTTTTGCACCACTTTTCTCATTTTGCACCCCCCTGGCCCATTGTGTGGAATATCCATTATTTTTGACTTTTTATTTTTCTTCTGACTTGATATTTTTTGTCAAAACATAAAAAACATTAAAAATATTTTTCGACCCATTTTTTGCATTTATTTGGCATTTGTTTGTTTTATTTAAGCATATATATATATATATATATATATATATATATATATATATATATATATATATATATATATATATATATATATATATATATATATATATATATATATATATATATATATATATATATATATATAAACAAATATATTTCTTTTTATCCAAAATATTAAACAATAATACAAAAATATTTTTTTTTAGTTATTATTTTTTGTTTACATTTTGAAAACATTTTCTAAAAATATACACTTTTGTAAATTATTAATATTTTATTTTTAAGTATATATTTATTATATTAAAATATATGATATAAATACTTGTATATTTATTAGAATATTTAGGATAAATATGAAAATAATACATTTTTTATTTTATTAATATACGACACTACAAAATACTTTTTTTTTACAATATACTTCTCTTTTTATTTTTTGTATAAATTAATATATAAATGTTGTATATAATTAATAAATAATTGTTATTTATTCAAAAATTAGGGTTTTGCCCTAAAACCATAAAAAATATAAAAAATTAACCTTTTTATTTTTGTTTATATTTTACATTGAAAAATACTTTTACATACATAAAAAACCATTTTTGTGCATAATACATTTTGCCTATGTATTGTATTTATTTAATTATTGTACAATTAAATAATTTGTATATTCAATTTGGATGTAATAGTTTTAGATTTAATTTCTTGCTAAATATCCCCCCATTCAAACATTTGTACCCCCATCCCCATAATTATGTTGTAATAATTTAGGACTTTAAATTTCCGCATTTTAAAAGCTTTCAAATTATGCCATGATAGACCTAGGGTTTGCATGCAAAATCAAATAACAAATAGCTTGACCTAATTCAAAGACAAAAGCATGAAAACGGATAACACCATTCACACTTGCACCCTTAGGGTTACTCCACTTGTTGCCTTCAAAAATGGGCCATGTTGCATGTTGAGTGTCTTTTTCAAAACAAATCAAATGATCATAGTCCCTCGATGACGCTTTCTCAAGTTGCCTAAAAAATGATCAAGTCCCTTAAAGGAAAAATTTCCAAAGACACTTGGCACTATTGCATTCATGGTCTAAACGATGACCCGCGCCCGTCCCGTTAACATCCTAACACAAGATTGTCCACCAAATACAATGGTGGAACAATACTGTTAAAAGGGTTAAAACATAGGAAAGATCTTTGAGTAAATTTAGGGGTAGACAACTCTTAGTTATTTGATCAAACTTGCAAAACAAAACCTTGCCTACTTTTAAAACACACATCACAACACAATTTCAAAACAAACTTTCAAAACATTGAAAACTTTTCAAAAGACAAATACACATTTGTATACATTCAAACATGGATCATTACAAAGGTTGCCACAACAAATGGCCTCTTTTCAAAACCTCTTTCAAAATCACACACAAAGCACCATTTCAAACAATTGAAAGCACCATTTCAAACAATTGAAAATGCAAGGCAAGTGATCTAAGCAAGTAACTAAGAGCCCATGGATAACCATGGATAGAAAGGGTGCTAATACCTTCCCTTTCTATAATCTACTCCCCGAACCCAAGAAAACATATCAAAGGTTTTTCCCGTGCTTTTTAACCTTTCCTTTAGGATAAAATAAAAAGTCGATGACGACTCTTGCTAAACCGAAACATTTGCGAAAACAAACGCAAAACCCAAGTCAGTTCTCCCATCGTATCACAGAACTGGCGACTCTGCTGGGGAGAAAATTAAAAGTGGAGTAACCTTAGGGCTTAGATCACCCTTTTGCATGACTAATTGTTTTCTTAGATAGAAATATGTTGTGGAAACTGTGTGGGGTATACCGACACGGTTGAAGCAATAGCTATATTAGTGCGACATATTTGTGAGTACCGGTAACCCTTGAGTTCAATCAAGGAGAGTACGGGGCCGCTGAGTGATGTCACTAAGCACTAATGACCTAGAACCTTACTTGACCATCTTGGCCTTTTATTAGGGGTAGTGAGATGACCGGATTTGGTGCAGCCCGAAGTTGGTAGATACTCGATACTACACTCATTGAGGGTTGTTTTCTTGGAATATTTTGGTCGCTAGTTAAGTGGCTAAACCAAAACAATGAACATAGAAAACAATTCAATGATATTGAGCTCCTTAGAACCCGGTTACTATTTATAGGACAGGTTTTTAAGCCAACTAAACTCAAGAGGGTACTTACCTATGAAACCTCATGCAAGCATGAAACTAGGGTTTTTGGTGTGACTTGCTTGTACATATGTTTGTGCATACTGTTGTACCCCAAAATTTGCCCTCGTATTTTTCCATAAGAAATCACAGCTTCGGGCTTTTCCTGATTTTTTCAGATTGGCGTAAGAATCAGTCAAACAGACTTTTCTTATCAGTCAGACAAAATTAGGGTTTTCATTGATTTTAAAGCAGTTCAGGCAGATTGCTAAGGTTTGTTTGAGTTTGACTCAGGATTTGATCAGGCAGGCGCTTCTGTGAAAATTAAGACAAGAATCAGGGTTTTGTGTGCGCAGAAAGAATTAATCCTACAGTTCTATTCAGTTTACTCTGAGATTTGGATTGAGGCATTTGAATCAAGAACTTACAGTATTTTGTTTAATCAGTAAATGCTAAGGCATTTGATTTGAGATGAGATAAAGGCTGAGGTACTTAAATTAAGAATCTGCAGTGTCTGATTTAATCAGTAAAAAGATAAGTATCTGGATATTGGTTTGATTAACTGTGCATTGTTTAATTGGAGCGCCAGGTTTATTATTGATTCAATGATAAGACCACAATGTTTATTAATTATTTTTCTAAGTCAGAATAATTGGATACTTCCAGTTATTTTAATTTAAGAAATTCAAATAATTAAATGAACATTGAATTGAAAGAAGAATTAACTGATAAAAAAAGGGGGATGTTTATTTATTTTGAATTGTTTGTTACAGATATTATTTAAATACTGTAAATTTATTTACAGTTATTTACATTAATACTATTACAAATAAATTAAAATGGAAATAAAACTATCCTAAAAATCCCTAAGTCTTCAAATCTTCAGCTTCTACTGCTACTCCTCTCCATTTGATTTTTATCTGCAAAAAGAAAAGAAGAAGTCAAAAGCAGATAAAATTAAAAAGACAGACAGATAAAAATTGGGATCATCATTAAAAGCGACTGGCCGGAATCAGTTTTCCCTCTCTGCAAATCACGAGATTTCTCCCGGTTCACAAAGAGGGATAGAAATGCTTGCAAAAAAAAAAGTATGAATGCACAAAGTTGTAATATTGCACAATTTCAAAATGGTCAAACAAACTGCATAGTTCATGATTCAAAATTGTCAAGCAAGACTGCATAAAATGCCAAACAAAGTCCAAAGGCAAACCAAACTGAATTGCCTAAACCAAATCAAAGGGGAAAACTGAATAAAACTGTCCAAGATGTCCAAAAGGATATGGAAAGATATCAAAGAACAAAGGGCTGTCAAAGAAGTACATAAAGTATGCAGGAAAGCAGGAATATGCAGAGTAAACCAACAATGCAAGCAAACTTTTCAATTCATCATTTTCAAGGCCAATTGCTTTTTCAGAAAAGAGGACATCATAAGCAATAAAAAATGCTTAAAAACTGTCAAGAGAGAGAGAGAAGAGAAAAAAGAAAGGGCTTACAGGCTTTAGGCTTGAAGAAGGAAAGATATAAAACAAACTGTAATAACACAGTACAAAAAGGAGGCAGATACAACATAAACAAAAAGAAACACAAACCAAACTGTAACATTGAAAGCTAAAGCCTCCAAACCTGTATTCAAAAAGAAAACAACTCAGAACATAAAGCCTCAAGCTTAACAGCCAAACCTGTGTCAAACCCTCAACCTGCATAAACCAGTAAAGCTCCAAACCTCACCAAAACCTTGCCTGATTCAAACCTAAACCTGTCAAAGGCCAAGCCCTTTCAAGACAGTGTTAAGCCAACAAAGCATAACCTATCTCTAAATACCTAAAGCCAGTAAACCTGTTACAGCAAGCCAAGGCCTAAAGCCCAAACCAAACACAAGCTCTAAACTTGCTAGTCTAAAACCACAAAGTATCAAAACCATACAAACCATACAAGCCTTAACCATCAATAAACATCAAAACCTGAACTGTCAAGCCTCAAAATGAAGCCAATGCTTGTAACTTCAAAGCCTAAACCAGTACCAAGCCTGTAAACAACTGAGGCAACCAAACATATGAAACATTCAAGGCTACTCAGAGTAAGGCAACACAAACCCTCAGCAAATTTTCATCATTGGGCCACCAAAATCATCAAAGCATTTCAAGGCAACCATACTCAAAATCATTATCAAATAATACAGACACAAGCATACTCAGAAGCATATCAGAGAGGCAACATATCAATCACTTCAAAGCATACAAGTTTGCAAACATACAAGGCAACTGAGGCAAAAGGTAGAAGAGGAAAAGACGAGCAAGCAAGCATATCAGCATACAAGGCATCTCAGATGAATCATCATTGAAAGCATATCAACAATAAACAAATATTCAGAGACAACTCAGAATAAGCATAAGCGAAGCCAACATAAGAAGAAGAAAAGAAGTGATATCAAACTAGGTTTTCAGAAATATCATCACCAAACCTAAAGGCAAAAAATAAAGATACCAGGTGTTCCAGCAAGCTAGCTTCATCATCACCATCCCCTCGCCGTCAAGCCACCAGAAGCGTCTCCAAGTCCACTGTCCTCCTCCAACGAAGGTAGTATCTCTAATCTTTCTCTTTCATACCCCTCCAACAAGAATAACAACAACACTTAAAAAATCAAAACATAAAAATCAAAACATGCATGACACCCTAAAAAATGCACTGAGATAAAGTGTTACCTTGTGTGAACCATCGCTTGAGCGATCCGTGGATGGAGAAGGAAGTGACGATGGCGTTAGTGGCTAGGCAAGGAAGGACGTTGTTCTGGATGCTTGGCTCAAAAGATGAAGAAGACGAAGAGCAAAAGTGAACGGCGCCTCTGTGTTTCACAAACCCTAACTCATTCCCAAGTGAAACAAATCCAAGTAACCCTAAACAAAAAACACTGTGAGACCACTTGGGCCTTGCCCTTTCCTAATCAACCTAAGCCCAACGAATTGCACGCCTCACCTCCCCATTTTTCTCCTTCTGCTTGTTTTTTGTTTGGGCCCAAAACTCCTTTAGCCCATTCAATCTATTCTTTTACTTTTTTTTAACACTCATAAACTAAATACTTTTACTTATCATTTTATTTTTTTAGTTTAAACTAATATATAATACTTTTTTGTTTTGTTAAATAAAATAATACCTTTTTTTTCAAAATATTATTAATTGTTACATTTTAGAAAATATACAAACATTAATTTCTTCTTAAATTTGAAACATTTTTCTTTTCTTTTTTATACATAAAAATACTAATTAAAATACATTAATTTTAATACATAAAAATATTACTTAAAACATTCTTTTCTTTTCTTAAAATATTTTATTTTGTACATATTTAACAAAAAGATACAAAATGATAACAATACATAAATAAATACTTAATTTCCTCATTAAGATAACATTTCTCACCTTGTAAATAAATTACATGCACTTACACATTTACAATACACAAATACATTGATACGTTTACATTTTCTTATCTTGTACATTTGATACATATTACATTTGCAATCGATTCGATTTGGTTGTAAATATTTGGACATTACTCTCCCATTAAAGTCTCATCCCCATTTGTAAATAATTGTACCCCCACTCCCGGATACTTATTTGTAATAGCGTAGACTTTAAATTCCCGCAATTTATCGCTTTCAAATATACCATGGTTAGACCTAGGGTTTGTATGTACATAAAATCAAACGCTATATAACCTAATACAAGACAAATACATGAAATCAATACACAATCACACTCGCACCCCTAGGGTAATCCCGCTTGTTGCCTTCCAAAATGGGCCATGCTTGCACGTTGAGTTTCTTTGGCAAAACAAATAAAAATGATCATAGTCCCTCGATGACGCTTTCGAAAGTTGCCTAATCAAATGATCATAGTCCCTTCAAGCAAAATTGCCAAAGACACTTGGCACCATTGCATTCATGGTCCACACGATGACCCGCGCCTGTCCCGTTAAACATCCTAATGCAAGATTGTCCACCAAATACAATGGTGGAACAAAATTGTTAAAGGGGTTAAAACATGAGAAAAGCCTTTGAGTATAATAGGGGTAGACAACTCTTAGTTACTTGATCAAACTTGCAAAAACACTTGCCTACTTTTCAAAACCACACTCCACAAACACTTTCAAAACCAACTCTCAAAACATTTGAAACATCTTTTCGAAAAGATACACACCTTTGTAAAACACTCAAACACGAGTCATTACAATGGTTGCCTAAGACAAGGCATCTTCTTCAAAAAACATTTTCAAAACACACACACACACACACACACACCACCATTTCAAGCAATTGAAAATCAAAGGCAAGTGATTTAAGCAAGTGACTAAGAGCCCATGGATAACCATGGATAGAAAGGGTGCTAATACCTTCCCTTTCTATAATCTACTCCCCGAACCCAAGAAAACATCTCAAAGGTTTTTGCTGTGCTTTTTAACCTTTCCTTAGGATAAAATAAAAAGTCGGTGGCGACTCTTGCTCAACCGAAACATTTGCAAAAACAAACGCAAAACCTCAAGTCAGTTCTCCCACCGTATCACACATACATCATGAACATCATAAGGCATCATATGCATTCACTAACCATTTCAAGGGTTTGGATCTTCATCTTTGTTCTTGTTTTGTAGGTCATGGATATTCTTCGCAGGAAAACTATCCAAGTCAACCTTGTAAGAATCTCTCCTCAACTCAAGGAGCTTACATCCAGAATTCCAGAAAGCTCTCTCTTCAGTGAAAGACATGGTAGACTGCTCAGCCTAGTCAACACCAGCATTGAAGAAGACATGGTGAAAGTGTTGTTCCAGTTCTTTGACCCCCTTCACCACTGTTTCACATTCCCCGACTACCAATTGGTGCCTACTTTGGAGGAATTTTATCAACTCCTGAGAATTCCTATTCTTAATCAACTACCCTACAACGGTACGGAAAAAGAACCAAAGCCTGAAGATGTTGCTCAAGCACTACACTTGCAACCATCTGACATCAAGGGGCATTGGGAGACTAGAAGTGGTGTCAAGGGCTTCTTGGCAAAATTCTTGTTTGAGAAGGCACAAGAGTGTTGGAATTCTTTAGATCTGCAAGCCTTTGAAGAAATTGTGGCACTCCTCATTTATGGGTTGGTCTTGTTCCCAAATCCTGACCAACTTATAGATGTTAATACTGTCAAGATTTTCCTATCCAGGAATCACATACCTACATTGCTTGGGGACATCCTCCACTCATTTTACACACGAACAATGAGGAAGAGAGGTGTTCTCATGTGCTGTACTCCTCTCCTTGCAAGGTGGTTTATTTCTCATCTCCCACAATCTGTTTTGAAGAATGAGCAAGGCTTAAGGTGGTCACAATGGTTGATGACCCTCATACACTCTGATGTACATTGGTGTTCTCGGTCTAGAGAAAATGTCATCATCGTCGATCGTTGTGGCGAGTTCCCTAATGTTCCATTACTTGGCATTAGAGGGGGAAGTACCTACAACCCTTGTCTAGCTTTGAGACAATTTGGATATGCACGGAGGGATGGCCCTCATGACATGCTGATTCCTGACCTAGTTTTTGACTTTGACAACGATGTGCAAGGACTTCGCCAAAGATTCATCAGAGCTTGGAGGATGCCTAACAAAGTAGATAGCAAGACACTAAGGCACAAGAACTCCATCCCTCTTGAGCCTTATCTCAAGTGGGTACGAACCCGAGCCCAGAGTCTTATGATGCCTTACCCTCATATTCTCCCTTTGATTAAAGAGCCTGTTAAGGAAGGAGAGGTTCCCTACACCATCCTATATCCTGACATGCCAACATCATGGGAGGAGATGCAGAAGAGTTGGATCCAACTCAAGGAGGAAAGGAATACTTTTGAAGCCAACTTCTACGCCAGTGAGAAGAAGGTTTTGGAGCTTACCCGCCGACTTCACGAGGAGGAGACCCTCAACACTTACATCACACCGAAAAGGATGCGCAACGTCTTTTTACCTTAAGAAGTTTTTGTAATATTTGGCCCATGGGGCATTTATGTACTGACAAAATTTCTTCTTATTAATATGACGTGTGTTCTTTTTGTTTGCAACAAATTTTGAATTTCTAAATCCTTAAATGCATTACATGAATAAACATATCATTCATCATATGCATAAACAGGTCTTCACACCAGGTTTCCTTATCTCTCTGCTGTTTATTACAATAAGATGGATCTCGAACAGACGGTCAAAGATCTGCAGGCACAAAACTCGCAGTTTCAACAGCTCCTTATGACCTTGGCAAAGGGTCAGAAGGATCTTAAAGCATTGCTAGGGAATAAAGAGCAAGAAAAAGGAAAAAAGAATAAGAAAAGAGTTGGGGTAGCTACACTGGGAAGAAGATTTGAGAATGAAGCTAGAAGAGTTCTTGAATTTCCCTCCGCATCTGATGAGGGAACCAGTAAGGGAAAAGGAGCTGCACTACCTTCTGAGTTCGAAGCAGAAGAGGAAGAGGTTGAGGAAGATGAAGACTACTCAGAGCAGCAATACCCGCCAGCGGACGACAAATACAAAAACCTAGAGGATAGACTGGTAGCTATGGAGCTGCAAAGGGTTCCCGGGTTAGATTTTGAAGAATTGGGATTGATTGCTGGGATTGTGATCCCTCCAAAGTTTAAGGTGCCAATTTTTGAAAAATATGACGGGCTGTCTTTGCCGAAGATGCACCTGAGGTCGTATGTCAGGAAAATTCAACCTTATTCATCCGATAGAAATCTTTGGGTACACTTCGTCTAGGATAGCTTGTCTGGTACACAACTAGATTGGTTTTACAAGCTTGAGAGGTCAGAGGTACATAGTTGGGAGGATTTGGAAGCTGCCTTTTATCGCCAGTATCAATATAACTCTGACTTGGCGCCAACCCGTACTCAGCTACAAAGTATGGGAATGACCTCAAATGAGGGTGTGATCGGTGGATCTGGAACTGACTGTTTAACGCTGGTTCGCGGAATGTCGCGGAAGCAAGAGTCGCCACCGTCTTTTATTTTCTCCAAATGGAAAGGACAAAAGAACAGAAAAATTCCTTAAAGAGATTGCTCTCGGTTCGGGAGGTAGGTTATAGAAAGGGAAGGTGTTAGCACCCTTTCTATCCATGGTTATCCATGGGCTCTTAGATACTCGCTCATTGTGTTTTCAAAAGTGTTTGCTTCTCAATCGTGAGTGGGTTTGAAAAAGTTTCGTTTAAAGATTTCAGATCGACTCTTGTATCAGTCCTCAAGAGTGTTTGAAAAAATGTTTTGAAAGCTTTTTTGAAAGTGTCGGTGTGAAAAGAGCTTTGTTTGTTTTTTTTGAATTAGAGCAAGTATCTACGAGTCGTCTACCTACCCTAAGGAATTCGTCTGTGTAAATGTCCTTTAAAGTAGTGCCATCCCACCATTGAGAGATAGGTAGCACCACCGTTGGAGGTGTTCGGGTCAATTCGAGGTTCGGGACATGGTGATCACCAGAGCAATGGGAAGACACCTTAGAAGCTACCCTCATGCCAGGTTCCCGGATCATGAGGACTTACTAAGACATCCTCTACTCGACGATCACCTTTCGAGGCAAGGCAACTGTGAGGTGTACCCTAGGGGTGGTGTGTGCGATTTGTGTGTCGTTTTCATTTGCATTTATCTTGTCATGTCATTGGTTTTCTACGCTTGTTTTTATTTGGTCCATACATTCTTTCATGCTTTTGATTAACAGTTAAAATATTTGCGGGAAAGGTAAATTCTAAGCTATTACAAAAGGCGCGGGTCCACATCGCCAAAATTAACCAGGACCCGATTTGACGGAAAAAAGAAATTAAAAGTGCGAGGAGTAATTTACATGGCTTCGGGAGAGGTACATAATTATTTAAACGGAAAAAAATAATAACGCGAATTAATAAGAAATTAAGAGCGAAACGAGGGCGTTGGACCCTTTTGCAAAAATTGAATTAATGAGAAATTAATAAATTAAAAAAGAAAGAAAGAACTTGTTTTTTTTTGGTATTTTTTAGTGTTTTAGGAATTTAATGAGAAAAAGAATTAATTAAAATTAACTACTAACCCTAATTCTATTTTATTTTAATTTATTAAGAAAACATTAGAATTAAACCTAAATTAAACCTAATTTTTACATGCAAATTTAATTAAAGAAATAAGTATTTAATTATTTAATCATTATGAAAGAAAAATAAAAAGGGATAAAAAATTATTAATTAAACCTATTTCTATATTTTTTTAGATTTTTTGTTAAAAGAATTAAAGTTAACACCTAATTTAAAACTAATTTTATTTACATGCAAATTTATTTATGAAAATACTACAAATAAAAATGTTTATTATTTTAATTCTTTTCTGATTTTTATGATGTTTTTGTATTTTGTGAAAATAATAATTAATTACTAAAACAACAATTAAAAAGAAAAATAGAAAATAGAAGAAAAAAAATAAAAAAAGAATAGGAAGAATTGCAAACCAAAGGGGGTTCAGATCCCACATCAGGAGGTATCCTTTAGAAATCCAAGCCCAACAAGACATTGATCCGTTTGACTTTCCAGGTAGCATGCTGTAGCGTTGACTGGACCTTATGTTGTTCCTCTAATATGCACCCTTGATCTGATGAACCTGGACAGATGGACGTTGATTTCTGAGCGTGTATGGTGTGCTTCAATGCTGAATCTGCACGTGAATTTTTATGGAAAAATATTATGGAAATAACAAAGACCTGGGGCTCGAACCCAAGTCATATACATTGCCAACGCTCTCGCTTACCAACTGTGCCAACTCACGCGTTATTAATATTAAACAAACAACAAAGATTATAAAAGAAATAACAATGTTAATGAATCTTCGCGCGCGCGTTTTCAAATAGCCCTATCACGTCTTGCCACCACACCATCTTCTTCCTCGTGTTTTATTTTTCCTGAAACAATAACAACATAAGCAACGGTTTTCACGCGTTGCTGAAAGTACCATAGGAAAAAATAGCGAATAGGCCACAAGGCCTCATAAATTGATCGCGATTGCTGGTTTCTATTCGTCCAAACACATTGAATCCAATGGTCTTGGTCTCAGCCTCTAATTTTGCCTTATTTCAAAAGCCCTAATTCTAAGGTCGAAGAACCCTAAATATCAACAAGGGCATCTTTGCATACAACACATAAAAACGCAATTAGTTCACATGGTAAGCGTCAGAATGCATCATTGAATAAGAATACATAAACTAAATGTCATGGAAATGCCTCAAAATTAAGATACGAGTATGCAATTTTATGAGAAAAATTTGGATTCTGTACAGCGATTCTTGAGGTTTGGATGACTGTTTTTGACTGGGAATCGTCCAATGATGCTTGAGGAAGCTATTGAAATAAGAATTATGCCCTGAATCGCCCTAAAAAGTGGTTTTCATATTTGAGTTTTTTGACAATTTTTTCAAGTTTGTGAATGGCTTCTGGGCGCAGCTCAGGGTGTTCTTGCACTAGGGTTGTATTCAGGCTTTTGTATTGAGTCCATTAGGTCAAGAAAAATCAATCAAATCCATTGCATTCATTGATTTTGCAAATTGATTTTCTAGGATCTTTTTTCAAATATTTTTCATACAACTTTGTATCAATTAAGATCAATTCCATCCAAATCTTTCCTTATTGACTTATGCACGAAATCTTGAGAATAAAACAAGTACAAAAAGATTTGTTAGGTTAAGTTAAATATTTTTCACATATTTAATTGATTTAAGTGAATTATTATAAATAAAAATTCAAATAAATAAATAAAAAATGAGAAAATACTTCCCTTTGGGCCAAGTGGTCGTGCACATGCCATGGATGATGATTTGTGGAAGAAAAATGGGCCCATTAGCAATTTTAGGTCATTTGAATCAATGTTGACTTTTCAAAATATCCAAAAATTTCCCAACTTCTACAAGGCATAACTTGCTCAATTTTTAAGCTTTTCTCATGTTCTTGGACATTTTGGAAAGGTCTTTGAGTCCTCCAACCAATGCCTTTGGTCCCATGTTATTTTGATTTACCAATCTCAAGTTATGGCCTTTGACCTAAAGTCCCTTTTTGTTGACTTTTGAAAATGACCTATAATGTTGAAATTGATAACTTTTTGTGAGAGCCTTTCTTGGACTTGGAATATGAAGATGAGTTGTAGGAAATGTCTTTATCTTCAAAATGAGCTTTGGATGGAATTTTTCTGATAATCCATGTGAAAGTTATGCCCTAGTCAAATGATGTTTGTGGCTTCAAAATGATATGTTGACCAAAAATTTGAACTTTTGACTGTCAAATGACCATTTTGCCCCTACAGTTGACTGTAGTGCAATTTAGGGTTTTGACTATGCAATTTTGAGCTGAATGTCTTGAAACTTGATATGAGGATGCTTGACCATGTTTTTAGGCATGTGAGACTTGATTGGACCTTTAGAAACTTCATTTTCTTGATCAGACTCAAAACCCTAATTTTGACTGTATAGGAGATCTTTGCACTGTGCAACCCTTGGGGAGATTTTGAAGCTTGGCTTGGCAATTTCTTGGAGAATATGGGAGGGCAAATTTTGGGGTACAACAGTTGCCCCTGTTCAATCTTCTTAGACCTGAGGATGCAGATTGGCTGACGTGCCTTTCGTAATCCGAGGGTAGAAGATGATTGAACACTAGAGTGCCCAGAAATTTGCGCTCACATAGTAGCAATGTGATGGAAATGGGCTTATAGATGCCATTTGGAGATTGGTGAATAGGATGATGGGCTTATAGATGCCATCTGGACTGCGTAGGAGATTCCTTAGCGAGAACCTGTATACCTGCAAAACAGAAAAATGAGTACCTGACACGTTGCAGGAGCTGATTTTTAGATGCTTGGTACAGATGTGTCCTGAATGGTTACAGGAGCTGAGTCTGGAGCTTCACCAGATGATGAATGAACCAGGGATGGTTACTACCTTGGCGTGAATGGTAAGAGAACCTTGGGTGACTTTAACTTCAACAACGCTCGTTGAGAAAATCTTGGTAGGAATTACCGTCTTCGCAGTATCGGGAAGAGAACCATAGGCAATTATAATCTGAAAAGGAATTATCACCTCACTCACCGTCGGAGAGGGAACCATAGGAAAGGAATTATCACCTCACTCACCATCGGAGAGGGAACCATAGGAAAGGAATTACCACCTCACTCACCGTCGGAGAGGGAACCATTTAGGAATTATCACCTCACTCACCGTCGGAGAGGGAACCATTTAGGAAAGGAATTACCACCTCACTCACCGTCGGAGAGGGAACCATCTGAAAAGGAATTACCACCTCACTCACCGTCGGAGAGGGAACCATTCAGGAATTATCACCTCACTCACCGTCGGAGAGGGAACCATTGGAAAGGAATTATCACCTCACTCATCGTCGGAGAGGGAACCATAGGAAAAGGAATTATCACCTCACTCACCGTCGGAGAGGGAACCATAGGAAAAGGAATTACCACCTCACTCACTGTCGGAGAGGGAACCATAGGAAAAGGAATTACCACCTCACTCATCATCGGAGAGGGAACCATAGGAAAAGGAATTACAACCTCACTCACCGTCGGAGAGGGAACCATAGGAAAAGGAATTACCACCTCACTCACCGTCGGAGAGGGAACCATTTAGGAAAGGAATTACCACCTCACTCACCGTCGGAGAGGGAACCATCTGAAAAGGAATTAACACCTCACTCACCGTCGGAGAGGGAACCATTTAGGAATTATCACCTCACTCACCGTCGGAGAGGGAACCATTGGAAAGGAATTATCACCTCACTCACCGTCGGAGAGGGAACCATAGGAAAGGAATTACCACCTCACTCACCGTCAGAGAGGGAACCATTGGAAAGGAATTACCACCTCACTCACCGTCGGAGAGGGAACCATTTAGGAAAGGAATTACCACCTCACTCACCGTCGGAGAGGGAACCATCTGAAAAGGAATTAACACCTCACTCACCGTCGGAGAGGGAACCATAAGGAAAGGAATTACCACCTCACTCACCGTCGGAGAGGGAACCATAGGAAATTATAATCTGAAAGGAATTATCGCCTCACTCACCGTCGGAGAGGGAACCATAGGAAAAGGAATTATCACCTCACTCACCGTCGGAGAGGGAACCATAGGAAAAGGAATTATCACCTCACTCACCGTCGGAGAGGGAACCATAGGAAAAGGAATTACCACCTCACTCACCGTCGGAGAGGGAACCATAGGAAAAGGAATTACCACCTCACTCACCGTCGGAGAGGGAACCATAGGAAAAGGAATTACCACCTCACTCACCGTCGGAGAGGGAACCATAGGAAAAGGAATTACCACCTCACTCACCGTCGGAGAGGGAACCATAGGAAAAGGAATTACCACCTCACTCACCGTCGGAGAGGGAACCATAGGAAAAGGAATTACCACCTCACTCACCGTCGGAGAGGGAACCATAGGAAAAGGAATTACCACCTCACTCACCGTCGGAGAGGGAACGATAGGAAAAGGAATTACCACCTCACTCACCGTCAGAGAGGGAACCATAGGAAAAGGAATTACCACCACACTCACTGTCGGAGAGGGAACCATAGGAAAAGGAATTACCACCTCACTCACCGTCAGAGAGGGAACCATAGGAAAAGGAATTAACACCTCACTCACCGTCGGAGAGGGAACTATATGAAAAGGAATTACCACCTCACTCACCGTCGAAGAGGGAACCATCTGAAAAGGAATTACCACCTCACTCACCGTCGGAGAGGGAACCATTTAGGAAAGGAATTACCACCTCACTCACCGTCGAAGAGGGAACCATCTGAAAAGGAATTACCACCTCACTCACCGTCAGAGAGGGAACCATCTGAAAAGGAATTACCACCTCACTCACCGTCGGAGAGGGAACCAATAGGAAATTATAACCTGGGATAACTTCTACTGAGTCTTTATCAGAAAAATCTGTTGGGAGTCGATTTAGCTGGACTAGAGAAGGCCTTGGACTGGATAAGAAATCTTTGGAGTCGATTAACTGAACCGGTCTAAGTCTTGAAATATGACTGGGAATTTAGCTGAATCTTTCCTGAAAGGTAAAGGTCAGTCATATGCACTGCATGATATGAATCAAGCAATGATGTTCTCAACATAAATGAGAGTTGTATGATATGATGCGTCTATGCATTCTATAATGATGTATGTGATGTTTACGAATGTATGTTTTCGTCTAGGAAAGTAAATCCTTGACGGGTGCCGGGAAGTCACTCCTGGGCTGATGTTGAAGAATAAGCTTTTACTCCTGCTGGGGATGATAACTGCAAGAATACCGGTAGGAGAAGATGACTCCGTTGAGGAATAAACTTGGCAAATGGAAGATTATGCGGGGAGAAAAATACTCTAGCGACCATGCTGGGGAGTAATATTCTGTGGGGAGAGGGATGCTTTTGCTGAATTGTTAATAGTAATTTGCTGAGGATACTTTACTGTGTTGGAAGTGCTGATAGACTTTGCTGGGGATAAGAAAGAACTATGTTGACGACGACCTTTCCGTGGCTTTTGGCTGAGGATAACCCAGTTATATCCTGTTAAGGAAATAACTCTTTAAATAAAGTCGGGCGACGCGTTCGTGCTCTGCAAGGATAAGCTTCCAGAATCTACTGGGGATGAGTTTACTGCTTGGGGATATGAATTCCAACCTTCCTGGGGGAACTAGATTGGACTCTCTTGGGGAAGTTTTGAATTGCGGGGGAAGTGATTCCTCTGGATATTTGATATGCCGCCGGGGAACAATCTTTAGACCAAGACTGCCGGGGAATGCTTGTTATCTGCTGGGGGATACCCAACTTTCCTTAAGGCTGACTGTAGCTTTGCTTGGAGAAGAATGCACTGACTGCTGACTTACTCTCTGGGGAATTAAGATGTACTGGTCATGTTCTTTGGCTGAACCTACCTTGGTACCTTGGAGGACAGAACAATTAGCTTGCTTGGACAGCTCATCATTGCCCCTGTTTCTGATATTGGAGAGGAAGACCTGTGAGGTGCTGATAGTTGTTGATGGACAAACCTTCTTCTGGTAGACAGGTGACAAGATAACAGGACATAGTCGTACGCTTTGATCCCTAACTTTTGCCTGGACTGCCCTTTCGGGTTTTCGGTCCACCGGGATACCCATTTTTGCCCAAGCCGCCTTTTCAGGTTTTCGACTTGCCGGGTGTACAGATTTTTTCATTTCATCCCTCATTTTGCCCGAACCCTTTTGGTTCGCCCGGAAGCCCTTATTTTTGCCTAGGTATGTCAACCTAGCGGGTCTTTGATTTTGCGCAGTATTTTTTCGACTATGTCCGTGCTTGTAGGGAGTGCCCCTGTTAGAAGCGTTTTGGCATGCCACCAGAAGATTTTTGATCGTGCAAGTTTTGTTGTTGGAATGCCCCCAAGTGACTCGGGTGGAGATTTGCCCCAGGCTATTTTTGCCTTTGAGAGATTCTCCGAATCTTGACTGGATTGCCCCAGATAATAGACAATAGTCATGCCGTGCCCCTTGATTGGAAGTGCTTTTGTTCACCAGGTATTTCTCGTGCGAATTTCCCTGCCGTTCGAACAAAAAGTCATATGCAAACAAAGTTATGTTAAAAAATGCAAAGCTTATGTCTGTCTTGAAGATTTTGAAAATGCATTCTTTTTTCATAAAACAAATTAATGTTTGTAAAACGTGATGTCAACTCCATATTTACCGTAGGCCTTAAGGAGTCAGGATACCTTTTGTAACAGTATGCTTTCGAACTAACCCATGCTTCAGCTAGGACTTTTGAGGGTTATAACGTGGCCTGGTTCACGGTTTTAAGAAACAAAGGATAAAGGCTCAAATTATTTGTACCCACCCACTCTTCGTTATGTTCTCCAAACCTAAACTCAGTTGATCCTACGTTAGACCTTGTTTGAGTCTTTGCTTTGATATACCAGCGATGGTTCGAATGTTGACAATTTATTTCAAATAGGCAGTCATCTTTGTTTTTGTTGAGTGTTTGTATGACCTCTTTCTTGTCTGATTTTTGTTATCCCTTTCTTTTTTTTGCCTGAACTGTTTCCTTTTTTTTTTTTTTTTTTTGGATTTACAGTCAGCGGGATGCCCCAGTTTTGTAAGTCTCCTTTATAGGTTTTGAATTTTTGGGCTTTTCATTTATGAATTTGATAATGACTGCCTGTCTTTATGATCGTTCTGAACCATCACTGTCTTTTGTTTTGTAAGGACTCCTTTGGTGTCATCCATTGTGCACTTTGGATCAACTGAGAAGACTACCCTGCCCCAGGTTATGATTACGGGTTTCAATTTTCGAAAAGAAAAACTCCTACTTCTTTGGCTTAGAGGGGTTGACGAGGGATTATCTTCCTTATTACTCCAGTGTTTAGGAATTGAAACAATGCCTGTACCTCATCAGCGGGGTCTGTTCAAAAGCATACTGTAAAGATCATGGTATCGTTTTCGTCATCCTCCCTCAAGAGGCTTAGAATTATTATTTAAGAGTTGATCATCAGAAAAAATATGAAAATAATTTGCGTATAGCGAATACGAATATATTGCTTCAAAACAGACATATGCGATGCATTAATGAAATAACAATGTTTAACAATGAGTAAATGTTTAAACAAAAGAAAATTGCAACTTGAACATTCGAATGAACAAAAATTTCTAGTCTCAGGGCCTGTCACTTCAAATGGTGCCTCCTGTAGGGATGGTAGAAACACTCAGTCTGGCCATCTTGGGTGAATTCCACAGCTCCTTCCTCAATCAGGTCCTGGATCTTATTCTTCAAAGTCCAGCAATCCTCTGTAGCATGCCCCGGGCTGTCAGAGTGATAAGCGCAGCGGGCGTTGTGGTTATACCTTGAAGGTGTCCTGTTGGGATTCTTAGGAGGATCCTTTAGAGTTACCAACTTCAACCTCAGCAGTTGTTGTAAGGCTTGAGGCAGCGGCACGTTGAGCTTAGTGAATTGCCTTTTGGGCTTGTCTGGCTGACGCTGGTGAAGTTGCTGCTGAGTTTGTGACACGGGAGCCATTTGAGGAGCTCTCCCCTTATCTCCTTGTCTCAAAGGTGGTTGAACAATGACTGGCTCTTTACCCTTAGATGTTTTCCCCAGTTGGTTATCCCGAGGCAGTTGGTTGATGAGAACCCCGAGCTCATCTTGTCTTTGAGTTAAACCTTGAATGGCAGTCACCTGCCCCAGCATCTGGACCTTCAATGCATCCACCTCGGCTTGTAGGTGTTTCAACCTTTCATCCTCAGCACTGTTCTTGACAAAAGTCCCCATGAGAAGTGTCCTTAGCTCTTCCTGCCCCTTGGATAGATTCAGAAGGATTTCCCCGAACCGAGTCTCTTGAGCAAGAAGGTCCTGGTTGTCTGGTTGGAAGGCCATTGCTGAAATAAACAGCGAGAAAGGTAAGTGACCTGCAACAAAGATACCTGTTATGTAATGATGTGTATGACATGCATGCAATGTTTTCAAGGACCTCGCGGGGTAAACAATAAAATTGTTAGAGTTGGAAACTGGCAACTTGATTGAAGGTACTTCATGTTGTTGAGAGTCCTTCGTCAAGGGTCAAAGGCTCACCATATCCAGTGGGTCATAGCCCCTGACAACCTTGGCTCGGGGAACTTTCTTCAAGTGTCAAAGCTCACCATATCAAGTGGGTCATAGCCCCTGACAACCTTGGCTAGAGAAAAATAAATCCTCTTTGCCCCTTGCTGGGATAGTTGATTCACCATGACCTGCATCACAAGCCCTTGAGATCCTTGAAATGGGTTAGGACGTATGCAATGGTATGATGTTATGGTATGCATGGGGTAATGTGAGTAAACCCTGTTATGAGTCCCTAATTAAGGACTGCAACCCAAAACCTGCAAGAAATTTAGGATGCCCTGTTATGAGTCCTAATTAAGGACTATAAACAAAACCTGCAAGAAACATAGGATACCCTGTTATGAGTCCCAATTAAGGACTATAAACAAAACCTGCAAGAAACATAGGATACCCTGTTATGAGTCCCAATTAAGGACTATAAACAAAGCCTGCACGTAGTTCATGTGTTAGATAACAAGCACGCAAGTAGTCAAGTACGAAGGCACACAAGTCACACAAGAGAAACCCTTAGGGTTTAGGCCAACATGGGGTCTGGGTATTACCCTCTTGAAGTTGGTGGGCTCAACCTGTCCTATTAGAAGTAACCGGGTTCTAAGGGTCCCAATATCACGGGATTGCTTTCATTGTTCATCGTTTCGATTTAGCCACTGAACTGGCGACCGAAATATTCCAGGAAAGCAACCCTCAATTGAGTGTAGTATCGAGTATCAACCAACCTCGGACTGCACCAAAGTCAGTTATCTCACTACCCTAAAGAGGCCAAGATAGTTCAATTAAGGTTCCTAAGGTCTGTTGATGCTTCACGACACCACGCGGAGGCCCCGTACTCTCCTTGACTGAACTCAAGGGTTACCGGTACACACCAAAGTGCCACATCAACGTAGCAGACTGTTTCAACCATGTCGGTATACCCCGCACAGTTCCCTCACAGCCTTGTTGCTACTTTCTAAGAAGGTATCCCCCAGATCCGGGCTAGGATCTATAGAACTCCCGAGACATTCCCAATTTAAAGCAAACAATTCAGACAATTGAAAACACAAGTGATCTTAGTCCTAAGGTACACCTCACTTTAAAAGATTAATTCCCCAGCAGAGTCGCCAGTTCTTTGATCGGTGGATCTGGAACTGACTGTTTAATGCTGGTTCGCGGAATGTCGCGGAAGCAAGAGTCGCCACCGTCTTTTATTTTCTCCAAATGGAAAGGATAAAAGCACAGAAAAATTCCTTAAAGAGATTGCTCTCGGTTCGGGAGGTAGGTTATAGAAAGGGAAGGTGTTAGCACCCTTTCTATCCATGGTTATCCATGGGCTCTTAGATACTTGCTCATTGTGTTTTCAAAAGTGTTTGCTTCTCAATCGTGAGTGGGTTTGAAAAAGTTTCGTTTAAAGATTTCAGATCGACTCTTGTATCAGTCCTCAAGAGTGTTTGAAAAAATGTTTTGAAAGCTTTTTTGAAAGTGTCGGTGTGAAAAGAGCTTTGTTTGTTTTTTTTGAATTAGAGCAAGTATCTACGAGTTGTCTACCTACCCTAAGGAATTCGTCTGTGTAAATGTCCTTTAAAGTAGTGCCATCCCACCATTGAGAGATAGGTAGCACCACCGTTGGAGGTGTACGGGTCAATTCGAGGTTCGGGACATGGTGATCACCAGAGCAATGGGAAGACACCTTAGAAGCTACCCTCATGCCAGGTTCCCGGATCATGAGGACTTACTAAGACATCCTCTACTCGACGATCACCTTTCGAGGCAAGGCAACTGTGAGGTGTACCCTAGGGGTGGTGTGTGCGATTTGTGTGTCGTTTTCATTTGCATTTATCTTGTCATGTCATTGGTTTTCTACGCTTGTTTTTATTTGGTCCATACATTCTTTCATGCTTTTGATTAACAGTTAAAATATTTGCGGGAAAGGTAAATTCTAAGCTATTACAAAAGACGCGGGTCCACATCGCCAAAATTAACCAGGGCCCGATTTGACGGAAAAAAGAAATTAAAAGTGCAAGGAGTAATTTACATGGCTTCGGGAGAGGTACATAATTATTTAAACGGAAAAAAATAATAACGCGAATTAATAAGAAATTAAGAGCGAAACGAGGGCGTTGGACCCTTTTGCAAAAATTGAATTAATGAGAAATTAATAAATTAAAAAAGAAAGAAAGAACTTGTTTTTTTTGGTATTTTTTAGTGTTTTAGGAATTTAATGAGAAAAAGAATTAATTAAAATTAACTACTAACCCTAATTCTATTTTATTTTAATTTATTAAGAAAACATTAGAATTAAACCTAAATTAAACCTAATTTTTACATGCAAATTTAATTAAAGAAATAAGTATTTAATTATTTAATCATTATGAAAGAAAAATAAAAAGGGATAAAAAATTATTAATTAAACCTATTTCTATATTTTTTTAGATTTTTTGTTAAAAGAATTAAAGTTAACACCTAATTTAAAACTAATTTTATTTACATGCAAATTTATTTATGAAAATACTACAAATAAAAATGTTTATTATTTTAATTCTTTTCTGATTTTTATGATGTTTTTGTATTTTGTGAAAATAATAATTAATTACTAAAACAACAATTAAAAAGAAAAATAGAAAATAGAAAAAAAAATAAAAAAAGAATAGGAAGAATTGCAAACCAAAGGGGGTTCAGATCCCACATCAGGAGGTATCCTTTAGAAATCCAAGCCCAACAAGACATTGATCCGTTTGACTTTCCAGGTAGCATGCTGTAGCGTTGACTGGACCTTATGCTGTTCCTCCAATCTGCACCCTTGATCTGATGAACCTGGACAGATGGACGTTGATTTTTGAGCGTGTATGGTGTGCTTCAATGCTGAATCTGCACGTGAATTTTTATGGAAAAATATTATGGAAATAACAAAGACCTGGGGCTCGAACCCAAGTCATATACATTGCCAACGCTCTCGCTTACCAACTGTGCCAACTCACGCGTTATTAATATTAAAAAAACAACAAAGATTATAAAAGAAATAACAATGTTAATGAATCTTCGCGCGCGCGTTTTCAAATAGCCCTATCACGTCTTGCCACCACACCATCTTCTTCCTCGTGTTTTATTTTTCCTGAAACAATAACAACATAAGCAACGGTTTTCACGCGTTGCTGAAAGTACCATAGGAAAAAATAGCGAATAGGCCACAAGGCCTCATAAATTGATCGCGATTGCTGGTTTCTATTCGTCCAAACGTGTTGAATCCAATGGTCTTGGTCTCAGCCTCTAATTTTGCCTTATTTCAAAAGCCCTAATTCTAAGGTCGAAGAACCCTAAATATCAACAATGGCATCTTTGCATACAACACATAAAAACGCAATTAGTTCACATGGTAAGCATCAGAATGCATCATTGAATAAGAATACATAAACTAAATGTCATGGAAATGCCTCAAAATTAAGATACGAGTATGCAATTTTATGAGAAAAATTTGGATTCTGTACAGCGATTCTTGAGGTTTGGATGACTGTTTTTGACTGGGAATCGTCCAATGATGCTTGAGGAAGCTATTGAAATAAGAATTATGCCCTGAATCGCCCTAAAAAGTGGTTTTCAGATTTGAGTTTTTTGACAATTTTTTCAAGTTTGTGAATGGCTTCTGGGCGTAGCTCAGGGTGTTCTTGCACTAGGGTTGTATTCAGGCTTTTGTATTGAGTCCATTAGGTCAAGAAAAATCAATCAAATCCATTGCATTCATTGATTTTGCAAATTGATTTTCTAGGATCTTTTTTCAAATATTTTTCATACAACTTTGTATCAATTAAGATCAATTCCATCCAAATCTTTCCTTATTGACTTATGCACGAAATCTTGAGAATAAAACAAGTACACAAAGATTTGTTAGGTTAAGTTAAATATTTTTCACATATTTAATTGATTTAAGTGAATTATTATAAATAAAAATTCAAATAAATAAATAAAAAATGAGAAAATACTTCCCTTTGGGCCAAGTGGTCGTGCACATGCCATGGATGATGATTTGTGGAAGAAAAATGGGCCCATTAGCAATTTTAGGTCATTTGAATCAATGTTGACTTTTCAAAATATCCAAAAATTTCCCAACTTCTACAAGGCATAACTTGCTCAATTTTTAAGCTTTTCTCATGTTCTTGGACATTTTGGAAAGGTCTTTGAGTCCTCTAACCAATGCCTTTGGTCCCATGTTATTTGGATTTACCAATCTCAAGTTATGGCCTTTGACTTAAAGTCCCTTTTTGTTGACTTTTGAAAATGACCTATAATGTTGAAATTGATAACTTTTTGTGAGAGCCTTTATTGGACTTGGAATATGAAGATGAGTTGTAGGAAATGTCTTTATCTTCAAAATGAGCTTTGGATGGAATTTTTCTGATAATCCATGTGAAAGTTATGCCCTTGTCAATTTCAGTTGACTTTTTCAGCTGTCCAAATAAGGAAACTTTTGCATCTTGATGATTTCTGAGCCAAATTTTGAGAATCATGATCAAGCATTTATCAAATGATGTTTGTGGCTTCAAAATGATATGTTGACCAAAAATTTGAACTTTTGACTGTCAAATGACCATTTTGCCCCTACAGTTGACTGTAGTGCAATTTAGGGTTTTGACTGTGCAATTTTGAGCTGAATGTCTTGAAACTTGATATGAGGATGCTTGACCATGTTTGTAGGCATGTCAGACTTGATTGGACCTTTAGAAACTTCATTTTCTTGATCAGACTCAAAACCCTAATTTTGACTGTATAGGAGATCTTTGCACTGTGCAACCCTTTGGGAGATTTTGAAGCTTGGCTTGGCAATTTCTTGGAGAATATGGGAGGGCAAATTTTGGGGTACAACAGAGGGATTCAAAGAATATGCCCAGAAATGGCGCGACTTGGCCGGAAGAGTGCAGCCACCTCTTTCTGATAGGGAACTAGTTGATATGTTCTTGGGGACCCTATCTGGCCCGTTCTTAAACCATTTGATCGGGAGCTCTTCCGCAGGGTTTACTGAATTGATTCTGCCTGGCGAACGGGTGGAAGCTGGTATTAAGAGTGGTAAGATTCAAAGGGATGCCTCTGCATCTACAACTGTTAAAAAGCCATTTCCAGCCAAGAAGGAAGCGGTTGTTGTGTACTCTCAAAAAGGATCGGGAAGAACTGAGCGTCGGCCGACTGTGGGGGCCGTGATGATTCAAAATTCATCAAATGATCAGCCTCATAACAATCAGTCCAGACCAAATCAGCAACGGGTAGAACGGCCACAACGGCAGTTCACCCACATCAATATGACACCTGCACAAGTTCTTCCCCATTTGTTGAAGTTGAATCTGACTGGTTTAAAGGAGGCACCGAAAAACCCTAACACCACATCTCCATACTATCATGCTAATGCCAAATGTGCCTACCATTCTGATAGCGCCAGACATGACACCAACAATTGTTGGGCGCTGAAGAATAAAATTCAAGACTTGATAGACGCAAAAGAGGTTGAGTTCGACACCCCCGAGAAGCCGAACATAATATCTGCCCCGATGCCAAAGCATGGTCATCATGTTCATGCTGTTGAAGAAGATCTGTATGTTTCTGCTGTTGATGATCTGGTAACTCCATTACTAACAATCAAGTTAAATCTGTTGAAAGCTGCGATTTTCCCAGGATGTAAAGAAGACTGCTACTGTTGTTCCTCCCTACCAATCGACTGTCCATTGCTGAGGACAGGCATCCAAGGCCTAATGGACAGCCAACAAATTCTTTTCGAAAAGATTCCTGCTACTCCAACTCCTATCAAAGATGTTTCAATAATCACCATTTCCACCAATCTTTCTAAGGTCCCTAAAAAGCCTGTTAAGATTACATCCGCTACGTAGATAGTTCCTCTGAAAATAACCATGCCTGGGCCTGTCCCCTACAAATCTGACAAATCAATACCATGGAATTATGGTGGAGAAATCTACTATCATGGTGTTAAGCAAGTTGAGATAACTGAGGAGAGCTCTGATGAAGAAGATGCCGACATTGGAAACATTGCCGGTACAAGCAAGATTACCCGAAGTGGGAGAATTTTCTCTCTAGAGATTGCCCCTCCAAAGGCAATCTTTGGACCCTCAGCTGCTGCCAAAGTTACTCCTGCACCGATAAAACTTTCTGCAAGAACTCCGCTGATTGAAGAAGTTGTTACTCCCGTGGTTGTCCCTCCTACTTCTGCTGATAAGGGGAAAGGGATCCAAGATGAGCTCGTCAGGACGAGGGCTCAGCCATTGGTCATCCCCGAAACCTCTAAGAAAGATATGGAGGAGATTCTGAAAATAATTAAGAAGAGTGATTATGATGTGGTAGAGCAACTGGGGCAAACCCCCTCGAAGATCTCCATGTTAGCATTGCTGCTTTTTTCTGAGGCTCATGCCAAAGCATTGATAAGATTTCTGAAGACAGCCCATGTTCCCCAGGAAACCTCAGCCGATCAATTCCAGGATTGTGTAGCCAGCCTTACCGCAGACAACGGCCTAGGTTTCTCTGATGCTGACCTGACTCCGAAAGGAAGAAAGCACAATGACGCATTGCATGTGTCAGTTGAATGCCGAGGAAGTACTCTTGCCCATGTTTTGGTCGACACTGGTTCTTCTCTGAACGTGTTGCCTAAGAAAGCTCTGGATCGATTGGATTGTGAGGGCTTGGAGCTGAAACCAAGTAATATCATTGTCAGGGCCTTTGACGGGTCTAAGAGAATGGTACATGGGGAGGTCGACATCCCTATCAAGGTAGGAACTGAAGTATTCCACTCAACTTTCTATGTGATGGACATCCGTCCGTCGTACTCTTGCTTGCTAGGAAGACCATGGATACATAATGCTGGGGCAGTCACTTCCTCCCTACATCAGATGCTGAAATACCATGTCAAAGGAAAGATTATAATTGTACATGGTGAGGAGGAATATATGATCAGTCACTTGAACTCCTTTCGGTATGTGGAAGTGGAGGGCGAGTTCATTGAAACACCGTTCCAACACTTCAAGGAAATTGCTCCCGAAGTTGCAGTAGCAAAGGCAGTAGCTGAGGAGCCCAAGCAGGTGGCCAGGATGGCATCTCTGAAAGACGCAAAGGCTGCAATGAAGGAGGGAAAGAGCTCAACATGGGGTCAGTTGCCTGACTTTCCCCACAAGACAGACAAGTTTGGGTTGGGATTCACCGCTGCGGGGCAAAAAGCTATGCGTCGCTCAAAAATTGAAAGGACACCCATCAAGATTTCTCCTCATGGAATCAATGCTTTGGAAGACGAAGACGAAGAGGCCAACATTGAAGACTGGATATTCCCAACCATCGAAGGGGGACTGCACAACTGGGAGGCGAAAGACTTCGTCCCCATTACTTTCATTAATCAGTAACTTATCTTTCGAACATTTCCTGTTGGTCTGTAATAATTACTTTAAAACAATCTTCACACTACTTTTTCACCTCATGCCTTTCCCGGGGTATGTAGGTCCATTTGTAAGGGTTTTGATTCTCTTCATATTCATATGCCATGTTTAATGAATCATTGGACGCTTTTCATTTATAAACTGTTGTGTTCATTTTCTTTCCTTTTGCATTTTTGTTGGTTTAAGGATGGCTATCCCTTACACACACCCACACTCACAAATGCAGGTACCCATCCACTCTGGATTCTATGGGTGACTATTCTGCTATGTCCTTCAATAACTCTGAAGATTTGATCAATCAGGCTGAGTGCGAAGACGACGCAGATTGTGAAGTACCAGGAGAGCTAGCCAGACTTCTACAACAAGAAGAGAGGGCCATCTTGCCTCACGAAGAGTTGTTGGAAACTGTAAACTTAGGAACAGAGGAAGACCAGAAGGAAGTACAAGCGGGTGCCAATCTGGAACCAAGTGTCAAGGAGCGTTTGGTACAGCTGTTGAATGAGTACGTTGAAATCTTCGCCTGGTCTTATGAAGACATGTCGGGTTTAGACACAGACATAGTGGTTCACCGTCTCCCTACAAGAGAGGATTGTCAACCGATCAAGCAAAAAGTCCGACGAATGAGGCCCGACATGTTTGAGAAGATTAAAGCTGAAGTAATGAAGCAATTCAACGCTGGCTTTCTGGCTGTTACATCCTATCCATAATGGGTTGCTAACATTGTGCCAGTACCTAAAAAAGACGGCAAGGTCAGAATGCGTGTGGACTACCGGGATTTGAACAGGGCCAGCCCTAAAGATGATTTTCAGCTACCACATATCGATGTTTTGATTGACAACACAGCTCAGCACAAGTTGTTTTCCTTCATGGATGGATTCTCGGGTTACAACCAGATTAAAATGGCCCCCGAGGACATGGAGAAAACAACCTTTGTTACACAATAGGGTACCTTCTGCTACAAGGTGATGCCGTTCGGACTGAAGAACGCAGGGGCAACTTATCAGCGCGCCATGGTGGCTTTGTTTCATGATATGATACATCATGAGATCGAAGTTTACGTAGACGATATGATAGCTCGATCACAAACAGAGGAGGAACACCTCAAACATTTGCAGAAGCTGTTTGCCAGGTTGAAAGAGTACAAACTCAGGCTGAATCCAAGTAAGTGCACCTTTGGACTTAGGTCTGGTAAACTTCTAGGATTTATTGTCAGCAACAGAGGCATTGAGGTCGATCCAGCAAAAGTAAAAGCTATACAAGAGATGCCCGCCCCCCGTACTGAAAAGGAGGTTAGAGGATTCTTGGGGTGCTTGAACTATATTGCCAGATTCATCTCTCATCTGACGTCTACCTGTGAGCCAATTTTCAAACTATTGAAGAAAGATCAGGTAGTCGAATGGAACGATGATTGCCAAGCTGCTTTTGATAAGATCAAGGAGTATTTGCTAGAACCTCCTATTCTGATGCCACCCGTCGAAGGAAGGCCGTGAAGGGTGTATGGCAACCTTTTGGTCGAAAAGAGCATGCCATTTATTACCTTAGCAAAAATTTTACCGACTGTGAGACTCGCTACTCACTGCTCGAGAAAACTTTTTGCGCTTTGGTATGGGCTGCTCGCCGACTAAGGCAGTATATGTTGACTCATACCACTCTGTTGATTTCCAAAATGGATCCTATCAAGTATATCTTCGAGAAGCCTGCTTTATCTGGAAGAATCGCTAGATGGCAAATGATCCTAACTGAGTATGACATCCAGTACACCACCCAAAAAGCTATAAAAGGGAGTGTACTAGCTGACCATCTAGCTCATCAAGCTATCGAAGATTATCAATCCATGAGATTCGACTTCCCGGACGAGGACATCATGAATTTGGACAACATTGAAGGTAACAGACCGTATGACAGACCTAAAAATGGATCCCGATGGACCCTGTACTTTGATGGTGCTTCAAATGCACTTGGAAACGGTATCGGTGTGGTACTCATTTCCCCGGAAGGTTGCCATACACCCTTCACGGCCCGACTTTGCTTCAACTGTACCAACAACATGGCTGAATATGAAGCCTGCATTTTTGGTCTCAAGGCTGCTATTGACCTGGGGATCAAATCTTTGATCGTATTTGGGGACTCGGCTTTGGTTATCAGTCAAATCAAAGAAGAGTGGGACACCAAACATCCTAATCTTATCCCATACAAAGAACATGTCCTGACCTTGTTGCCTCATTTCGAGCAAATCACCTTCGAGCATTTCCTGCGAGAAGAGAATCAGCTAGCAGATGCTCTGGCAACAATGTCTTCCATGTTTAAACTCAACTGGGATAACGAGGCTCCCCAAATCACCATCGAGCGAATGGATGAACCTGCGCATTGTCATGAGATTAATACCGAAGAAGTAGTGGAACAACCCTGGTTTCACGAAATCAAAAGGTATCTCCAGACTAGAGAATATCCCGAAAGAGCTTCCGTAAATGACAAGAAGTTCCTAAGGAAATTTGCTGCCAAGTTCTTCCTGAGCAATGGCATCCTCTATAAACGCAGCCATGATTGTGTTTTACTCCGATGTATGGACAAAGTTGAAGCAGAGTTAATCATGACTGAGATACACAGCGGTACGTTTGGCACCCACTTGAGCGGGCATACAATGGCTAAAAAGATTCTAAGGGCAGGCTATTACTGGTCTACCATGGAAGCAGATTTCCATCAACATTCCCGTACTTGCCACAAATGTCAAGTCTACGCTGACAAGATTCATATTCCTCATGTTCCTCTCAACATTCTGACAGCTCCTTGGCCATTCGCAATGTGGGGCATTGACATGATTGGAGAGATCAAGCCCACAGCGTCCAATGGACATCGTTTCATCCTGGTCGCCATTGACTATTTCACCAAGTGGGTCGAAGCAGCTTCTTTTGCCTCCGTCACAAAAAATGTGGTTGCCCGCTTCATCAAGCAAAATCTCATATGCCGGTATGGTGTACCCGACAGGATCATCACAGACAACGGTACAAATCTGAATAATACTATGATCACCGCTCTATGCGAACAGTTCAAGATTTATCATCACAATTCATCTCCCTATCGGCCGAAGATGAACGGTGTTGTTGAAGTTACGAACAAAAACATTAAGAAGATCATTCAGAAAATGACAGTCACCTACAAGGACTGGCATGAGATGTTACCGTTTGCTTTGCATGGATACCGTACCACGGCACGTACTTCAACAGGGGCAACCCCATTTTCTTTGGTATATGGCATGGAAGTTGTCTTACCCATGGAAGTTCATATTCCATCTTTAAGGATTATGAAGGACGCTGGTTTGAGTGAAGACGATTGGATTCAGACCCGACTTGATCAACTCAATTTGATCTACGAGAAGAGACTCACTGCTGTTTGCCATGGTCAGACGTACCAAAAACGGATGATCAAGGCTTTCAACAAGAAAGTCAGACGTCAAGTATATCAAGTCGGAGATCTTGTGATCAAGCGGATCATCTTGCCGCAAAGTGATCCCAGGGGCAAATGGACTCCTACTTACGAAGGACCGTTTGTGATCAAGTGCATATTTTCTGGTGGTGCAATGATTCTGACCACCATGGACGGCGACGATTTGCCGCACCCTGCGAACGCAGACATAGTCAAAAGATACTACGCATAAACAGTCCAGTAAGTCGAAAACCCGAAAGGGCGGCTTGGGCAAAAATGGGCATCCCGGTAAACCGAAAACCCGAAAGGGCGGTTCAGGCAAAAATTAGGGATAGAACAAAAAATCTGTATACCCGGCAAGTCGAAAACCCGAAAGGGCGGCTTGGGCAAAAAAGGGTTTCCCGGTGGATCGAAAACCCGAAAGGGCGATTCAGGAAAAAGTTAGGGAGTTAAGTGTATGACTATGTCTCGTCGGATCACTTTAAGGACAAACTCTTCATCAACCAGCTCCAAGCTTCTGATCAATCCAGTCATCAGCGGACGAAGCATTGAATGGACAGATATTCAGAGTTGTGAAGGCTATAGCAGAATGGGGATCCCATGGAATTGTTTCACATAGCCATCTTTCTTTTGTATAAAATTTTCAACTTTTACGACAACATCCTCTTACTAGGATGGTTGTCTCCTTTGTACAAAGATACTCATGAAAGATTAATACAAATACTTTTCCAAATACATAAATTTGCTTTGTCTTCCTTTTTATCTTTACACTTATGTTTTATTTGAGAAACGTCCAATGTTTTGTTAAATAGGCATATACATTTGAACATAATCATTTTCTTACGAACCAAGAAAAAGATGATTACTGATAGGTTGAAGGCACATGTAGATATCTCGATGCCCTTTCAGAAGGAATCCCCAGCAGATTTAAACTCCAAATTCCTCAATCCAGAACTTAATTCCCCAAACAGAGTTAAACTTCAGGATCCTCAGCAGAACAGAAGCTTTCTCAAAACTGATTCCCCCAGCCAGAGGGCCTTCTAGAACTCAATCCCCCTCAGAGTTAAGTTTCAGGATCCCCAGTGGAGCCTTAAAAATCTGGAAATCTTATCCCCAGTTGAAGTCAAAACTATCAATCCCCAGCGGAGCTAACACTTCCAACTATTAATCCCCAACGGAACCAGACTAGTGAACCTTCTCCCCACAGAGATACTTCCCGCCAGACTGAAGATTCTCAGTCTTACTTCTCCAGCATGAGTCTCCCAGGTTCTGAACTTCCCAGTAGAGATCACCAAGGAATTCCAATCCCCAACAGTGGTCCTAAGATCCCTCAACAATTGAAGATCTCGTTCCCCGAGCAGTCGGCAGTCAACAAGGATATCTCAGCTTTAGCACTCAGAGATTCCTGCAATCCCCCACAGCAGTCAATGATTCATTTTCCCCGGCAACAGTCAAGATTCTCTCATCTCCGGCTATCCAGGATTCATCTATCCTCAGCAAGACAACTCGTCAGCTTACTTGCGCATTCATTACATGCATATATCATAAACATTGATATAACATATATATTGCATCATACATATCATGCAACATAACTTTGTGTTTTAGCTAACATTTCATCCTTTTCAGGATAAGATTAAAAGGCTATCATCAATAATTATCCAGATACAGTATGGATACACCCCAGACACGGCAGTAATTCTATTACTCATTCAGAATTTCAAGTCAGATACAGTACAGATACACCCCAGACACGGCAGTCATTCTACTACTCATTCAGACTACAGCGATCAGATACAGACTAGATACGCTCCAGACACGACAGCCATTCTATCTCTCATTCAGATTCACTTATCCACCTCAAGGTTCAATGCATTCCAAGCATGGATACCATTCTGACCTTTACAATAGCAGTCTGATTCTCCCCAGTGCGTTCGCCGCGGAAGTCATTCTGTCATTTATTTAGATCCCCGTTACAGTTTCAGATACACTCCAGACACGAAAATCATTATATTACTCGTACGGATCTCAATCCCAGTTACAGTTTCAGATACACTCCAGACACCGAAGTCATTCTGCTACTCATACAACTTTCAACTTCAGATACAGTCCAGACACGCTCCAAACACGGTTGCCATTCTGTCACTCATTCGGAATTTGTCCCCAGCATGCAATTGCTCCATGAATAGACGTTTCTCTATTACCCAGATACAATACAGATACACTTCAGACACGACAGTCATTCTGATATTCATTCTACATTCAAACACAGTTACAGCCCAGATACGCCCCATATGCGAAGGCCATTCTTTTGCTCATACAAACTCAGTCTCCAGATATAGCTCAAATGCATCCCACACACGGATACCATTTCGATCCTCATTCTTTTGACCAATCACATTGCAGTTCAACAAACATTCCAGATGGCATCTTTAAGCCCATCCCCGACAAGATTTTGTCTCCCCTCCAGATGGCATCTTTAAGCCCATCTCTAAATGGCATCTCTAAGCCCATTCCCGCACCCATGCTTTGACGAGTGCAAATTTAAGGGCACTCTAGTGTCCAATCTCCTTTTACCTTCGAGACGCGAAAAAGGCAAACCTGCCAATCTAAATCTTCAGGTGCAAGAAGATTGAACAGGGGCAACTATTGTACCCCAAAATTTTCCCTCTCTTTTCATCAATATTTTCTCACCACAAGACTCTTGGAACTCAAGATCAAGTTAGGATTTACTCTGCACAAGACCCCTCTTGGCACTGTTGACCCAAATTAGGGTTTGAGTTTGCACAAAGATGTTTTGACCTAAAATGCCCAAAGTGACTTTCATGCTTCATGTTGGACTCACAAGTTTATCCATACCAAGTGTCAAGCCTTGATTCCAATCTTTGCCCAGTCAATTGGACAGTTGACCTAGAAATCACCTGTATTGGGGAAAAGTCAACTATGGCCAATTGACAGTCAAACCTCATGAAATTTGACCCACATCAACATAATGAACTCATATGAACCATTTGGTCAAGTTTGGATCATAATTCCACAAGAAATTTGATCAGATCACCAAAAGGGTAAAATGGTCATTTTTAGGGTTTTGACTGCACAAAGGCAATTTTTGACTGTTTGACCTAACTAATGGCAAACCAAGTTCACATATGGACTCAAGGACTCAATGGCATGGTCTTGACACATTCAACAAGTTCAAAAGATCCCAAATGCATAGGATTGACAGATGAATTTCCTAGTCAACTGATCAAAATTTGACTGTATACTGAAAAGTCAAACTTTGACTTTTTGGTCAAAATCAAGTGCCAAGATTCATTTTTCATCAAAACATGTCAAATTATGAAGCTTGTTCATCAAGAAACCCAAATATGCAAATTAGGGTTTAAAATGAAGAAATTTCATAACTTAGAATTTTTCTAAGTTATGAAACTTCCTTATTTTCTCCTAACTTTGCCCCATTCTTTCACCAAGATGAAATTGGATTCAAACAAAACTCAAAACATGAAAGTTGTAGTCCATTAAAAAATCTAAAACTTTGATTCACAAAGATTTCTCAAAGGAAGCTTGTAGCTCAAGTTATGATTTTTGGAACAAGGGTGCAAAACATTCTTAACTTAGAAAAATTTTGACCTATTCTAGGCAGGATTTTTGTCCAACTTCATGGCCATTTTTCACATAGTTCCACTTGGAATCTAAATTTGCATTACAAAGATGGATTGTAGTACACATTCCAAGCTTTCCAAATTGTCCAATAACTTCTCAAACACCCTTGTGGTTAGGGAGAATCGAATTGGCAAAGTTGGGCAAAAGTCACTTTTGTTCATGACCAAATGCATGTTCATACATTGGCATTTTTCAAGTCAGCTTGTACAAGCTAGATTACAGGCCTCTAATCCTCTTCACACTTAATAATTAAATGCCAAACCATTGTGTTCAAACATTATTTTGATCATTTGGTCATTACATGCAAGATTAATCTTTAAATGGAAAAAGCATATTTGCCATTTTTGAAAAGGTACACTTTATGTCAAATTCAAAATCCAAGAGGCATGGGCTAGATCTTTGAAGCTAGCATTTGTACACAAATCACTCTGATCAAGAACAAGATATGTGCAGCATGCTCAAGGACTTGATACAGGCCTATAACCCAACTTGCATTTCCTTACTTCAAAAAGAAGCAAGATTGCAAAACAGATACAATCTCTCATTCCTGTAAACACCAACCAAAACAAAGTTTGCAAACACTTTCCATACATCAAACCAAGCTTGAAACACGACTCAATCATCCCTAATCCCTCCTCATACAGAAGATCACATTTTTTCTGCAAAACAGGGCATCTGTTGCAGTTTGACTTCCACAAACACTTCCACTCGTGCGTTTTGCCCAAAGCTTGTTCAAACACACTCCCTACCACCCACTGAAGCTATCCCAAGCATGGAACACAAACTCTAACATCCCTAACATCACTTGCCATTTTCAGTTTTCAGTTTTGCAGGTGGACTTCTATAGCTTGATTCAGAGAGATTCAAAACAAGCTAAGAATAGGAGAAGCATCCTTGGACTTCAGGCAAGTTGTACCAAAGTTCAAACTCCATTGAAGATACCTCCATTGCTGTACACGACTCAAGCTGAACAGGTAAAAATATGAACTTCTATCTCTCTATCCAGGCATGATTAGGCTTAGGTTTGTGAAGAAAACATGTTCTACTCATAGCCCTGAAACCATCCATGTATTTACTTTTCATTTATATTACACGTGCTGTGGCAAGTTTGGCCATGAACATTGAAAAAAACTTAGGTCAGAAATTGGGGATGAAGAAATTCTCCCTCGTTTCTTAGAGTTAGGTCAAGTTTTTTATATGTATGAATTCGTCTCTTGATGCTCTACATTGTTTATGTTATGAGTTTTTGTTAAAAGTCAAAGAATCAGGAATTTGAATGAAGCATAGAGGGCGCGCGTTTTTGACAGAAGCTGGAGGAAGAAGATGATGTCTTGGGCTGCGCCTGAGCTATCCTTGCTTTTTGCACCACTTTTCTCATTTTGCACCCCCCTGGCCCATTGTATGGAATATCCATTATTTTTGACTTTTTATTTTTTCTTCTGACTTGATATTTTTTGTCAAAACATAAAAAACATTAAAAATATTTTTCCACCCATTTTTTGCATTTATTTGGCATTTGTTTGTTTTATTTAAGCATATATATATAAACAAATATATTTCTTTTTATCCAAAATATTAAACAATAATACAAAAATATACTTTTTTTAGTTATTATTTTTTGTTTACATTTTGAAAACATTTTCTAAAAATATACACTTTTGTAAATAATTAATATTTTATTTTTAAGTATATATTTAGTATATTAAAATATATGATATAAATACTTGTATATTTATTAGAATATTTAGGATAAATATGAAAATAATACATTTTTTATTTTATTAATATATGACACTACAAAATACTTTTTTTTTACAATATACTTCTCTTTTTATTTTTTGTATAAATTAATATATAAATGTTGTATATAATTAATAAATAATTGCTATTTATTCAAAAATTAGGGTTTTGCCCTAAAACCATAAAAAATATCAAAATTAACCTTTTTATTTTTGTTTATATTTTACATTGAAAAATACTTTTACATACATAAAAAACCATTTTTGTGCATAATACATTTTGCCTATGTATTGTATTTATTTAATTATTGTAAAATTAAATAATTTGTATATTCAATTTGGATGTAATAGTTTTAGATTTAATTTCTTGCTAAATATCCCCCATTCAAACATTTGTACCCCCATCCCCATAATTATGTTGTAATAATTTAGGACTTTAAATTTCCGCATTTTAAAAGCTTTCAAATTATGCCATGATAGACCTAGGGTTTGCATGCAAAATCAAATAACAAATAGCTTGACCTAATTTAAAGATAAAAGCATGAAAATGGACAACACCATTCACACTTGCACCCTTAGGGTTACTCCACTTGTTGCCTTCAAAAATGGGCCATGTTGCATGTTGAGTGTCTTTTGCAAAACAAATCAAATGATCATAGTCCCTCGATGACGCTTTCTCAAGTTGCCTAAAAAATGATCAAGTCCCTTAAAAGAAAAATTGCCAAAGACACTTGGCACTATTGCATTCATGGTCTAAACGATGACCCGCGCCCGTCCCGTTAACATCCTAACACAAGATTATCCACCAAATACAATGGTGGAACAATACTGTTAAAAGGGTTAAAACATAGGAAAGATCTTTGAGTAAATTTAGGGGTAGACAACTCTTAGTTACTTGATCAAACTTGCAAAACAAAACCTTGCCTACTTTCAAAACACACATCACAACACAATTTCAAAACAAACTTTCAAAATATTGAAAACTTTTCAAAAGAAAAATACACCTTTGTATACATTCAAACATGGATCATTACAAAGGTTGCCACAACAAATGGTCTCTTTTCAAAACCTCTTTCAAAATCACACACAAAGCACCATTTCAAACAATTGAAAATGCAAGGCAAGTGATCTAAGCAAGTAACTAAGAGCTCATGGATAACCATGGATAGAAAGGGTGCTAATACCTTCCCTTTCTATAATCTACTCCCCGAACCCAAGAAAACATCTCAAAGGTTTTTCCTGTGCTTTTTAACCTTTCCTTTAGGATAAAATAAAAATTCGGTGGCGACTCTTGCTAAACCGAAACATTTGCAAAAACAAACGCAAAACCCAAGTCAGTTCTCCCATCGTATCACAAAGTTGATGAAAAAACTAGGTCAAGATTTAGGGCCAATGAAATTCTATCTGGTCTTTGAGAGTTAGATCAAGTTTTTTATATCATTAGAATCGTGGTTTAAAGATCTATAATTTTCATGTTATGAGTTTTTGATTTCATGCAAAGACAAGAGAGAACAGGTTGAAGATGCAGAACGCGCGTTTTTTGTCTCAAGGTCAGGGACGAAGTGCAACTTAGGCTGGGCCTGGCTTTGTCTGACTATTAACACCCCCTGTTTACTTCCTGCACCCCTTGGCCCATTTGTTTTATTTTTGTATATTTTTTATTTCTTTTTCATTTCTGACTTTTATTTATTTTTTCTAAATATTAAAAATCACCAAAAATATTTCCTTAATTTTTACATTTTTATTTGATTATGTTTATCATTTTTTTTATGACAAAAAATAGTTTATTAAGTTAAATATATTTTATTTTCTTGAATGAACTTGTAAATAATACAAAAATATTACATTTTTTTTATTATTTATACACTTAAAATAATATTTTCATATAATATTTATTTTTCAATATTTTTGTATATATTTTTATTTATTTTTTGTAAATAAAAATGAATAAATAAATAATAGAAATACATTTCTTTTTAAACCAAAAACTAGGGTTTTCACCCCTTTCAAAAAATAATCATTTCTTATTTTCTTATTTTTAAGACATTAAATAAATTTATTTTACATACATAAAATAAATACAAAAACATTTCTTTGCATATTTACATATTTTTTGTACATTCAAATATTTGCTTGTTTATTTATTTGTATAAATAAATTCAATATGGTTGTAATAGTTTTAGGGTTTTATTTTGAGCAATATCCCCCTATTCAAAACTTGTACCCCCTCCCCATAATAATATTGTAATAGTCTTAGATTTACTTTTACGCATTTATTGCTTTCATTATGCATGATAGTAAAACTAGGGTTTGTATGCAAATAACCAAAAATCAAAACAAATAGTATGACTAAACACAAGACAAAAATGCATGAAAAATGGCAACACAATGCACACAAGTACCCCTAGGGTTTCATCCACTTTGTTGCCTTAAAATGGCCATGGTATGCATGCTAGGTATCTTGGCAAAACAAAAACAAAACAAAAGATCATAGTCCCTCGATGACGCTATCTTGATTGCCTAAACAAAAATGATCTAGTCCCTCAAAAACTTTCTAAGATACTTGGAAATATTGTTATCATGGTCATACGATGACCCACGCCCGTCCCGTTTAACGTCTAAACACAAGATTATTTACCAAATATAATGGTAAAACAACAATGTCAAAGGGTTAAAAATGTGTAGGAAAGATCTTTGAGTAGGGTAGACAACTCCTAGTTACTTGATCAAATTTGCAAACATCCTTGCTATTTTCAAACAAACACACACACAATTTCAAAACATTTCCCAAAACAAACTTTCAAACATTGAAACATTTTTCAAAAGACATACATCTTTGTATACATTCTTCAAACAAGAATCATTACAGAGATTTCCAAAATGATGGCCTATTTTCAAAATACTTTCAAAACCACACACAAAGCACCATTTCAAACAATTGAAAAAGCAAAGCAAGTGATCTAAACAAGTAACTAAGAGCACATGGAAAACCATGGATGAAAAGGGTGCTAACACCTTCCCTTTTCATAATCTACCCCCCGAATCCAAGAAAACATCTCAAAGGTCTTTCCTGTGCTTTTTGACCTTTCCTTTGGATAAAATAAAAAGTCGGTGGCAACTCTTGCTAAATCGAAACATTTGCGAACACAAACGCAAAACCTCAAGTCAGTTCTCCCACCGTATCACAGAACTGGCGACTCTGCCGGGGAAAAATTCTAAAAGTGGGGTTACATTAGGGTTTAGATCACCTTTACATGCTTACCTTGTTTACTTTGATTGCTTTACATTTGGTTCTATTTTTTGGGTTTGAATCTTCTACCCGGATTTGGGAAATATTCATAGGTAAATAGCAATACGTTGTGGAAATTGTGCGGGGTATACCGACACGGTCTAAGCATAAGCTATGTTAGTGTGAGATATTTATGGGTCCCGGTAGCCTTTGAGTCAATCAAAGAGAATACGGGGCCGCTGAGTGATGTCATGAAGCACTAATGGACTTTTAGAACCTTTACTTGACCATCTTGGCCTTTTAGGATGTAGTGAGATGAACGACTTTGGTGCAGTCCGAAGTTGGTAGATACTCGATACTACACTTATTGAGGGTTGTTTTCTTGGAATATTTCAGTCGCCAGTAAAGTGGCTAAACTGAAACAATGAACACAGAAAATAATCCAGTGATTTTGAGCTCCTTAGAACCCGGTTACTATTTATAGGACAGGTTGAGCCAACTAAACTTCAAGAGGGTACTTACCTATGAAACCCCATGCAAGCCTAAACTAGGAACTTGTGTGATTTGTTTGTACATATATACTTGTGCATAACATCATGAACATCATGAAGCATCATATGCATTCACTAACCATTTCAAGGATTTTGGATCTTCATCTTTGTTCCTGTTTTGTAGGTTATGGAATCACTTCGCAGGAAAACTATTCAGGTCAACCTTGTGAGAATTCCTCCTCAACTCGAGGAGCTTGCTTCCAAGATTCCAGAGTATTCTCCATTCACCGAAAGACATGGTCGACTTCTCAACTTGGTCAACTCCAACACAGAGGAAGACATGGTGAAAGTTCTCTTCCAGTTCTTTGACCCCCTACACCACTGCTTCACATTTCCTGACTACCAGTTAGTGCCTACTTTGGAGGAATTTTCTCAACTCCTGAGGATTCCTATTCTCCATCAACTACCTTTCAACGGTACAGAATGAGATCCAAAGCCTGAAGATGTTGCTCAAGCCCTACACTTGCAACCATCCGATATCATAGGTCATTGGGAAACTAGAAGTGGTGTCAAGGGTTTCTTGGCAAAGTTCCTGTTTGAGAAAGCTCAAGAATGCTGGAATTCTCTAGATCTGCAAGCTTTTGAGGAGATTGTAGCACTTCTCATCTATGGGTTGATCTTGTTCCCAAACTCTGACCAACTTATAGATGTGAATGCTGTCAAGATTTTCATGTCTAGGAATCCTGTGCCTACTTTGCTTGGGGACATATTTCACACTATAAAAATGAGGAAAAGAGTTGTTCTCATGTGTTGTACTCCTCTTCTAGCAAGGTGGTTTATTTCTCACCTTCCCCAGTTAGTTTTGAAGAATGAGCAGGGTTTAAGGTGGTCACAACGATTGATGACTCTCACACATTTTGATGTTCATTGGTGTTCTCGGTCCAGAGAAAATGTTATCATCATTGATCGTTGTGGGGAATTCCATAATGTCCCTCTACTTGGCATTAGGGGAGGCATTACCTACAACCCCTGCTTGGCTCTGAGACAGTTTGGGTATGCCCGAAGGGATGGCCCACATGACATGCTGATTCCAGACTTGGTTTTTGACTTCGACAGTGACGCTCAAGGACTTCGACAAAGGTTCATCCGAACTTGGAGGATGCCCAACAAGGTAGACAATAATACATTGGGACACAAGAATTCCATCCCCCTTGAGCCTTACCTCAAGTGGGTACGAACCCGCGCCCAAAGTCTTATGATGCCTTACCCCTACATTCTCCCTGTGATTAAAGAGCCTGTTAAGGAAGGAGAGGTTCCATACACCCTCCTACATCCTGACATGCCAACATCGCTAGAAGATTTAAAAAGGAGTTGGATACAGCTCAAGGGAGAACGCGATACTTTTGAAGCCCAATTCTACGCCAGTGAGAAGAAGGTTTTAGAACTTACTCATAAACTTCATGAAAAGCAGACTCTCAACACCTACATTGCACCAAAAAGGATGCGCAACGTCTTTTTACATTAGAATTTTGTATTATTTTGCCCATGGGGCATTTATGTACTAACAATTCTATCTTATTAATATGACGTGTGTTCCTTCTTTGTTTAAAACAAATTTGAATTTCTGAATCCTTGAATGCATTACATGAATACATATCATTCATCATATGCATAAGCAGGTCTTCGCACTCAGTTTCCTTATCTCTCTGCTATTTATTTCAGCAAGATGGATATTGAGAAGATGGTCAAAGACTTACAAGCGCAGAATTCACAGTTCCAACAGTTACTCATGACCTTGGCTAAGGGTCAGGAGGAGCTCAAAGCTCTGTTAGAGAAGGAAAAAGAGAAAAAGAAGAAGAAGAGGGTTGGTGTGGCTACTTTGGGCAGAAGATTTGAAGGTCACGCCAGAAGGGTTCTGGATTTCCCATCAACATCTGAAGAGGGTGAAGGAAAGGGTAAATGAGTTGCACTGCCGTCTGACTCTGAAGCTGAAGAAGAGGAAGATGAGGATTACTCAGAACAACAGTATCCTCCTGCAGATGAAAAGTAAAAAAATCTGGAAGAACGTCTGGCAGCTATGGAGGTTCAGAGAGTGCTTGGGCTGGACTTTGAAGAGCTAGGTTTGGTTTCTGGAATTGTTATCCCTCCTAAGTTTAAGGTTCCTCTGTTTGCTAAATACGATGGGGTGTCTTGCCCAAAGATGCATCTACGGTCCTATGTCAGGAAAATTCAACCACATTCTTCTGACAAAGACCTGTGGGTACACTTCTTCCAGGACAGTTTGTCGGGGACGCAATTGGATTGGTTCTACCAGCTAGAGAGGTCTGATGTGCATAATTGGGAGGATTTGGCTGCACCCTTCTACAAGCAGTATCAATATAATGCGGACTTAGCACCAACCCGTACTCAATTATAGAGTATGGGCATGGTCTCCAATGAAGGTTTTAAGGAGTATGCCCAGAAATGGAGAGACTTGGCGGGACGAGTTCAACCACCACTATCTGAGAGAGAGCTTGTAGATATCTTCTTGGGTACATTGTCAGGACCCTTTTTCAATCACCTGATTAGAAGTTCGTCTGCGGGGTTCACCGAGTTGATTCTAACTGGTGAAAGAGTTGAAGCCGGCATAAAAAGCGGTAAAAATCAAAAAGATGCATCTGCTTCTGCTACCATCAAGAAGACTTTTCCAGCAAAGAAAGAAGTCTCAGCTGTCTACTCCCAAATAGGCCAAGGAAGAGTTGAGCGCCAGCCAACGGTGGGGTCTGTAATGATTCAGAAGTCTGCAGCTGATCATCCCAGAAACAATCAACCCAGAACCAACCAAGCAAGGGTGGAAAGACCACAACGAAAGTATACCCAGATAAACATGACTCCTACTCAAGTTCTTCCCCATCTCTTGAAGTTAAACCTTACAACCTTGAGAGAGGCCCCAAAGAATCCGAATACAACTTCTCCTTTATACCACGCGAATGCCAAGTGTGCCTATCATTCAGACAGCCTGGGGCACGACACCAACAATTGTTGGCCCCTCAAAAATAAGATTCAGGATTTGATAGATGCTAAAGAAGTGGAATTCGACACCACTGAAAATCCGAATGTGATCTCTGCTCCGATGCCCAAGCATGATGCCAATGCTATTGAGGAGGACAATGAAGAAGAGAGCAACTTGGAAGACTGGATTTTCCCTATTGTTGACAGAGGACTGTGCAATTGGGAAGCAAAAGACTTTGTTCCGATTACTTTCATAAATCAGTAATTTATCTTTCAAACATTTCTGTTGGTTTGTAATAATTCTAAAACAATTCGTACACTTTTTACCTTGTGCCTTACCCGAGGCATATAGGTCCATTTGTAAGGGTTTTATTTTTCATCTTCATATGCCATTTTAATGAATCATGGACGTTTTCACATATAAAATTTTGTGTTCATTTTCTTTCTTTTTACATTTTATTTGTTTAAAGGTGGCTATCCCTTACACGCACCCACACTTACAAAATGCAGGTACCCTTCCATTCTGGATTCCATGGTTAACAATTCTGCTATAGCCTTCAGTGACTCTGAAGATCTGGTCAATCTTGCCGAATACGAAGGTGATGAAGACTATGAGGTACCGGGAGAATTGGCTAGACTGCTACAATAGGAAGAAAGGGATATTCTTCCCCATGAGGAGCTGTTAGAGACAATCAACTTGGGTACCATAGAAGACAAAAAAGAAGTCAGAGTCGGTGCCAACCTAGAGCCAAGTGTCAAGGAGTGCATAATTCAGCTGTTGAATGAATATGTTGAGATCTTCGCCTCGTCATACGAAGACATGCCGGGACTCGATATAGATATTGTGGTTCACCGTCTCCCTACAAGAGAAGACTGTCCACCAATTAAACAGAAAGTCCTCCGAATGAGGCCCGACATGTCTGAAAAGATCAAAGCCGAAGTGATGAAGCAGTTCAATGCTGGATTTCTTGCTGTTACTTCCTATCCATAATGAGTTGCTAACATTGTGCCCGTGCCTAAGAAGGACGACAAAGTGAGAATGTGCATGGATTACAGAGACTTAAACAGGGCTAGCCCTAAAGATGACTTTCCACTACTGCACATTGACATCTTGGTTGACAATACAACTCAGCACAAGGTATTTTCTTTCATGGATGGATTTTCAAAGTACAACCAGATCAAAATGGCCCCTGAAGACATGGAGAAAACTACTTTTGTTACTCAGTGGGGTACATTCTGTTATAAAGTGATGCCATTCGGACTAAAGAATGCCAGGGCAACCTATCAGCGCGCCATGGTAGCTCTGTTTCATGATATGATACATCATGAGATTGAAGTCTACGTAGACGACATGATAGCCCGATCACAGTCGGGAGAATAACACCTCAACCATTTGCAAAAGCTGTTTATCAGGTTAAAGGAGTATAAGCTCAGATTAAACCCTAACAAGTGCACTTTCAGAGTCAGGTCCGGTAAACTCTTGGGATTCATCGTCAGTAATAAAGGCATCGAAGTTGATTCTGCCAAAGTCAAAGCTATACAAGAAATGTCTGCCCCTCGCACTGAGAAGGAGGTCAAAGGTTTTTTGGGACGCCTAAACTACATTGCTAGGTTCATCTATCACCTAACATCAACCTGTGAGCCAATCTTCAAGCTGTTGAAGAAAGATCAGGTGGTTAAATGGAATGATGACTGTCAAGTTGCTTTCGATAAAATCAAGGAGTATTTGCTAGAACCTCCTATCTTGATGCCTCTCGTCGAAGGAAGACCGCTAATTATGTATCTGACTGTTTTGGATAACTCAATGGGGTGCGTGGTGGGCCAACATGACGAGTTTGGCCGAAAAGAGCATGCCATTTATTACCTTAGCAAAAAGTTTACCGACTGTGAGACCCGATACTCACTGCTCGAGAAAACTTGCTGCGCTTTGGTATGGGCTGCTCGCCGACTAAGGCAGTATATGTTGACTCATACCACTCTACTGATATCTAAGATGGATCTGATCAAGTACATTTTCGAAAAGCCTGCTTTATCTGGAAGGATAGCTAGATGGCAAATGATCCTTACTAAGTATTATATACAGTACACGACCCAAAAAGCTATAAAGGGGAGTGTACTAGCTAACCATCTGGCTCATCAAGCTGTCGAAGATTACCAATCCATGAAGTTCGATTTCCCCGACGAAGACATTATGACATTGGACAACATTGAAGACTTCAGACCATATGACGAACCTGAACAAGGATCCCGATGGACCATGTACTTTGATGGTGCCTCCAATGCACTTGGCAACAGTATCGGTGCGGTACTCATCTCTCCACAAGGTTACCATACACCATCACCGCCATACTTTGCTTTAACTGCACCAACAACATGGCCGAGTATGAAGGTTGTATCTTTGGGCTCAAAGCTGCAATAGACCTGGGAATCAAATCTTTGGTTGTGTTTGGAGACTCAGCTTTGGTCATCAGTCAGATCAAAGGAGAGTGGGACACTAAACATCCCAACCTCATCCCTTACAAATAACATGTCCTGACATTGCTACCTCATTTCGAGCAGATCACCTTCGAGCACTTCCCGCGAGAAGAAAATCAGCTAGCAGATGCTCTAGCTACAATGTCATCCATGTTTAAACTTAACTGGGATAAGGAGGCTCCCCAAATCACCATTGAGCGGATGGACGAACCTGCACACTGTCACGAGATTAATACCGAAGAAGTAGTGGACCGACCCTGGTTTCACGAAGTCAAAAGGTATCTCGAGAATCAAGAATATCCTGAAGGAGCTTCTGTCAACGACAAAAAGTTCTTAAGGAGGTTCTCGGCTAAGTTCTTCCTGAGCAATGGTATCCTATATAAGCGCAATCATGATTGCATTCTGATCCGTTATGTGGACAAGGTTGAAGCTGAGCAGATCATGGCTGAACTGCACAATGGTACCTTTGGCACCCACTCAAGCGGGAATACGATGGCTAAGAAGATTCTGCGGGCAGGCTACTATTGGTCTACCATGGAAGATGATTGTCATCAACATTCCAGGACTTGTCACAAATGTCAAATCTATGCTGACAAGGTACACATACCTCCAGTTCCTCTCAATGTCCTAACAACTCCTTGGCCATTCGCTATGTAGGGAATCAACATGATTGGAGAGATCAAGCCTACAACATCCAATGGTCACCGCTTCATCCTGGTGGCCATTGATTACTTTACCAAGTGGGTCGAAGCAGCTTTCTTCGCATCCGTTACAAAGAATGTGGTTGCCCGGTTTATCAAGCAAAAAATCATTTGTCGGTACGGCATCCCCGAAAGGATCATCACCGACAATGGTACAAACCTTAACAACACTATGATCACTGCTTTGTGCGAGCAGTTCCAGATTCAACATCACAATTCATCTCCCTATCGGCCAAAGATGAACGGTGTTGTCAAAGCTGCAAACAAAAATATCAATAAGATCATACAAAAGATGACAGTCACCTACAAGGATTGGCATGATATGTTACTGTTTGCTCTCCACGGGTACCGTACCACGGCACGAACATCAACTGGGGCAACACCCTTTTCTTTGGTATACGGCATGGAAGTTGTTTTATCTATCGAGGTTCAGATTCCCTCCTTGAGAATCATGAAGGATGCTGGTTTGAGTGAAGACGATTGGATTCAAACCCGTCTTGATCAACTTAACTTGATTAACAAAAAGCGACTTACTGCTGTTTGTCATGATCAGACGTATCAAAAACGGATGATCAAGGCTTTCAATAAGAAACTCAGGCACCAGGTATATCAAGTCGGGGATCTTGTAATCAAGCGGATCATCTTGCCGCAAAGTGATCCCAGGGGAAAATGGACTCCTACCTACGAAGGACCATTTGTGATCAAAAACATATTTTCTGGTGGGGCAATGATCTTAACCACCATGGACGGCGACGACCTTCCGCACCCTGCGAACGCAGACATAGTCAAAATATACTACGCATAAATGACCCGCTAGGTTGACACACCTAGGCAAAAAAAGGGTATCCCGGTTAATCGAAAACCCGAAAGGGAGGTTCAAGAAAAAGTTAAGGATAAACAAAAAAATCTGTACACCTGGCAAGTTGAAAACCCGAAAGGGCGACTTGGGCAAAAAAGGGTTTCCCGGTGGATCGATAACCTAAAAGGGCGGTCTAGGAAAAAGTTAGGGAATTAAAGCGTATGACTATGTCTTGTCGGATCACTTTAAGGATAATCTCTTCACAGACAAGCTTCGGGCTTCTAATCAACTCGATCATCTTCGGACGAAGCAACGAATGGACAAGATATTCGGAGTTATGAAGGCTATAGCATAATGGGAACCCCATGGAATTTTCACACATAGCCATCTTTCTTTATATAAATTTCTCTCTTTTTTTATGACAACATTCTCTTACTAGGATGTCTGACTCCTTTGTACAAAATACTTACACAAAGTTAATACAAAGATACTTCAAAGTGCAGAAAACTATTTGTCTTTTCTTTTTTACACTTGTGTTTTATTTGAAAACATCTAATGATTTATTAAATGAACATATGCATTTGAATATAATCACCTGTTTACAAATAAACGAATTGGGAAAGAATAATTACTGACAGGTTGAAAGTATAGGAAAACGTCTTTCGGCTATTCCAGGAGAAATCCCCTACAGTACATCCTCTAGATCCCCAGTGGAGCTAAAATCTTGAAATACATATCCCCAGCGGAGTTAAATTTCAAAATCCCCATCAGAATTAAAACTTCAAACTCCCAATCCCCAGCGGAGTAAAAACTTTGAACTACTAACCCTCAGCGGAGATGAAACCTTCTTCCTCAACGGAGTCAAATCTCCAACTATGAATCTACAGCGGAAACCATTCAGTTTTCCCCAGATTCCCCAGCAAGTTGTCTTAAAATCTGAGAATCAACCAGATAACAGTTAACTTTTGTTTTATCCCCAACCTAGGATAACTCCCCAGTAGATTGACATACAACCCAAACTCCTGAACTTTTTCCAAATAGGAATAAGCTTTCCCCCAGAGTCCTGAACTTACTCTCCATTAAGATAGCTTACTCTCCAACGGTATAGCTATTCCCCACAAAGTTTTTCATCCCCTAGCAGAATGAAGATTCTAATTCTTGATTCCCCAGTGAGGTTGTCAGAGCCTTCTTTACTCCCAGCATGAATTTGTCAGAATTTTTAATCCCCTGCAGATCGAAGATTCTCATTCTTTACTCCCTAAGGATTCAAATTCCCCAGCAGAATGAAGATTCTCATTCCCAGTTCCCCGCAGAAGCCATCAGAGTCTTCCTTATTCTCCAGCAGATCAAGGTTTTCCTTTGTTTGATCCCCGGTGGAAATCATCAGAATTTTCCTTATTCCCCAGCCGAGTAAGGATTCCCATTGTGTAATCACCAGCCATAGTCATCAGAGTTCTCGAGACTCCCCAAACAGGTTTCTCAAGCAACACTGGGCTTTATTCTCACAGCAGAATGTTTATCATCCTCCAACTCCAAAGACTTGAAGGATCCCTATATCCCCAGGAAAGTCGTGAAGAATTCTCACATCCCCACAGAGGTTGTCAAGGATCTTTAATCCCCAAGCAGTCAGTGAAGATTTCTCATCCTCAGTAATCAAAGATTTTGAATCTCCAGCAGCAGTCAAGGATTTATTTTCCCCGACAGCAGTCAAAGATTTCATTATCCCCAGATACTAAGAATTTATTTTCCTCAGCATTACAGCGAATCAGCTTACATGCGCATACATTACATTCATATGTCATAAACATTGATAAAACACATTTTATTGCACCATACATTACATGCAACATAACCTTTGTGTTTCAGCTAATATTTTACCCTTTTTCAGGATAAAATTAACAGCTATCTTTAACAAATATTCAGATCCCAGTTACAGTTTCAGATACACTCCAGACACGGAAGTCATTCTCTTACTCATTCAGATTCTATTTCAGATACGCTCCAAACACGGATGCCATTCTGGCCCTTACACCAGAAGTTCGATTCTCCCCAGTGCAGTCGCCACGGAAGTCATTCTGTCACTTATTCAGATCCCAGTTACAGTTTCAGATACACTCCAGACACGAAAGTCATTCTGCTACTCATACAGATCTCAACTTCGGATACAGTCCAAATACGCTCCAAACACGGTTGCCATTCTGTCACTTATTCTGACTTTTTCCCCAGCTCAGAGATGCTCCAGACACGGTTGCCCTTCTGTCGCTTATTCAGATTTCTGATTCAGATACAATACAGATACACTCCAAACACGGAAGTCATTCTGTTATTCATTCAGATTCTAATACAGTTATAGCTCGGATACACCCCATACACGGACGCTATTCCATTGCTCATACAGATTCAGTCTCCAGATAACAGTTCAAATGCATTCCAGACACAAATACCATTTCGATACTCATTCTTCTGACTTACAACATACAATTCAACAAACATTCTTGAATAGAATCTTTAAGCCCATCTCCGACAAGATTCTGTCACCTCTCCAAATGTAATCTTTAAGCCCATTCCCTCAACTATACTTTGACGAGTGCAAATTTACGGGCACTCTAGTGTCCAATCATCTTTTACCTTCGAGTCACGAACGACAAAACTCGCCAATCTAACTCTTCAGGTTCAAGAAGATTGAACAGGGGCAGCTGTTGTACCCCAAAATTTTCCCTCTCATTTTATCAAGATTTTCCCCACAAGACCCTTTGGATTCAAGACCAGATTAGGGTTTGCTCAGCTCAAGACATCTCCTTGCACTGATGACCTGAAATTAGGGTTTGAGTTTGCACAAGGATTTTTGGACTTCCAATGCTCAATGTTACTTTCATACTTCATGATGGACCTATAAGATTGCTCATACCAAGTTTCAAGCCTTGAATCAAATTTTTGCCCAATCAATTGGACAATTGACCTAAAAATCAACTATATTGGGGAAAAAGTCAACTGTGGCCAATTTACAGTCAAACCTCATAATTTTTTATCCACATCAACATTATAGACTCATATGAACCATTTGATCAAGTTTGGACCACAACTCCTCAAGAAATTTGATCAGACCCTCAAAAGGGCAAAATGGTCATTTTTAGGGTTTTGACTGTATAAGGGAAATTTCTGATTTTTAACCTAGCCAATGGAAAATTGGGTTCAAGCAAGGTTTCAAGGACTCAATGGCATCATCTTGACCTAATCACAAGGTTCAAAAGATCTCAAATGCATTGGATTGACAGATGAATTTTCCAGTCAACTGATCAAAAATCAATTGTACACTGAAAAATCAAACTTTGACTTTTTGGTCAAAATCAAGTGCCAGGGGTCATTTTTCATCAAGATGTGTCAAAACATGAAACTTGTTCACCAAGAAACCTAATTTTGAAAATTAGAGTTTGAAATGAAAAATTTTCATAACTTAGAAATTTTCTAAGTTATGAAAATTTCTTATTTTTTCCAACTTTTCCCAACTTTTTCACCATGATGCAATTGGATTCAAAGAAAACTTCCAACATGAAATTTGTATTAATCCATAAAATCTAAAACTTTTATTCAAAAAGTTTTCCCAAAAGATGCTTGGATCTCAAGTTATGATTTTGTGAATAAGGGTCCATGAAACTTTTAACTTAGTGAAATTTTGCCCTAGTTTAGGCAAGATTTTGACCTATCTTCATGGCAACTTTTCACATATTTACAATTGGAATCTAAAAATTCATTTCAAAGATGGATTGAATATCGTGTTACAAGCTTTCCAAAATGTCCAAGAACTCTCCAAGATCATTTGTGGTTAGGGAGAATCGAAAATTTGAAAATGGTAAATCATCACTTTTGTCCATGGCATTTTGCACATTGCTACAAGTTGAAAATCTGTCCTAAGCATGCTTGCACTTGTTTTACATGCCTTAAACCTTTACACACTCCTTAATTAAATGCAAATACATTGGACAAAGGCATTGTTTTGAGTTATGGAGCATTACACATTGACTTATTCCAAATATGGCATAAAGGTTGCAATACCATTTCCATAAAGCACAATTTTTGCAATTTGGTTTATCTTGAGCCATGGACCTGATCTCTTTGTACAAACAACATCCACAAACATCAGGAAAAGCTCACCAACTCTCAACAGGCCTCAATCTAGCTTGTACAACCTTGGCTTTTTTCAACTCACCTTTTGCTTCAAAAACAAGAAACCTTGCAAAAGTTCCATAACTTGTGCATCTGTTAAAACCAAGACTGGAGACCATTTGAAACGGTTCAGCATAATATACCAAGTCCAAAACACGAGCTCTTAGCATCTCAAACACCCTTAAGCACAAAAATCACAAGTTCTTGCAAAAACAGGGCAAGTTCTGCAGATCCACTTCCAAAACAAATTTGCCTCGTGCGTTTTATTTGAAACCACTTCAAACATATTCAATACATTCCATCTGAACTATCCAAGCCCTTCTCAAGCAACTGTAACTCCATTTTCAAGCTTCACCATTTTTTATTTTTGAGTTTGCAGGTTGAGTTCTATAGAGAGATTCAAGCCATTTCAAAGCAAGCTAAGCATTGGGAAAGGTCAAGGGAACATCAAGCAAGCTCAAAAGAACTTCAGGCCTCACTGAAAGTTGCTACATTTCCATATTCGAACTTGACTGAAACAGGTAATTCTCAAACTTCTATCTCCTTATTTAGGCATCATTAGGCTTAGGTTTGTGAAGCAAAAATGCAGTCCTTAATGTCCTTGAGTTGTACATATACGTAGATTTCATTTATATTAACTGAGCTAGGAGTATTTGATAGTTGAAGTTGATGAAAAAACTAGGTCAATATTTAGGGCCAATGAAATTCTCTCTAGTCTTTGAGAGTTAGATCAAGTTTTTTATATCATTAGAATCGTGGTTTAAAGCTCTATAATTTTTATGTTATGAGTTTTTTATTTCATGCAAAGACAAGAGAGAACAGGTTGAAGATGCAGAACGCGCATTTTTTGTCTCAAGGTCAGGGACGAAGTGCAACTTGGGCTGGGTCTGGCTTTGTCTGACTATTGACACCCCTTGTTTACTTCCTGCACCCCCTTGGCCCATTTGTTTTATTTTTATATATTTTTTATTTATTTTTCATTTCTGACTTTTATTTATTTTTTCTAAATATTAAAAATCACCAAAAATATTTCCTTAATTTTTACATTTTTATTTCATTATGTTTATCTTTTTTTTTTATGACAAAAAACAATTTATTAAGTTAAATATAATTTATTTTCTTGAATAAACTTGTAAATAATACAAAAATATTACATATTTTTTATTTTTATTATTTATACACTTGAAATAATATTTTCATATAATATTTAATTTTTCAACATTTTTGTATATATTTTTATTTATTTTTTGTACATAAAAATGAATAAATAAATAATAGAAATATATTTCTTTTTAAACCAAAAAACTAGGGTTTTCACCCCTTTCAAAAAATAATCATTTCTTATTTTCTTGTTTTTAAGAAATTAAATAAATTTATTTTACATACATAAAATAAATACAAAAACATTTCTTTGCATATTTACATATTTTTTGTACATTCAAATATTTGCTTGTTTATTTATTTGTACAAATAAATTCAATATGGTTGTAATAGCTTTAGGGTTTTATTTTGAGCAATATCCCCCTATTCAAAACTTGTACCCCCCTCCCCATAATAATGTTGTAATAGTCTTAGATTTACTTTTACGCATTTATTGCTTTCATTATGCATAATAGTAAAACTAGGGTTTGTATGCAAATAACCAAAAATCAAAACAAATAGTATGACTAAACACAAGACAAAAATGCATGAAAAATGACAACACAATGCACACAAGCACCCCTAGGGTTTCATCCACTTTGTTTCCTTAAAATGGCCATGGTATGCATGCTAGGTATCTTTGCAAAACAAAAACAAAACAAAAGATCATAGTCCCTCGATGACGCTATCTTGGTTGCCTAAACAAAAATGATCTAGTCCCTCAAAAACTTGCTAAGATACTTGGCAATATTGTTATCATGGTCATACGATGACCCACGTCTGCCCCGTTTAACATCCAAACACAAGGATGTTTACCAAATACAATGGTAAAACAACAATGTCAAAGGGTTAAAAATGTGTAGGAAAGATCTTTGAGTAGGGTAGACAACTCCTAGTTACTTGATCAAATTTCCAAACATCCTTGCTATTTTCAAACAAACACACACACAATTTCAAAACATTTCCCAAAACAAACTTTCAAACATTGAAACATTTTTCAAAAAACATACATCTTTTTATACATTCTTCAAACAAGAATCATTACAAAGATTGCCAAAATGATGGCCTATTTTCAAAATACTTTCAAAACCACACACAAAGCACCATTTTAACAATTGAAAAAGCAAAGCAAGTGATCTAAACAAGTAACTAAGAACCCATGGAAAACCATTGATGAAAAGGGTGCTAGCACCTTCCCTTTTCATAATCTACCCCCCGAACCCAAGAAAACATCTCAAAGGTCTTTCCTGTGCTTTTTGACCTTTCCTTTGGATTAAATAAAAAGTCGGTGGCGACTCTTGCTAAACCGAAACATTTGCGAACACAAACGCAAAACCTCAAGTCAGTTCTCCCATCGTATCACAACGGGTTAAAGAGGGATTATCTTCCTTATATCTATGATGTTTGAGAATTTGAAATAATGCTTGTACATCATCAATAAGGTTTTATTAAAAAGCATACATCCAATTTTTTTTGTGTTTTTCACTTTCATCATCATCCCTCCAATCTCCATGTAAGAAAAAGCTTGGTATCATAATGCAGAAAAACATTTATGATTGAATACAAATGGATTACTTCAAGATAAACATATCCATTGTATTATGATTAATATTAAAAAACAAACAAATTTTCTCATGCAAATAATGTATTAAAAAATAAGGATGATTGCAAATGAAAAAGCAACAATAAAAATAATGCATGCCAATGTTGAAGAGACTTTCTTCGTTTGGGCTTCTTTCTTCCAGGAAGATGCTTTTGCAGTCTTGGCACTTACATGGACAAAGACTTCAATTTGCACATGCCATTTGGAATAAATGATTGCCCCTGAATCAATGAGGTCTTGGACTTTGCATTCAAACACATACCAACCTTCAATTGCATGATCAGGGTGCCCCAAAATAAAAATCACAATGTTTATCAGGGATTAAATCCCAAAGGATAAGAGAAAGGAGGAGTAACAACCTCTGTTGCAAGAACGAGTACAAGACTTCCATCTCTGCATTACTTCCATATAAACTGACCCATTTAGGCCCTCATCTTAATCAAGTCCTCACAAAATTATATCATAGTTAATTTTTTATTGCTGAGAGTCGCGTTGTTAAGGAAAAGTCGGGTTTACACTACTATCGGAGACAACCAAGTTAGAACAAGAATCTCCATTGTTGAACACGTGTTATGAATTTAGTATAATCAAAATCCATAGGCAAAATACAAAGACATTGGATCCCATCAAAATAAATGATGGCGACCGTAGAGCAACAGTTGTGCATTCTTTAAGGAACATCTTCAATTTCCATATTAGCAAGACCTTCTCAACTAAGGTGTTTCTTGCTCCACTTCTGGGCCTCTTTGAAAAGCTTCTGAGTTGCAGCAAGCTTTGGCTTCTGAATCAACTCTTAGATGAGAATATCCCTCCTACTGATAATAACTTCTAAGTAACGACATTGGTGCTTCAAATGATCATTTTCTTCTTAAAGTTGCTTGTAGTTAACCTCCTCCTGGTGAGATTCAACTCTGAGTCCACAAGTTGCAGCTTGTGATTTCTCTTTGAGTTCTGCAATCTCTATTAGAGCTTTGTTCAACTGGAAGTTGCACTTTATGAGTTGGTGATCAGCCTTATCTTTTTGACGACATTCTTCCTTAAATTCGACTTCCTTGACCTGGAGTTGCTTCGTCAAGGTTTCAACCTGAACTTCAAGCTGGTCTTTGATTTCCTTATGAGATTTCATTAAGGCTTCCCACTATTATAGATAATCTCATCATTTTCGAAATTTCTAGAGTACCAAACAATATCATTGGCAGTAAGACCCAACAGTCTCTAGGACCACTTTAGAGAATCTTGATTGTCCATAAAACTTCTGTCTGAAGAATATGAATCATGAACCACAAATAGAGAAGGGGAGCACAAAAAAGAACGAGTTGCTCTTTCTTGTCATTCCTCACATGTACTAAATGATAAACATCACCAAGCAGGGAGGGCATTGGATTCTCCAAGATAAAGATACGAATAACATTCCCAATATTTGGGAAGAGCACAATCCCATAAATGCAAAAATCCAAGATTGCATTGAACACATTTCAACTAGCTGAATAAAAGAAGGCACGATCTTCTTAACTAGAAACTTCATATGAAATCCAGAAAGGCCTCCTTTAACCTTAAGGTTGGCTTCCACAACAGCTTAACTCAAATAAAGAGCCCCTACAATCTGGTGATATCTAAGAACATCCATTGAAGTGTTGAAAGGAACCTGATTTTGGATTACAATCCCCAAGATATAAGAATTTTCTTCCAAAGTAAGAGGAAGTTGATACTCTGGAAATGTGACATATCTCAGAGGAGGATTATAATAGTGAAAGAGAGTATGAATAGCCCTACTTTCAAAAGGTGTACTAGGAGTGTGGAGAATATCCATAATCATCCCATACTCTTGCATGAAGACCTTTGTATTGTTTGGAGTGGCTCTGGAAGCCAAGTAATGAAGAGACTTTAGAGTAGGTACCATGAACTTTTATGCATTGGTGCTTTTCCTTCCATTGTCCATCTCAAGAGGGTAAGTTCAACAAAAGACCCAAAGATTGAGATTCCCGAGAAATGCAAGACATGTATGTCGTGATAAACTCCAGTTAATGATGTGATGATATGCAATGCACATAGATAGGATCAAAATCATGGAATCAAAGATCCTCTTAGTCTGGGTAACCAATGTATAATCCTTTGAATACATATTGTACAATTTTTTGAATCATTGTTGTACAATAGGCTGAACATAACAGAATCAAAGGTTTGACGCTTTTTTTGAATCTCAAAAAACTAGGTATGATGAAGGCATGTTTTCCTGTAAAATCCCACCCTTCTCACATGTAGGTTCTAGTAATGAACAAAATAGGGATTCCTAATAGTCACCAGAGTCGAAAGCCTTTTGTGAAAATAACTTGTCTTGTGCATAAGCATGCAGGACAAAGGCATCCCATGAAGTCCTCGTCTGGTTGCGGCATGTCATGCCAACTCTTACGTGCCAGGCGCCACGGGAGTCGACATGATTATCCACTCTAATCCTATGTGAACATGTTCCTGGGTATTGGGCATTTTACCTCATAGTAACACCCACCCAACCTGAAAAATAGGAGAAAAAAAACAACAACTAACACAACATAAATCCAGAATAGTGGAAAGCAATAAAACGCAATACATGTAATAAATAAATAGCAAGTAAAGCATATAGATAAACACCAAAAGAAAATAAACACATAAATATAAGATTGACCCACTTAGAGATGAAGTCCCCGGTGAAATAGTCAAATTTCTATAGCGGTAAAAAGTTGAGATTAAGCCATTGATTGACTTAACTCACAAAGTGAAATTCGCAACTGAAATTTATTGTTCTAAAAGGAATAGGAAAAGATAGAATAAAACCAAAAAAATAATATAGATCAAGGTACGGAGGTCGGTTGTGCAAAGGGAAGGTATTAGCATCCTAAACATTTGTTGTACTCAACGGGATCCACTATGTTTATTATAATCAAAGAGTGTGTTATCTAAAGCTTAAACTTACTAAGGGAATGCATAAATGAATTATTAAATGAACAAAATATAGTTTTTTATTATTGCAATCGCCTCGCTTTTACAACCTCGTGTCTACGTATCTTGAAAAGAATCAGAGCACCGTAGTTCTTCTAAAAAGTTTTGGTTTGTTGTATATTTTTTATGAACGACGTTAATTTCGCATTCTACTACCGCTTGAACTTTGGAGACTCATTTGTCGTAGAAAGGAATTAACATGTTCTAACCTGAAAAGGGTTTTCAAAAGAAAAGGCCCAAAAGCAAAAGAAGTTTGAATTGGTTGAATTTTTTTTGTTCGGAGAATACCTCAGATGATCCTCCAAGGCCGGAGGTATCCGAGTACTTTCCCTATTATTTATGAAAATATTTGAGATATGTATAATACTAAAGTCTATGACATATTTGCATGTATTATAGTTATTAGTCTTTTTGAATTTGTTACGAAAAAGTTTTAGTTTTAAGAATGCAAAAGAAAGAAAGAAAAATCTAAGGAAAACTCAAGTCCTAATGTTGTCATGCACAATGGTCCTAGATTTAGGATATCAAAGGGAAACTTCTTAAAAGTCATTATGCAGTATGGATCTAAGGGCAAGGATTGAGGGAACCTTTACCTAACGTTATCATGCTTGGTCTTGAACCTGGAGTCTATTTAATTCAAACCTTGATCAAGATGGAATCAAACTCCTAAGGATGCATGTGAGCACAAGCAATCAACAAAGAAACAAGGAGAACAATGTTGTAATATCAGCTATGGTGTCAAACTGAGTGACTCTTCGTTCACAACAAAGTATTACAAAATGGAAGCAAAGAAAATCAAAGTGTAAATGCTTATTAACAAGATAGGTCTCAAATTCAAACAAAACTCAAGACAAAATAAAAGACTTAAGAGTGAGACAATTTGATTCCTAACTATGAAAATACAGAGCCTACAAAGGTAGGACTTCAGCTCATGGCATCTCTATCATACTTATGATTTCAAGAAAAACTTAAAATGATGCTTAAATGAGAGAGTAAAGAGAGCTCGGATGATACCTAACTAAGAAGGTCCATTACCCAAGAAAACTTTACAGAAACTTCGCACAAGTGATCAAACAAACTAATCCTCAAGCATTTCATATCACAAAAGTTTCATCAATATTTTATCACAAATCTAGCAAATCACATGAACATTCGATGAAACATAAAGCCTATTTTTTCAAGTTTATGAGGCTTTTCATGAACATAACTAAAAGCAACCATTTAATTCGTCATCTAGAGATCAGAACCTGCTATTCAAACAATCATCATCCCAAGAAATTGAATCAAACAAGAAGGATCGATAAGAATCAAGTCTAAAACCTAATTCTAGCCATGCATTCCACTATTAAATAATTAATTTCTAAACTAATGGAAAAAATATATAAACTATGTCAATGTCATGAATCAACATGTTAATATTAAAAAAAAAATCGACCAAAAATCATGCAAAAAGATCATAAATTAAATTTCAAACATGTCAAGAAACAAAAATGAAAATCAAGGAATAATAATGGGTGTATTGAACCTAAGGGGAGTGTGAATAGTACAGGACAATGCGCGCAAGCCCAAACCAAGCCCAATTCCAGATTTTTCATCCATTACATATTATTATTGTTTTTGATTATGAATTAAAGAAAAGTAAAAAATAAAGAAAATAAAAATTAAAGAAAGTGAAGAATGTCAAACACTGAGTTTTGCTTCAGTGGGTAGGGTTAAGCCTCATATGACCATTCAACTTATTTTGTGAAACACAATACTCTTCTCTCAAGCCACAACAATGCGACTGCTTCTAATTTATTTTTTCATGTCAACAGTGAAGCTTTATTCTTCATCTTCGATGCAACGACGCAACTACATCATCGTCTTTTTCACGGCGCGACGGCACTGCTTCCCTTCCTCATCTTCTCCGACTTTGCTTTGCCTTAATCTGTTGGTCACCACCATCAACTTCACCTTTGTATGCTTTCGTTCTCGCTTCGTCTCAGGCTTATTTCAGTGTTTCGATTCAAGTACCCAGATGCTCACCTAAAAAAATTATTGAAGGAAGGGGAATTACTTAGTTGTTGGAGTCGCTCTGAAGGCGTTTTAACGGCGACATTGCAAGAACCAGATGTAAACTCTATTCTCCTTCTTCTCCGATTTCTTCTTCAATTTCGGTTTTTCTATATTTCTGTTGTTGATTTCTCGTGATGCGTGAGACGTTTTTGTTGAAGGTTCGCACACGTGGTATTGTTGACATTGCGAATTCGGTTGTTGAAGCTAAAGCTGACTTAGAGATTAACTGATGGTGATGATGAATCGTGTGAGAGTGAAGCAGAGATAAGGAAAATGAAGGCTCAGTTGTATAAAATTGATGTTGAAATGGTTGTAGAAGATAAAGGTTGAAGTATTGATTCTACGGATATAGAGAGAATGAAGATGCAGTTATGGAGAAAGAGTGCAGACAAAATTTTCTGTGATTTTGTGATTCTTCCAAAATAATCGAAGAATGCTTCAGATTGAAGAGGAACTGGCTTATATAGTCTGATAAAGGCTTGGGAGGTTAGTTACAAAATGATAACTCTCAACCCTTGGATTGAAGTTTCTGTTAGAGCAACGAAAGGTGAGGATTGAATTATCTCAAAGTTTGTTATTGTTTTGAATTTCCTATTGTTGCAACTGGTTTTTAATACTGAGTCGTCACCCTTAATTTTTATCCTAAAGAAGAGAATATAAAGATTAACCCTAAAAGTCAGAGATTCTAGATCGTTGACTCGGTTCTAGACGAAGGGAAGGTGTTAGGCACCCATCATCTACCTTGTTCACAATGATACTAGGTTTAGAAGCACGTTTTTTTAGGAAATAGGCTTTTAATTTTAATTAGGGGGAAAATGGTTTTAATCTTAATTAGGGGGACTCGCCACGAGTTTAATCGCATGCCTATGTATCCTCTTATAAGGAATCAGAGTCCCATTTAATAGTTCGCGGTTGGTTTGTGTTTTTTATGGGTTACGAAAAATATTTGAATTTCTCGTGTGCTTAGCCTAGGTGTGAGAATAGCGGAGATTTTAGATGAAGCGCACAATCGATTTAAATGTTATCGTAATCCCATTTGAAGATTGTTTATTGAATTAATTTGATTTATGTAAATAATTTGTCGTTTGTTGAATATTTTTTATGTATTAATTGTAAAAAAAATATATTATTAAATGCATGATTGAAAATAATTATATTTTAATGCAATAAAATACAAAATATATTTGAATGCATTTTAGAAAAATATTTTTTGATTTAATAATATTAATAATTAATATTAAATAAAATAGGAAATCTATAATATGAATATTATAAAATAAAATAATAAGGAAAAAATAAATAAAACGTGGGGGCTGTAAATTATATTGAAGTAGAAAAAATAGGGGGTGTTAATATAAGGGGCATGAATTCAGATATTGAATTCAGGCGTAAAAGACAAGGGTGGTGCATTTTTGTAAGGCGTAGTAAAACTGGGGGTATTAGCAGCAGGGGGCCCAAGTCCAGATTTTGGACTTAGCCCATTAAGGCTGGGGTGCATTTTTATTCATTTTAGCAAAGAAAAAAATAATGGGGTGGGTAAACCATATGGGTCAGGCCCAACACAAGATTTCAATCGGACTCGTTCGGCCAAGGTTCGGAGAGGTGTACCGTAACTTGGTAGGCGCTTGCATTTTGGATGCTTAGATGGTGATCGTGTGGCTGTGATTGAGGGCGTACGGTAACTATTGTAGGCGACACACATTTGATTACTGAAACAATATATTTTCATTTAACGGAATATCCCTTCATTTTTTATTTCCTCCCTCTGTCTCTCTCACACACACACTCCGTATCATCTCTTTCTTCTCTAAGAACACCAAAACCCTAGCTTCTGGTCCCGGCGGTGCAACGCCTGACTCATTCTCCTCCTCTACAAATACCCCAAAACCCAAACCCCTGTATTGAAAACATCAACAAAAAGAAAATAATATAAGTGATAACTACCCCGTCACATGTTTTTCTCTGAGCTTCCGATTAGAGTTCTTTGCTAATCTTCCATTCCTGTTTGGAAGGTGAGGGTGATGGTGGGAACCAGTGCGGCGATGGATGGTAGTGGTGGTACAACGGTTGGATTTAGGGTTCTAGATGTTGAACCCCTAGGCGACGATGAACAAGGATGACAGTAGTGAGGCCTTGTTCCTCTTCTCTACTGTGCTAATCTCTTATGTTTAAATTCTTTTCCTCTTCACTGTAATGATTTTCTGTGTAAATCTCCTCCACTCCCTGTTTTTAGTCTAGGTTTTTATAGCATTTGAGATTTAGGTATTTTATTCTTTAATTGGTTATCTTTACAGGTTTAGAGAGTTAGTGGACCAGGGTTTATTTTGATCTTGTTTGTAATTCACTTTGATTTGTATTGATTGAAAATCAATTTGTTTATGTTTATATCAATTGATTTCATTTATGTGTTTAATCTGTTCTATAAAGATTTTGAATAAGGAAAAAAAGGATTCAATTTGGTTTTCTCAATCAAGCCATATCTTTCTCAATGAATTCGTACAATACTTATTTGCGTTATTTTGGTTTTGGGCCAATCATTCTTCTTTGGGCTTGTTGTGCATTTTTTGCTTTGGGCTTTTGTAATGGACAGGTAAAAAGAAAGCCTATTTGTTAACACTTTTATTTTAAATAAACAAAAATAGAAATCAACTTTAATTATGTTTTTAATATAATGTTTTAATTAAAATAATATTAGTATTATTAATAATAGTAATAAAATAATAATAATGTTATAATTAAAACAGAAATAATTTTTCAACACAAACCAAAAAGAAAACAGAACATGCCATATTTCTTTAATCTACTAGGCCTTTAACCAAAAACGATTTACTTTATGGGACTTTCCTATTAACAACAACCCTTTTAACCAGCGCACCTCCTTTATAAAAATGCAATCTTCTCGAAAAAGGATGAAACCTTAATGGGCCATCAGATGTTGATGGTCCATTTCTAGATCAATACACCTCTTTTCCATGTTATAATCCCCCATAGAAATTAAAACTATATAATAAGATTTAACTAGAAACCTAAATATAATATAAGGGTAGGGAAAATTTGGGTTATGACACCTATTATGAGGTGAATGATGACTTGTCAATTCTGTTTTGATTAAATCTCTGATTTTATATATTTTTCCTTCTGACTTAATAATTTCTTCTGTACTTTTATTCCTTATTTTTTGTTGCTATGAGCTGAGCTATTATTCTGACTTACTTCTATAAATGGCATTGGTTTTTTTACTCTTGATTTTCTTGTAAACTGTTTTAGTTTATGTATTGAAGTAGGTTTGTTTATTATGCGTGAACCGATTTTTATTTGAATATAGTGCAGGGCAACAAAACTTGTTTTTATGGCCAAGATATCAATTCCATGGAAAAGATTAGGCAACCTTTTATCGATCTATCATTGCTTATTTTGGAAAAGTTCAAGGCAAGGTCATAGAAAATCTTTGATGAAGTATTGGCATAGAGAGGAATGGACTTGAAACATGGTGGAAAGATAGGCTTTTAGGACTTAGAAATTTATGTTTAAGACGGTTTTTGGTCATGGATGTAGCAAATATGATGCACACTTTGACAAAGATGAAGAAGCTTCACGAGTTTGTAAATCCTTAGGTCTAGGACTTGTTTAGAATGCCAAATAGTTTTGTAAAAGTTTATGCACTTTTGTAACCTCTTGTAGCTTGTAAACTTTGAATGAAATCTTGAAACTTTTTTAATAACATTGGTACCTTGGGATTTCGTAATGAGATTGCATCATGACTTGATAGCTAATCATTTTAGTACTTTGAACTTGTAATCGTAATGACCTTGAATGCATTTGGACATACATGGATGATTCTGGATGAAACTTGTGACTTGAATCACTTTGAATGAACTTGGTGGAATTTTTGGATGATAAGACCCTTGAATGAATTTTTTTGATGAAACTTGAATTTGCATGAAAATTTCAATATGAATGAATGATTGAACTTTAATGATGCTTAAAACTTTGATGACTTTATGTTTAATAATCTTGAAAGTGACAATCTTGGACCGTGATGAAGGCTATAAACCGTGAATGCATCCTTGATGTTATCTCGAACTTATGAACTTGAAATTGACTGAACCATGATGATGGACTTGAAGTTTGCAAATGGATGTTTATATAAAATCTTGAATATAGTTGAAAGTTACCCTTTGAATGAATTACTTTCAACTTGTGGTTTGTTTCCGAATGAACAAATCTTCCATCTTTAAACTATGAATCCATTTTGACAAATTGGCTCAAAATAATCACTTGATGAATTTTGAAAGAACTTTGATTAATTTGATAAGTCTTCAATTCCACATCTCAAATGATAAATTCAAATCATCTTGCCTCTAACTTCAAATTCTCAAAATCAAAGTTATCTTGCAATTGAAGTAAAAAATATTTTCTTGATCAAAATAAATCTACCAATTCACCTTTGTCCCATAACTCAATTAAATCCATCCAATACATTGTCTTAGCAAAAGCAGTGCCTTAAGGAATCTTGTAGAGGATAAGGCCTAAAGTATGGAGAGAAGCATGATCACCAAAATGTTATTGACATGAAAACCTAAGCAAGCCTTAATAAACTTATAAGTATCATCATGAGAAAAAGATCTTGACTAAATCCTTTAAGCCTTTTGAAAAGAAATTGCTAGTGAGAAAAGCAACCGGAGAGAAACCTTAATTGATGATGAACCAATGCTCAAGCATAACATAGGAGAATCCCTAATTCTCTGGATTTAAGTGTACCTTGATGGAGAAGTCTTGAGATGGTAAGAGGAGCAAAACCCTAGCTCAAGAACATTCTCAGTGAAGACATGATGAAATCTTAAGCACACAAGATAACCCTAATGCACCTGTTTCTTGAAGGGAATTTGATGAAGATAACTTTGTATCTTGAGGAATATTTCCAAGGAAGATATCCATGATACTTGTGATCCAAAACCCTAGTTCCATACCAAGAGATATGAGTGAACCAGTGGAATCAACTTGAGAGAGGTAGTAACCTCAATCTATAAGGAAAAATCCTAATGCCAATAGCTCTTTGATCCAATGCTCTGGGATCTTGAATGAATGAATGATTTATGATGTAAATGCATATCATGTTATGAATAAGCGGATCAGGGGTAAAAAATGGGGTAGCTGTTGTACCCTAATTTTTGCCCCTAAGATTCCTCAGTCATAACATATCAACTCAATCATAACAAGATCATACTAGGGTTTGGTTCTTCTCCTTATCTTTAGATTTGCTCATGGGGAATCACCAAGCACCTTGACTTGTATTTTGTGATCATCTATGTTTTGTGTTGATTAACTTTTAACTAATAAATACAATTAATGTTTTCCCTAATTGATGATATTATAGGTGAAAGCACAACATATTCCATCAAGTTGATCTATAGGTTCATGAGTTTATTCCCATGCCTTCTTCAATAAAGAATCATTTAGATTCAAGCTTCATAATTGAATAAGTTTTGAAGTAATATCATGACAAAGTCTATTATCATCTATCATTCCTCAAGTTATCAAAGATAGTCCAAATATGCAAGGGTTGATTGGAGAAGTTTGACCTAATTGGACAAGTCTTTGATTTCTTGATCACAAGTGCATATCTCCTTTAATCATCAATATCTGTAAGTGGATATGGTTTCCATGGTTTCTCATTATCATCCTCAATAACTTATACTTACATGACAAAAGTATTTGTGCGAAGAGGTTTGTCAAAATTGAAAAGGTTTTCAAAGGCATTTTGTTGCTCTAGGAGCTAGGGTTTTGAACTTCTAAAGGCTATATCTTTCTCATATTTTGGTATTTTTGAGTTATTCCAAAAACATGCTTCTCTTCAAAGGGTTATCAACAAATCACTTCAAAAGTTTCAAGAAAAATGTGTGTGGAAGATACCTAATGATGAAAAAAGATTACAAGTCCTCTAGATAGGCCATCAAATTCCCTTATGTTACTTAAAAATATCATGACTTGGTCAATTTGTATCTCCTTAAGCCCATTACTTTTCCACAATAATCCTAAGTATGTGAACTTCAACTCTTCTTTTATGTGCAACGTTTGAAAATGGATGGAAGATGTCCTAAGGATGCAAAAAATTATAGGTCATCTCATGAATTTTCACCAATTTTGCATGACCACAACTTTTTCAATACTTGGTGTTTTTGAGTGATTCAAGTTTCACAATGCTCTTTAGGAAGTCTACTTCAAGTTATCATTAATTATAAAAACTCAATTTTGGAGGAAAGTCTTGTTTATGCTCAAAACATTACAAGTCATTTTTGAAGAGAAAACTTGAAATTTTTCGAAGTATAAAAATCAGCGTCTTTTTCTCAACTTTTACTCATCACAACTCTTAGCTCAAACATCCATTAATTCCCATTCTTCTCACATTGTAAAGCTTGTTACCTCATCTTTCTAAAGCTTTAAGAATCTTTCCTAATACTCCTTGAGCTGTGAATGCCATTGATTCAAAAATGGTACCTTGAAACTGAAGTTTCACTTCCAGTCAGAATTTGAAATTCATGTTGTGGCTTCTAAACATCAAATTAGCACGCGTTTTTTGGTCTAAACATGTTTAAACAACTTTCCAGAGTGGATTAGAGCCTTGAAACGCAAGGATTAAGTGATTTTTGATTCTAAACAGGTCACACACTCCTCATGTATCAGGTTCACATGAATTCCCTCCAAATTTCTGTTAGAACATAGTTTGATTCTACAACCCTTGTAAGAGTTTTGATGATAACAAAAACTCAAAGAAAAATTATGCTCCCTAAATAAGTATTTTGTTTTGCAGAGAAGTTCTTATGGAAGAAGCACAGAAGATGAGTTAGATCGTTGTTTAAACTCTGATTCAACACATCTTTTATAGAAAGCAATTTGCATAACACGCTTATATAGAAAAGTTCTCAAGCTACAACTTCTAAGTGCACTAAATGTTGTGAACAGGAACTCCGTTATTCTGATTCCTATAGTTCTGGAAAAAAGTAAAGGAGCCCCAACGATAACATTTATCTTATGAAGCATTTTAAAGCAAGCATTTTCTGAAGCGTAACATTTCATTTATGGCTATTCAAAAGTAACAGATGAAAAAGGACAAGAATCTCTATGTTTGGAAAGTTATTTAATTATTATTTATCAACATTCCAAAAGCTCATCACATGCGTTGCCTATATATACAAGACTTGAAGGTCAAATCATTTACGATTTTGCTGCGCACTACAAACGAGATATTTTTATCACCTTCATCTTACAAAAATTCATTTGTGTAAAACATCAATTGTGTGATACTGTTTTGTTAGAAAACACATATTTTACATGATTTCAAATATTATATTGTGTAATACCTTGAGAAAATTGGGTTGTGGTTTGAACTTAAGAAGACATTGACTGTTGTCATCGTATCTGTGTAATCAAGTTTGATTAGTGGATTAAGACCTCGTTGAGAGAGGCGAAATCACCTGGGCGGGTGGAGTTGAGTAGTTTGAGTTTAAACGAACCGGGATAACTAATATGTCTTTTAATTTAAGTTTTAAAAACCCCAATTCAAACCCCCTCTTGTGTTTTTCCATTCTTCAATTGGCATCAGTGCACCTGGTTATGAGTATAAACACTTAACCGTGTCAGAAAAAGATCCAAGCAAGAAAAACACTATGGTGGGACCAAGTCAGAACATCATCAATGATCATCATGATGAGAAAGACAGAATCAGCGACAAACCTCCAATCTTTGATGGTGAAAACTTCGACAATTGGAAAGACAAGAAAGTTTCTTTCTAGCTCATGACCCTGATCTCTTAGATATGGTGACTCATGGGTACATTCAGCCAGTTGAAGAAAGCGGTCAGAAGATTGACAGATCATCAAAAGAGGGAATTCAGAAATCATCACAAGGCCAGAAAAATTCTCTTGAGTGCTATATCGTACACAAAGTATGAGAAAATCACAAACAGAGAATCAACAAAACACATGTTTGACTCCTTGAGAATGACGCATGAAGGCAACACGCAAGTCAAAGAAACCAAAGATCTTGCTCTCATTCAGAAGTATGAAGTCTTCAAAATGGAAGAAGATGAAACCATTGAAACAATGTTCTCATGATTTCAAATTCTGGTTGTTGGGCTAAAAGTTCTGGATAAAGGGTACTCAACTTCAGATCATGTAAAGAAAATCATCAGAAGTTTACCCAAGAAATGGAGACCCATGGTCACAGCTCTTAAACTGGCCAAAGATCTGAACAAAATCTCTCTCGAAGAACTTGTTAGATCCCTGAGAAGTCATGAGATAGAGTTAGAAGAAGATGAGCCCCAGAAACAAGGTAAGTCTTTAGCTCTTAAATCTAACAAAAAAATATGAACCGGAAGTTTTGTAGGCAAAAGAAAAAACTCTAGTGGATCCTCATCAGAAGAAGACGAACTGTCTCTTCTCTCCATAAGAGTCAATCAGGTGTGGAAGCACAGGCAAAAGAAGTTCATAACTTCCATAAGAATAGGAAATCATTTTGAACCATCTTTTGGATACAGAAAATCAAGTAACAGAGACATTGTCTGCTACGAATGCAATGAACAAGGGCATTACAAGAGCGAAAGTCCAAAGCTTCAAAAAGAGAAACATAAAAATAAGTTCTTTAAGGAAAAGAAGAAAATCCTCATGGAAACATGGGATGACTCAGACTCTTCTGAAGCTGAAATAGAATCAGAAGATAAAAGAGCCAACATAGCCCTAATGGCCAACGTATCAAATGACACTGGATCATCTGGATCAGAATCAGACTCAGTAAGAAGAGGTATTCTCTAACTTTTCTAGATCTTAATTAGAAGAAAGTCTGTCAGAAATTCTTGAAAGATATCAGCAATTTTGAGTCATAAACAAGAACCTGAAAAAGGACCTAGTTTCTGACTCTAAAGAAACTAAGAAACTGAGATAAAAAACTCTGAGATTAAAGAAATAATTTCTAAACTAGAAAATAAATTACAAAATGCTCAAAGAAACTGTCTCAGAAGTTCCTAGTAACTCTGATAAGATCATAAAGGAATATGATCATAGCTTTCAAAAATTTCTTGCTAAAAACATAGATAGAAGCAAGATGGCTTCAATGATCTATGGAGTTAGCAGAAATGGCAGAAAAGGAATAGGATACAAGGGTAAAATATCTCAACCTAAGAAAGTTAAGGATATGGTCATAAAACACACACCTCTTTATTCTCACTTGACCTATGGGCACACACATGACATAAAATATACTAGTAATGCTTTTTCTGCTAAACCAAAATTCAAACAGAATTTTGGTAACTCTAGTAAACAAGGACCCAAAAAGATATGGGTACCTAAGGATAAAATTTTCTATGTTGCAGATGTCTTTAAAAATAACATTGAAACACCAATCTTGGTACCTGGACTCTATATGCTCACGACACATGACGGAAAGAAATCATATGTTCCAAAGCCTAGAGCTTAAATCTGGAGGCTACATAGGTTTCAGAGTCAATCATAAAGGAAAGATTATTGGCTCTGGAATTATTGGTAATGTTGTACCCCAAAATTTTCCCTCTCATGTTTTCCAATATTGTCTCTTACATGGGTGTTTACAAACACTTGCTTAGCGAAAATATAATTTTTTTGAAGATAATCAAGTGTTTTTCTATTGGCTTATTAATAAGGTGCTTTGATCGGGCATTTGGCATTCTTCTATCATGCTTTGATTAGTGAGCTTTGATTGAGTATTTGGCACCCTTAGAGCAAGCTTAGGTCCTCAAGCATCATTCCAACAGTGCCCTCCGTGCGTGCCTTCAGCTCACTAGGAAAATATTCCCTATGTGCATGCCTTCAGCGCACAAGGCAAGAACCCCCTACAGTTTTGCTTCGATTCACCAGCAGTGGAATCTTGCATACAAGCTTCGATTGAGCGCTGAGTCTCCTTCGATCAAGCCTAATTCACAAAGCTACCACTATGAAAAAGGCCCCTTCAGCTTGCCATCAGCACACATACGCCTCTTCATGGTTGCCTTTGATCTACTAGGAAAATTCTTCCTCATACTTGCCTTGGATTCACAAGGCAAAGGTACATCAAATTGCCTTTGATCTGCAAGGCAAAAGGCCCCTTTCACTGGTCTTCGATTCACAAGACAAAAGGCTGCCTCCGACTTTCTTTTGATCCATAAGGCCAAGGTCCCTTCAACTTGCCTCTGTGTTTGCTTTTGACCCACAAGAAAATGACTTCCTCTGGGCTTGCCTCCAATGCATAAGGCAGTGGTGTCCCTTCATGCTAGCACCCATAAAGCAGTGGCTTCCTTTCATATGGGCTTCGATTCATTAAGTAGTTGGCTTCCCTCATGCTAGCTTTGACTCCACAGTTTTCCACATTTTGACACCTATAAAGGTCCATTCGAAGGACACACCAATGGTGCCTTCGAAGGACATACATATGGTCCATTCGAAGGATACATAATTGTGGGAAACAAGCTTGTTTTGCCTTTGGATGAGTATTGGTTCAAGATGCTTGCCTTCAGTGCAAAAGGAAAAGGCTTCATCTTTAACTAGCCTTTGATTCACCAAGCAAAGATTTCCTCTTCATGCCTACCTTTGTTTCACAAGCATAGGACTGCCACATTATGAGCATACATTGGTGGCCCATTCAGAGAATGCAAAAGGGCCATTCGAAGGATATACCTGTTTTCCATTTGAAGGAGACACATAATCATAAGAAATAAGTTTGTTTTATGATTAGTCTTGGTCTAAGAGGTTTACTGACCAAAAGCCAATATGTTGCTAAGCCGAAGCCTCCTGCACAAATGCATTTGAAGGAGGTAACAAGAGAAGTTTCGATTGGCCAGAAAGGAACTTTTGTTTGGGATGGTTTCAGATCAAGCTAACAAGGAAAATAAGGGCTCAATCGAAGAAGCCCCAATTATGAGAATTGGAGTCATTCGAAGGAGGCAACCATGTGCCAATCGATGAGCAAGGATAAGATGTACTTCGAAGGCATATTAACAAAGTGTCCTTCGATTGGAATATCAAAACAAGATGTATTTTGATAAACATACAAACAAAGACAAGAAATCAATGCAGAATTTGACTTAATCTAAGAAGTTCTAATAAGGAAGGTTTTGTACAATTTGAATCAAAACTCACAGCCATCAAAGAGAATAATGCTTGGGGGCTGATCGAAGACGTTCTGATAGGGAAAACTCTGCTTAGTTCGAATTCATACAAGGCGCAAATTATCACCTGTCCAGGTTCATTCCCAATTCCAAAATGGCATGAATAGTCTCAAAATGGCAATCTTTAAATTTGTCTGATTTTATTTTCAAAGCCATGTTTAATGGATAGCCTTTAAGGACATGTTTCTTTCTCCATTTTCTTGTCTCCTCCACCTTCTATAAATACAAGCCACTTCTATAAGCCAGAGATATAGAGACGCCCAGAAATTACACACATATATTTCCTTACACGCACACGCTGCCTCATAAGCCACACCAAAGTTATCAAAAATCTCATAAGTGATCCAAATCGAAGGAATCTTCAAAAACTCTCCACTCACTCCTTGAAGTTTGCAGGAGGCATTTCCAAGCACTAGGCAGGCCAACATACACTGGAGCATCACTCATTCAATATGTACGTTGGTAACTTATTTTCAATCTCAAACTAGCTAAGCATGCAATTTTTAAATTCATGTTAATCATACATTCATGTTATTGCTAATGTTTGTGATTGCTTTCATGTGCTACATGCAACATTAAGCAGCACGGGTTGGGATCGTACCATGGCTTAGGCATAATCCATATTTTCTTTCGAATCTCAGGGTTCATGAGGTTGTAAGACAAATGAAGTAGCTTTCGATTCAGACCCAGATGATCTAAATTAGGATTATTGTAACCATAGGGTGTCGAATCCAAGACTGGATTCGACCCAAGTCTGGATTTTTATCTTGTTTTCTCTAATAAATTTCCTGGAGGAGTACAACATGCACCTCCAACAACATTCTCTGCTGAATCGAAGGCCACATCCTTCCCTGGATCGAAGGCCATCTTTCATTTGATTGAAGGTCGCCCTTCATTTGGATCAAAGGCCATTTTCTTCTTTAGATCGAAAGGTTGTTTCTACTTGTATTTTTATTTTTGCTACTCATTTCTTTTTCAGTTTCCCTTTTTAAAATTAACATAAAATAAAAAATCATCATAAAAATTAGGATTAGATTTTATTAATTAAATTAATTTCTGAATTAATTAACTAATTTTAACATCTTTTTCTCAAAAAAAAAATAGAATTTAGGTTTAATTTTATTTTTCTCAATTTATTTTCTTTTCATAAGAACCAAAAACAAAACAAAAGATTTTTATTCCATAAGGTTTAGATGTCTTTTCCAATTCGTGCGCAATTTTATTCTAGCATTATCATATTATTGTATCTTCTTCCTGGTTGTAATAGACTGTAATTAGGACTCCTTTATTTTTACTGCTTTCTTTATTTTCCCCCAAAGTTTGGACATGTAATAATCCCCCTCCCCAAAGCTTTGTAATAGCGTAGGATTTACAATTCCCACATTTTATTCCTGCACATGTTGACTGTTAGATGTATGTTAATAGGATTTCATGATAAGAATAAAACAAAACGCTAGCAAATCTAACAAAAAAGACAAAAATAACTGAATACAACCCACTTGCACATATACACGTCTAGGGTACTCCCACTTTGGTTGCCTTCGGAAATAAAACAGTCATGTCCCTCAAAAGTAGGGACACTTTAGCAAAGACCCTTAAATCAAAAAGATCATCGTCCCTCAATGAACCTACAGTGTTGCCTTTCGGTAAATGATCCAGTCCCTCAAACAAAATTGCTAAAGTGTCTCTATATGTTGCCTTTATGATTGTAGGATGACCTACGAACATCCCTTATACATCTAAACGACTATGGATATCTACTCACTAATAGTAGGCTAGCCTTCTCTAAAGGAAAGGAGGAAAAGAATGACATTTTGAGTAAAAGTAGATAGCTGTTAGATGCTTGCTAAAAAAACAAAATTTTCACACTTACACAAAACAAATTTCAAAAACATTTTCAAATGCTTTATCAACACTCTTGAGGACTGATACAAGAGTTATCATAAAAAAAATCTCCGCACTAAGGCATTTCAAAATACTTTTCAAAACACACAAAGAACAAGGTATTTCAAAATGAACTAAGCACCTAAGAGCCCGTAGATAACTATGGATGGAAAGGGTGCTAAATCCTTCCCTTTCCATAATCTACCCCCTTACTCAAAAAAATATTGAAAGGTCTTCTTTGTTCTTTTCACCCTTTCCTTTGTTGGATAAAAGAAAAGTCAATGGAGACTCTTGCTTACCGCAACATTTGCTAATACAAACGCAAAACCAGTATAATAGTCGTTTCTGCCACCGTATCACAGAACTTGCGACTCTGATTGGGATATAAAAAGTAGGTTTACCTTAGAGTTTAGTTCATCATTTTAAATTTCTTTCCTCGTATGCTTTGCTTGCTTTATCTTTGAGGTTTTTGCTTGGGTTTACTTGTAAAGATCGTACACCCGGATCTGGGGGCACCTTTTAGGTAAGTAGAAATAGATCGTGGGGACTGTGTGGGGTATACCGACACGATTGAAACGATAGCTATGTTGGTGTGACACATTTTTTGGTACAGGTATCCCTGGAGTAGTCAAGGAGAATACGGGGCCGCTTTGTGGTGTCACGAAGCACCAACTGACCTTAGAACCTTTAATTGAACAACTTGTCCAGTAGGAAGTAGTGAGATAGTCGGCTTTGGTGCAGTCCGAAGTTGGTTGATACTTGACACTACACTCATTGATATCTGACTTCCAGGATATTCCGGTTTCTAATAAAGAGGCTTGCGCTGAAACAATGCCCGGTGAAGAAAGATCAATGATATTGAGATCCCCTAGAACCCGATTACTATTGATAGGACAGGTTGACCCAACTAAACTTCAAAAGGGTACTTACCAATGGAATTTATGCAAGCCTAAACCTAAGGATCTGTTTGTGTGCTTGTATATTTATGTTTGTACATAACAACATAACATTATAACATCATAACATTGGCATATCACACTAACCATTTCAAGGAGTTTTAGAACTTATATTTGTGTTTGTTTTGTAGGACATGGCTCCCATCCGCAGAAATACTATCCAAGTCAACCTCGTAAGGGTGCCTCCTCAACTAAAAGAGTTGGAATCAAGGGTTCCTGAGGATTCCCGATTCACTAAAAGACATGGTCGACTCCTCAATTTGGTCACTTCAAGCCCTGATGAAGACATGGTGAAAGTTCTCTTTCAATCATTTGACCCTTTACATCATTGCTTCACATTTCCTGACTACCAGTTGGTGCCTACTATGGAAGAGTTTTCTCAGTTATTGGGTGTGCCTATTCTTAATCAATTACCCTTCAATGGTATGGAAAGAGACCCAAAGCCTGAAGAAATTGCTCAAGCCTTGTATCTACAACGGTCTGACGTTTTGGCAAATTGGGAAACAAGAAGCGGTATCAAAGGGTTTCTAGCCAAGTTTTTGTTTGAGAAAGCTCATCATTTTTGGGATACCCTGGATTTACAAGCCTTTGAAGAGATGTTGGCTCTTCTCATTTATGGGATGGTTTTGTTCCCTAATCCAAACCAGCTCATAGACGTGAATGCAGTCAAAGTTTTCATGTCTCGTAACCCAATGCCTACCTTACTTGGAGACATTCTGCACTCTCTTCACACTCGCACCATAAAGATAAGAGGAACCCTCATGTGTTGCACTCCCCTATTGGCTAGGTGGTTTATTTTGCACCTACCCCGGTTTGTTGTGAAGAATGGGCAAGGCATGCAGTGGTCTAATAGGTTGATTTATCTCACACATTCGAATATTCACTGGTGTCCTTGATCTGTGGAAGACGTTACCATCATTGATCGCTATGGGGAATTCCCTAATGTACCTCTCCTAGGCATTATGGGAGGAATCACTTATAACCCTTGTTTGGCATTGCGAAATTTTGGGTATGCTAGAAGGGATGGTTCTCATGATGCATTGATTCATGGAATTGCGTTTGACTATGAGAATGATGTCCAAGGGTATCGCCAGAGGTTCATCCGAGCTTGGGGCATGGTGAACAGAGTGGATAGCAAGACATTGGGGCATAATAACTCCATCCCTTTGGAGCATTATCTTAAGTGGGTGCGAGCACGCGCTCAAAATCTCATGATGCCTTACCCTGCCATCTTGCCAATTAACGTGGAGCCTATCACCGAGACATGTGTACCTCATACTATTCTTCATCCTGACATGCCGACTACTCTTGAGGAATTGCAAAGATCTTGGATTCAACTCAAAGAGGAACGAGACACATTTAAGATCCAGTTCTATGCAAGCAAAAAGAAGGTTTTGGAGCTTACATGACAACTGCATGAAGAACAGAGTTTGGAAGCCTACATTGCACCAAAGAGGATGCGCTCATGGGAAGCTTGAGTCCTGTTTAATTTAGGAGTTTTATTTTACCTTTGTTTCTTCCATTGTAAGCCCAAGGGTAATTGTTGTAATCTTTCAAACTTAGATGCGCCCAGAAGACAGTTTACCCGGATCAACATGACCTTATCCCAGGTTTTTCCTCATCTATTGAAACTCCAGGGCATGATACAAATGACTATTGGGATTTAAAGAATAAGGTACATGATCTCATTGAGGTGAAGGAGATTGAGTTTGACCTTCCAGAGACACCTAATGTAATAACTGCGCTGATGCCAAAACATGGCCAGGGTGTCAATGTTGTTGATGACGGTCGATTTGTTTCTTCTATGGATGAGTTAGCTACTCCTCTTCTGACTGTTAAAAGGAATCTGTTGTGAGCCGGTTTATTTTCGGGCTATGGTGAAGGTTTCCACTTATGCATATCTCTACCAGACGGTTGTTTGTTGTTAAAGATGGGCGTCCATCATCTGATGGTTAACAAAGAAATTTTGTTTGAGAAAGTTAACCTTACAAGAAGTTGGTGTGAGATGTCTCAATAATTACCATTTCTGAAAATCCTCCCAGGGTCTCCACCAAAAGACCCGTCAGGATTACATTTGTTCCCAAGTTTGCTCCCTTGATCATCACCCTTCCTGGGCCAATACCTTATGCCTCTGATAAACCCGTTCCCTGGAATAATGGGGCTGACGTCTATTACCATTGCGTCAAGCAAGACCTATTGGTTATTGAGAATAATGTTGCTGAAGATATTGATCCCAACATCGACAACATTGTTGGGACCAGTAGAATTATGAGAAGAGGAAGAGTTTTCTCTCCCGAGATCTCTCTAAAGACTGTTGCTACTCCTGTGATTATTCCTGCTGCTAATCTTTCTAATAATCCCATTGCTACTCCTATTGTTATCCCTGTTGTTATCCCTGCTACTGAGTCGGCCGAGACTCGGGGCAAAGAGGTATTGGTTGAGCCTTTCCAGACGAAGGCGCACCAAGAAGTCATTCCCGAGGCTTCTAAAAAAGAAGTGGAAGAGATACTGAATACAATAAAGAAGAGTGATTATAACATTTTGGAGCAGTTGGGGAAGACCCCTTCAAAGATCTCAATGTTGGCCTTACTTTTTTGCTCTAAAGCCCATGCTAAGGCTTTAGTAAAATTCCTGAAGTCTACCCATGTGCCTCAAGAGACCTCCGCTGATCAATTTGAGAACTCTATTTCCAGCCTGACTGCTGATAATGGACTGGGTTTTTGTGATGCTGATTTAACTACCAAGGGAAGGAAACACAATCATGCCCTACATGTCTCCATTGAGTGCAGGGGCACTACCCTAGCTCATGTTCTGGAGGATACAGGTTTGTCTCTGAATATCTTACCCAAGAATTCTCTGGACAGGTTGGATTGCAAAGGATTCACACTAAAGCCCAGTAACATTGTGGTGAGGGCCTTCGATGGTTCCAAAAGAATGGTGCACGGGGAGGTGGACATACCTATCTAAGTTGTTACTCAGACTTTTAATTCCACTTTCTATGTAATGGACATTCGCCCGTCTTACTCCTATTTATTGGGTCGACCTTGGATCCATGGGGCTGGTGCTGTTACTTCTACCCTGCATCATATGTTGAAGTATCTAGTCAATGGAAAGGTTATCACAGTCCATGGGGAGGAGGAATACATGGTGAGACACATGAACTCTTTCAGGTATGTTGAAATGGACGGTGAGTTCATTGAGACCCCCTGTCAGAACCTTAAGGAGGTTCCACAGACAGTTGTTGCGACCAAGACTACTACCAGTGTTCCAAAGACTACCAGACCTTCGCTGAAGATGGCTTCTCTAAGGGATGCCAAATCAATAGTTGAAGAAGGTGGGTGTACCATTTGAGGCAAACTTCCAGACATTCCCTACAAATCTGACAAGTTTGGTTTGGGTTTTACTTCAGCAACCCAAAGAGTTGTTTGTCGTGCTCACACCGGGGGACCACCATTACGGATCAACAACCGTTGAGTCAATGCTCTAGAGGACAGTGATAGCGACTGCGACATAGACATATGGATCTTCCCAACTATCAGTAGTGGACTCAACAATTGGGAGGCCAAAGACTTTGTGCCTATTACTTTTATTCACGAGTAATTGTCTTTTTGTATTTTTGGGATATGTAATATTTGAACAATTGAAACTTTAAAGCTTTGTGTCTTACCCGAGGCACAATGGTCTATTTCGTAAGGGTGTTACTTCATATTCATATTTCATTAATAAATCATTGGACATTTTGCATACAAATTTTACGCTCTCTATTTTTCTTTTCTACCTTTTTACTTTATCCAAAACAGATATGCTCTTATACACACCCACGTATCAAACTGCAGATCCACATCCACTCTGGATCCCATTGATAACGATTCTGCAATTTCCAGTTATGACTTTGAAAATACGATCTACCAAGCCAAGGACGAAGGTGAGGAAGATTGTGAAGCACCATGAGAACTTTCCAGACTGTTACAATAGGAAGAAAGGGAAATATACCCTGATGAAGAGCCTGTTGAGAAAGTTAACTTGGGTACTGAAGAGGATAAAAAGAAAGTCAAGATAGGTTTCGATTTGGAGCATCGTGTCAAGGAACGTTTATTTCATATGCTACATGACTATGTTGAGGTTTTTTCCTGGTCATACAAAGACATGCCAGGACTTGACACCGATATTGTGGTTCATCGCCTACCTAAAAAAGAGGACTGCCCTCCAGTGAAACAGAAGGTTCATCGCATGCGGCTAGAGGTGTCAGAAAAGATCAAGGCTGAAGTCATGAAACAGTTCAATGTCGATTTCTTAGTTGTCACCTCTTATCCATAATGGGTTGCTAATGTGGTTCCAGTACCTAAGAAGGACGGTAAAGTACGTATATGTGTGGATTACAGAGACCTGAATAGGGCAAGCCCCGGGGATAACTTTCTGCTTCCCCATATTGATGTTCTAGTTTACAACACCGCACAATATAAAGTATTCTCCTTCATGAATGGTTTCTCTGGGTATAATCAGATCAAAATTGCACCTGGGGACATGGAGAAAACGACCTCCGTCATACAGTGGGGCACTTTCTGTTACAAATTTATGCCATTTGGGTTAATGAACACCGAGGCAACCTATCAGCGCGCCATGGTAGCTTTGTTTCATGATATGATCCATAACGAGATAGAGGTCTATGTTGATGATATGATAGCCAGGTGTCAGACTGAAGAGGAGCACCTCGATCACCTGTAGAAGCTGTTTGAAAGATTGAAGAAGTACAAACTGAGGTTGAACCCGAATAAGTGCACCTTTGGGGTAAGATCTGGTAAGCTCTTAGAATTTGTCGTTAGTGGAAAAGGCATTGAAGTAGACCTCGCAAAGGTTAAATCTATACAATAAATTCCAACTCCTCACACTGAGAGGGAGGTTAGGGGATTCTTGGGATGCCTAAACTACATTTCCAGATTCATTTCCCATCTGACCGCTACTTGTGAGCCAATCTTTAAGTTACTAAAGAAAGATCAAGCAGTGAAGTGGAATGATGATTGCCATATTGCCTTTGACAAAATCAAGGAATATCTTCAAGAGCCTCCAATTTTAATGCCTCCAGTCGAAGGAATACCTCTGATTATGTGCTTAACAGTGTTAGAGAACTCAATGGTGTGTGTGTTGGGGCAGCATGACGAGTCTGGTCGAAAAGAGCATGCAATATACTACTTTAGCAAACTTGATACTCACTGCTCGAGAAAAATTGTTGTGCTTTGGCATGGGCTACTCACCGACTAAGACAGTATATGTTGACTCACACTACCTTGTTGATATCTAAAATGGATCCTATCAAGTACATCTTCGAGAATCCCGCTCTCTCTGGAAGAATAGCAAGATGGAAAATGATCTTGACCGAATATGACATTCAGTATACAACCCAGAAAGAAATTAAGGGAAGTGTATTAGCTGATTATTTAGCTCATCAGGCTATGGAGACTACCAATCCATGAATTTTGAGTTCCCGAACGAGAACATCATGTTAGTAACTGATTGTGAAGAACCTGGATCGGATGAAGGACCTAAAAAAGGATCCCGATGGACTATGGTTTTTGACGAAGCTTCCAACGCACTTGGAAATGGCATTGTTGTTGTGATCATATCTCCTGAAGGCTGTCATACTCCTTTCACTGACAGATTATGTTTCAATTGTTCCAACAATATGGCTGAATATGAAGTGTGCATTATGGGTCTCAAAGCTGCTATCGACTTGAGGATAAAATTCTTGAGTGTATTTTGAGACTCGGCCTTCGTGATCAGTCAAATCAAAGGAGAATGGAACACGAAGTATCCTAATCTCATCCCTTATAGAGAGCATGTGTTGACATTGATTTCACACTTTGAAGAAGTCACTTTTGAGCATTTTCGGTGAGAGGAAAATTAACTAGCGGATGCACTATCTACTATGTCATCCATGTTCAAGGTCGGGTGGGATAATGAAGCTCCTCGGATCACTATTGAGAGAATGGAAGAACTGCCATACTATCATGAGATCGATACCGAAGAAGTAGTGGACAGACCTTGGTTCCTTGAAGTCAAAAGATATCTCGAAGCCCAAGAGTATCCTGAGGGAGATTCAGTCAATGATAAGAAGTTTCTAAGAAGGTTCTCTGCCAAGTTCTTCCTCAGTAACGGGATCCTCTACAAGCACAACCACGATTCTACTTTGCTTCGGTGTGTGGATAAGAGTGAAGCGGAAAAGATTATGACAGATTTTCCTGAAGGTACCTTTGGCACCCATTCTAGTGGACCCTCAATGTCTAAAAAGATCCTATGGGAAGGATGCTATTGGTCCACTATGGAAGCAGACTGTTATCAGCATTCGTGAGCTTATCACAAATGCCAGATCTATGCTGATAAAGTACACGTGCCTCCGGTTCCTCTAAACGTCTTGACTGGTCCCTGGCCATTCGCAATGTTGGGGATCGACATGATTGGAGAGATTAGACCTACAACTTCTAATGTGCACCTCTTCCTCCTGGTTTCCATTGATTACATCACGAAGTGGGTCGAAGCAGCTTCATTTTCCTCTGTTACCAAGAACGTCGTGGCCCGATTCATCAGACACAACCTTATCTGTTGGTATGGTATTCTAGAAAGAATCATCACGGATAATGGTACCAATCTCAATAATACTATGATCACCGTGCTCTGCACGTAATTCAAGATCCAGCATCATAACTCTTCTCCTTACCGGCCTAAGATGAATGGCAATGTAGAAGCTTCTAATAAAAACATCAAGAAGATCATCCAGAAGATGAGAGTGACATATAAAGACTGGAACGAGATGTTACCATTTTCTCTTCATGGTTACTGCAACATAATACGCACATCAATAGGGGAAACTCCTTTCTCTTTGGTATACGGTATGGAAGTTATCCTACCCATAGAAGTCCAAATCCCTTCCTTGAGAATTATGAAGGATACAAGTTTGGATGAAGACGAATGGGTGCAGACTCGACTTGATCAATTAAACTTGATTGAAGAGAAGAGGCTCGCGGTTGTCTGTCATGGGCAGATGTACCAAAAACGTATGATTAAAGCTTTTAACAAGAAGGTTAGATGTCACGTATATCAGGATGGTGACCTAGTAATCAAGCGCATCATACTGCCACAAGGCGATCCCATGGGCAAATGGACTCCCATATACGAAGGGCCATTAGTGATCAAGAACATATTTTTTGGTGGAGCCATGATCTTAACCACTATAGACGATGACAAACTTCCGCACCCTGTAAACGCGGACATAGTTAAAAGATACTACGCATGAACAAAGACCCGCTAGGTTGATCGGCCTAGGCAAAAATAAGGGCATCCCGACGAACCAAAAGGGTTCGAGCAAAAATTAGGGATATACATATGGAAAAATTTGTACACCCGGCAAGTCGAAAACCTGAAAAGGCGGCTTGGGAAAAAAAGGGTATCCGAGTGGACTGAAAACCCGAAAGGTCGGTCCAGGCAAAAGTTATGGATTTAAAGCGTACAACTATGTCCCTGATCAGTTGACTCGAATCATCTCACAAGGATTCTTGTTTGTATTAATAAAATGTAACTGAATGAGGGGAGGGTTTGGTTTGGTGCTTGATTAAGAAAAAGGCAGAAAATAAGTGATTATGAAAAGTGATTATCAAAATAAGCTGAAACAATTAATCTACTGTTTTGCTTTCCAAACTTATCATCGACCCAAATAATTCCCAATCCCTAACAGATTTTATTCCCTTTTCGATTATAATAACAATCATACAAGCGAAAATTGATATTATACGATGAATATTCCTAGATTCTGAATTAAGAAAATGGACGAGATAAAGTAATCATGAATTAAGCAAACACGATGACAAACGCGGATTAAGCAAATGCGATAAAAGTATCGAAACATGAAATCATCGAAATAAATCTACCTAACCTTGGATAATATTTAATTAAGAAAACAACATATCAAAGATCAAAATTGAAAGGAAATAGATTAATTGGAAAATATTAGAACCTCAAAGTATCTGCGGAAACCGTTACAACAGATTAATCTGTGGAGTTTAGTTCTACATAGCAATTCGTATCAAGCTCTCCAAATTATTTCGTGAATAGTGATAGATGAACAGTACACGGGTGCTGGGGTATTAGGGGAAAACCATACAACCCTTTTATAACCCAACTGGGTCAAAATTATAACCCAGGCCCATTACAAATAACCCAAAACAAGAAATATTTATAACGTTGTAACTTCAACGAATTTTATGGCCCTGTTACACTCTGATTCAACTCTCGACTTTTGAATGAACATGGCTCTTTCTCTTAGATTTATAACGACTGGTAGCACGTCTCATTCCGACTCCGGTAGCTCGAGTTATGAATTTATTCGTGCAGACTGCTAATGCTGAAAATAAAGTGCAAAAATCAAATAAGAGTAGAAATAAACTAAAATAGAAAAACACTATAAAATACAAAAATAAGATAAACAAACCATGGAAATGCATAAGTACAATCATAGAAGAACGTGCATCAAAATGCACTGATCAGTCTCGTGGGATCACTTTACAGCCAATCTCCAGTAACAACTATCAAGCTCAAGTGGTACTAATCAATCTAATCAGCTTCGGACAAGCAGCGAAAGAGATGAGATGCTCAAAGACATAAAGGCAATAGCAGAATGGGAAACCATTGGGATTATTTCACATAACTATCTCTTTTGTATGCTATTTTGTAAAGTTTTATTCTTACGATGATATTCTCTTACCAGGATGTTTGTCTACTTGTACAAAAACGCCTATTATAGGAACAAAATCTTCAAATTAATACAAAATTATCTCTTTGAAAGTGCAAAACTATTTGTTTTCTTTTTATCTTTTTGTTTTGTTTATGAAAACACCCAGTGATTATTTTAGAACATATGCATTTGAATGTGATTATTGTTTACAAATACACGCATAAAAAAAACAAAAAGACAGTTACTAATGGCTTTAAGAAACAGGATAATGTCTAAGGGCCATCCACGAAATCCCCGCAGATATTTTCTCCAGCAGTAGATATAGAGGTAGGGGCATCCTACTATAAAGTCACTATCATATCCACAACATACAGCCTAATGATGTCACGTTGTGATCGGTGGATCTGGAACTGATTGTTTAACGCTGGTTCGCGAAATGTCGCAGAAGCAAGAGTCGCCACCGTCTTTTATTTTCCCCAACATGGACAGGACAAAAGCATAGCAAAATTCCTTATGAGATAGTTTCTCGGTTCGGGAGGTAGATTTATAGAAAGGGAAGGTGTTAGCACCCTTTCTATCCATGGTTATCCATGGGCTCTTAGATACTTGCTCATTTGTGTTTTCAAAATGTTTGTTTGCTTTTCAAGATGTGAGTGGGTTTGAAAAAGTTTCGTTTAAAGATTTCTGAATAACTCTTGTATATGTCCTCAAGAGTGTTTGAAAAATTGTTTTGAAAGCTTTTTGAAAGTGTCTGTGTGAAAAGAGTTTTGATTTGTTTTTGAAGAGAGTAAGTATCTATGAGTCATCTACCTACCCTAAGGAATTAGGCTGTGTAAATGTCCTTAAGGTAATGCCATCCCACCATTGAGAGGTAGGTAGCACCACCGTTGGAGGTGTTCGGGTCAATTCGTTTGTAGGGACAGTGTGGTCACCAGAGTAACAGTAGGACACCTTAGAAGCTACCCTTATGCCATTGATCCTTTTTTAATCCGAGGCAACCGTTTCGAGGCAACTGGATCATGGACATAAGGACTTACTAAAACGTCCTATACTCGACGACCACGTTTCGAAGGTAAAGCAACAGTGAGGCGTACCCTAGAAGTGGTGTGTGAATTTGTGTGTTATTTTCATGTTATGTTTTATCTTGTACATGTATCATGGTGATCTACGCATTGTTTTTAATTTAGGCATACATTCTTTCATGCAATTTAGAATTTAAGAGTGCGGAAAGTAAAGTCCTACGCTATTACAAGGCACGGGTCTATACATCGCCAAATTAACAAAGACCCGCTTTTAATAAAATGCGGAAAGTAAAACCTAGTTACTATTACATGGCTTGAACAATTACATAATATTTACAAGAAAAATAAGAATAAATGCGCGAAAAGAATAGAAAATAGAACGTTCGAGGGCGTTGGACCCTTTTGAAATTAAATTGAATGAAAAGTTAATTAATTATTAAATTAAAGAAAAGAAATGTTTTTTTGATGGTTTTTGTATTTATGAAATAAAGAAAATTAAAATTCAAGAGAAACCCTAATTATAAGTTGTTTTTAATTATTAAAGAAAAATATTAAAGTTTAACCTAATTTACTAAATATTTAATGTACATGTTTATTTACAAAATAAATTAGTAATTAATAATAATGATAATAAGAAAAAATTATTTATTAAGAAAAGTGATAAAAAGTTAAAAAACCTAATTTCTACATATTTTAATTTATTGAGAAAAAGATTAAAGTTTTAAAACCTAATTTACTAAACTAATTATTAAAGTTTATTTACAAAATAAATTAATAGTGAAATAATAATAATTAAATATATTTTAGTTTCTGATTTTTTATCTTATGAAAATTAATTTATGAAATTAAAGAAAACAATTGAAAACAATTAAAAGAATAAAAAGGAAAATCAAATAAAAAAATAAAAATGTGCAAACCATGGGGGGTATTCAGACCCAAAGGGAGGTTTTTTGTGAGAAATCTGGCCCATTAGACAAAAAGCCTTGTTTGACTTTCTGGCATCACGTGCGTGTTCATTGACTCCTGAGTACCGTGGTCTGCATTCTTTGGCCATTGGATTGGGTTTCATGGCCATTTGTATTCTGGCCTCAACATTCCTTAATCTTCTCAGGATGTCTGTCTCGCCATGTATTGGTGTCATGCATAAGTTGTTCTTTTGGCCATTTGGCTTTTTGCTTTTGGCTTTTGGATGGATCTCTGGAGACAGGTGGCACGCTAGGAGGTGAAGGCGCATGGTGGATCCTGGGGCATATACTGCATGGAAGTATGTTATGGAAAAAAATATGAAGCATAGTGGGGGACCTGGGAATCGTACCCAGGTCCCAAGACTTACCAAACACACATCCAGCCATCTGAGCTAGCACGTTTATTCATATACAATATAATAAGAAAACATAATATGGGGAAAACGTCCACTACGCTGATAAACGCGCCAAACATTCAAACGTACTAATCCCATGCCTACAGCTCAGCGTCTTCCTCATGGCCCCTTCTTTTTTGCCTGAAAATACAAACAGATAGCGGGGGTTTTAAACCCCCACTAAATAGCACAGTGTAAAATAACGATTAGCTTATGAGCAAAAAGAAAAAGGGCGCGATGTGATCAAAAGCTTCGTCTGAATGTCCTGAGTCCAGTGATCTAGGTTTCATGGCCTAATTGTTCCATATGAAAGAAGCCCCAAAATTAGAGCTCCGAAACCCTAAAACGCTTCCATGGCAATTTTTGATACAGGGCCTAATAACTCAATTGGATTGTATCATTAGCTTCAGAAAGTGCATATTAGTATGAATCAATACTTAAAACGTGTAAAAGATGTATGCAAATTCAAACACGAAAGTGAAAAAAATTATGAACATGGAAACTTCATTCTACCAATTCTTGAGGTTAGAGGAGTGGAAAGGGATTGAGAAAGCTTCCTAGTTATCCCAGCAAGCCTTTGGAATCGTTCTTTTGCCTTGAAACTCACCCTAGCTATGAAATCAGTTTTGAAAATTTTGGTGAAAAATGCAAAGTTTGTCTTTGATTCTGAGCGCAGCTTCCAGGTCTTTGCATTAGGTTTAGGTTTGTGTTTATATGAGGAATGAATTAGGGTAAAAATTCAAGCCAAGAAACCTTTGCATTGATGTTTTTGAGATTTGATTTTCATGTAATCTTTTTCAATCTTTTTCATGCCCTTTTGATACCAATCATGGCCAAATCTTTCCATATTAGTGATGCACGAAATCTTGAGGCTTTATGGAGAGAATATGCTGCAAAAAGGGATTGGAAAACATGGTTTTCTATTTTTGTCATATTTTATATTAATTAAATGAACTAATAATAATAATAATTCAAATAATTAATAAAAAATGATAAAATAACTCCCCTTTGGGTCAATGGGTCGTGCATAGATTTTGGGTGATGATTCTTGGAAGAAATTGAAGCCCATTAGCAATTTTGAGGCATTTGAAGTAAAGTTGACTTTTCAAAATTCCCACAAATTTCCCAACTTCCACAAGGCATATCTTGCTCAAGTTTTAAGCTTTGATCATGTTCTTGGACATTTTGGAAAGGTCTTGAAGTCCTATAACCAATGCCTTTGGTCCCATGTCATTTTGATTTATCAATATCAAGTTATGGTCTTTGACTTAAAGTGCCTTTTTGTTGACTTTTGAAAATGACCTATAATGTTGTGATTGATAACTTTTTGTGAGAGCATTTCTTGGACTTGAAGTGTGAAGAGGAGTTGTAGGAAATGTCTTTCTCTTCAAAATGAGCTTTGGATGGAATTTTTCTGATAAACCATGTGGAAGTTATGCCTTGGTCAAGTTACAGTTGACTTTTTCAACTGTCCAAATATGGAAACTTTTGCACCTTGAGACTTTTTGAGCCATGCCTTGAAAATCATGATCAAGAATTGATCAAATGATGTTTGTGGCTTCAAAATAAGATGTTGACCAAAAATTTGGACTTTTGACTGTCAAATGACCATTTTGCCCCTACAGTTGACTGTTGAGCAATTAGGGTTTTTGACTGTGCAATTTTGTGCTGTGAGTCTTGAAACTTGACATGAGGATACTTGACAATGTTTGTAGGCATGTGGGACTTGTTTGGACCCTTGAAAACTTCAACTTCTTTGCCAGAACCAAAACCGTAGTTTTTTTTTACTGTTAGGAGGCCATTGAACTGTGCAACCCTTGGGATATTTTGAAGCATGCTTTTGGCAAATCTTGAAGAATATGGGAGGGAAATTTTTGGGGTACAACAGTTGCCCCTGTTCAATCTTCTTAGACCTGAGGATGCAGATTGGCTGACGTGCCTTTCGTAATCCGAAGGTGGAAGATGATTGAACACTAGAGTGCCCAGAAATTTGCGCTTACATAGTTGTGTGATGGTGGGAATGGGCTTATAGATGCCATTTGGAGATTGATGGATAGGATGATGGGCTTATAGATGCCATGCTAAGAGATGATGGATGAGTGGATGGGCTTATAGATGCCATCTGGGTGTCGATCGCGTAAGAGTTTCCTTAGCGAGAACTTGTGTACCTGAAAAAGAAAATGATTACCTGACCTGTTACAGGAGTTGGTCTTCAAGCTCTTATGTAGATGCGCCCTGACTGGTTACAGGAATTGGTTCTGGAGCTTCAAAAGATGATGAATGAACCAGGGATGGTTACTACCTCAACGGGACGGTGAGAGAACCTCGAGCGATTACTACCTCAACAGGAACGCTGAGAGAATCTTGGATGATTACTACCTCAATAGGAACGCTGAGAGAATCTTGGATGTCTTCTACTGGGATAAGAATCAGGGAGATCTTAGGGTCGGTCTGACTGAACCGGAGAAGGCCTTTGACTGGATAAGAATCAGGAAAATCTTAGGGTCGATTTAACTGAACCGGGCAAGGTCTTGGAATATCTTCAGCTGGATAAGAATCAGGGAGATCTTAGAGTCGATCTGACTGAACCAGAGAAGGCCTTTGACTGGATAAGAATCAGGAAAATCTTAGGGTCGATTTAACTGAACCGGGCAAGGTCTTGGAATATCTTCAACTGGATAAGAATCAGGGAGATCTTAGGGTCGATCTGACTGAACCAGAGAAGGCCTTTGACTGGATAAGAATCAGAAAAATCTTAGGGTCGATTTAACTGAACCGGGCAAGGTCTCGGAATATCTTCAGCTGGATAAGAATCAGGGAGATCTTAGAGTCGATCTGACTGAACCAGAGAAGGCCTTTGACTGGATAAGAATCAGGAAAATCTTAGGGTCGATTTAACTGAATCGGGCAAGGTCTTGGACATAGCTGAGAACTTAATTGGATCTTTCCTGAAAGGTAAAGGTCAGTCATATGCAATGCATGATATGGATCAAGCAATGATGTTCTCAACACATGAGATTGTATGATATGATGTATATATGCATGCTATAATGTATGGAAATGTGATGTTTATGAACATATGTTTTTGTCTAAGAAAGTAAATCCTTGACGGGCGCCGGGAAGTCACATCCTGGGCTGATGTTGGAGAATAGATCTTTGCTTCCGTTGGGGATGATGGTTGCAAGAATACCGGTCGGAGAAGATAACTCCGTTGGGGAATAAACTTGGCGAATGGATTACTCTGCGGGGAGAAAATTATTCTAGCGATCTTGCTGGGGAGCAATACTCTGTGGGGAGAGAGGTACTTTGCTGGGATGATGATAACTCCGCTGGGGATACCATTGTTATGTTGGAAGTGTTAATAGACTTCGCTGGGGATAAGAAGACTTCGCCGAAGATGGTCTTTCCGTGGCTTTTGGCTGAGGATAACCCAGTTATATCCCGGTAGGGAAATAACCTTTGAATAAAGCCGGGGGACGCGTTCGTGCTCTGCGGGGATAAGCTTCCAGAATCTACTAGGGATAAGCTTACTGCTTGGGGAGATGGATTCCAACTTTCCTGGGGAAACTGGATTGGACTCTCCTGGGGAAATTTTGAACTATATTGGGGAAGTGACTCCATTAAATGTCTGGTATACCGCCGGGGAATAGCCTTAGACCAAGACTGCCGGGGATGCTTGCTAAGAATGTCCGTATACTGTGCTGGGGAATATTGAGATCTGCGGGGGATACTCAACTTCCTCAAGGCTGACTGTATAACTTTGCTTGGGGAGAGTGTATTGTCTTGCTGACTCACTCTCTGGGGAATTGAGATATACTGGTTACGTTCTTTAGCTGAACCTACCTTGATACTTTGATGGACAGAGCAATTAGATCGCTTAGACAACTCATTATTGCCCTTGTTTCTAATGTTACCTGTAATTAATCCTTTGTTTCGTATGCAAATATTTATGAGTTAGCAATTAGTGTCACATGCATATATCACAAATTGAACCTTGGACGTTCTTCGCAAAACAAAACAGAAAAGGAAAAAAAACAAATGGCAATTTGAGCTGAAAAGTGTATTTATATTGATTTTTTTTAATTTGCCTGTAAATAGGCGTTTATATACAAGAGGCTGACGTCCTAGTAGGAGAACGCCGCCGAATCAAAAGAGTTTATACAATTTGTACAAAGGAAAATAAAACAGCTGTGTGAAAAGTATGATCCCACTGGGTACCAACTCTGCTATCGCCTTTATATCTTCGAGCGTCTCATCACTTGATGACCTAGTCGAGGATGAAGCTGATTGATTGATGCCGTTTGAACTTGATGTTGATACCGGATTCTGGATGCAAGATGATCCAATGAGACATAGTATTACGCTTTATCCCTAACTTTTGCCTGGACCGCCCTTTCGGGTTTTCAGTCCACCGGGATACCCATTTTTGCCCAAGCCGCCTTTTCAGGTTTTCGACTTGCCGGGTGTACAGATTTTTTTTCATTTCATCCCTTCATTTTTCCCGAACCCTTTTGGTTCGCCAGAAAGCCCTAATTTTTGCCTAGGTATGTCAACCTAGCGGGTCTTTTTTCATGCGTAGTATCTTTTTACTATGTCTGCATTGGCGAGGTGAGGAAGGTCGTCACCATCCATAGTGGTCAGAATCATGGCTCCTCCTGAGAACACATGTTTAACCACAAATGGCCCTTCGTACGTAGGGGTCCACTTGCCCCTTGGATCACTCTGAGGAAGGATGATGCGTTTGATTACCAGATCCCCAACTTGATACTCTTGCGGTCTGACCTTTTTGTTAAATGCCCTGATCATCCGTTTTTGGTACGTCTGACCATGACAAATAGCAGCAAGTCTCTTTTCATCAATAAGGTTTAGTTGATCAAGTCGTGTCTGGATCCAATCATCTTCACTCAGATCTGCATCCTTCATTATCCGGAGAGAGGGTATCTGCACTTCGATTGGTAAGACTGCCTCCATACCGTAGACCAAGGAGAAAGGAGTTGCCCCGGTTGACGTCCTGGCTGAGGTACGGTACCCATGTAGAGCGAACGGTAACATCTCGTGCCAATCTTTATAAGTCACTGTCATCTTCTGCACGATTTTCTTAATGTTCTTATTCGCTGCTTCTACTGCCCCATTCATCTTTGGCCGATAAGGAGAAGAGTTGTGGTGATGTATCTTAAACTGCTCGCAGAGCTCAGTGATCATCTTGTTGTTGATATTGGTACCGTTGTCTGTAATGATCCTTTCAGGGACGCCGTATCGACAGATCAGATTGTGCCGAATGAACCGTGCCACAACATTCTTGGTTACAGTGGCATAAGAAGCTGCTTCAACCCACTTCGTAAAGTAATCAATCGCTACCAGTATGAAGCGATGCCCGTTGGATGCCGTAGGTTTAATCTCACCGATCATATCTATGCCCCACATTGCAAAAGGCCAAGGCGCAGTCAGGACATTTAGAGGAACTGGCGGAACATGCACCTTGTCTGCATAAATCTGGCATTTGTGACATGTTCGAGAATATTGGTAGCAGTCGGCTTCCATTGTGGACCAGAAATACCCTGCCCGAAGGATCTTCTTCGCCATAGTGTGTCCACTGGAATGTGTTCCGAAGGTCCCTTCATGTAGCTCTTCCATGATCCTTTCTGCTTCAGTTTTATCCACACAACGCAGTAAGGTCAAATCATGGTTTCGCTTATACAGGATGCCATTGCTAAGGAAGAACTTCACTGCGAACCTTCTCATAAACTTCTTATCATTGACAGATGCACCTTCAGGGTATTCCTGAGCTTCCAAATATCTCTTCACCTCATGGTACCAAGGTTTCTCAGTCATTAATTCAATCTCGAGATCACAACAGTATGCCGGTTCCTCCAGTTTCCAAATGATGATCCGGGGAGCCTCATTGTCCTATTTGACTTTGAACATAGAAGACATCGTAGCTAACGCGTCCGCCAGCTGATTCTCCTCTCTCGGAAAGTGTTCAAAGGTTATCTCTGTGAAGTGGGGGATCAATGTCAATACACACTCTCTGTAAGGAATAAGATTCGGATGTTTCGTATCCCACTCCCCTTTGATCTGATTGATCACGAGAGCGGAATCTCCGAAGACACTCAGAAACTTGATCCTTAAGTCGATCGCAGCTTGGAGACCCATGATGCATGCCTCATACTCCGCCATGTTGTTGGTGCAGTTGAAACATAGCCGGGCAGTGAGTGGAGTATGAGTGCCTTGGGGGGATATTATCACAGCGCCGATACTGTTGCCCAAAGCATTGAAGGCTCCGTCAAAGTGCATAGACCATCGGGATCCTTCTTCAAGTCCTTCATCCGTTCCAAGTACTTCACAATCAGTCACTATCATGATACTCTCGTCTGGAAACTCGAAGTTCATCGACTGATAGTCGTCTACTGCCTGATGTGCCAAGTAGTCTGCCAATACACTTCCCTTGATGGCTTTCTGAGTTGTGTACTGGATGTCGTATTCTGTCAAGATCATTTGCCATCTTGCTATTCTCCCAGACAGAGCAGGTTTTTTGAATATGTACTTTATAGGATCCATTTTTGAAATCAACAAGGTAGTGTGAGTCAGCATATACTGTCTCAGCCGGCGAGCAGCCCATACCAAAGCGCAGCAAGTTTTCTCAAGCAGTGAGTATCGGGTCTCACAGTCGGTAAACTTTTTGCTAAGGTAATAAATGGCATGCTCTTTTCGGCCAGACTCGTCATGCTGCCCCAGCACACACCCCATTGAGTTGTCGAGTACTGTCAGGTATAATATCAGAGGTCTCCCCTCAACCGGTGGCATAAGAATGGGTGGTTCTTGGAGATACTCCTTGATTCTGTCAAAAGCGGCCTGACATTCATCATTCTAACGTACTACCTGATCTTTCTTCAGCAGCTTGAAGATTGGTTCACAAGTAGCAGTTAGATGCGAGATGAATCGAGCAATGTAATTTAGGCGTCCTAAAAAGCCTCTGTCCTCTTTCTCTGTCTTAGGAACTGGCATCTCTTGAATAGCTTTAACCTTGGCAGGGTCCACTTGAATACCTTTATCACTTACAACGAAGCCTAGCAACTTTCCAGATCTTACTCCGAAGGTGCACTTGTTCGGGTTCAACCTCAGCTTGTACAACTTCAGACGGTCAAACAATTTCTGCAGATGATCAAGGTGTTCTTCCTCAGTTTGGGACCTTGCAATCATGTCGTCAACATAAACTTCTATCTCATGATGGATCATGTCATGAAATAAAGCAACCATGGCACGTTGGTAGGTTGCCCCAGCGTTCTTCAGTCCAAAAGGCATGACCTTGTAGCAGAAGGTGCCCCACTGAGTAACAAAGGTAGTCTTTTCCATGTCTTCAGGAGCCATCTTGATCTGATTATAACCTGAAAAGCCATCCATGAAGGAGAACACCTTGTGCTGAGCAGTATTGTCAACAAGGACATCAATATGAGGTAGAGGGAAGTCATCTTTGGGGCTGGCCCTGTTCAGATCCCTGTAATCGACACACATTCTGACCTTACCATCCTTCTTTGGTACCGGTACCACATTAGCAACCCACTGAGGGTAAGAAGTCACTGCAAGAAACCCGACATCAAACTATTTCATAACCTCGGCTTTGATCTTCTCAGACATCTCTGGACGCATACGACGGACCTTTTGCTTAACCGGAGGGCAGTCTTCCTTGGTAGGCAAGTGATGGACCACAATGTCGGTATCCAACCCGGGCATGTCTTCGTAGGACCAGGCGAAGATCTCCACATAATCATGTAACATCTGAGTCAGTCGTTGCTTCACGCTGAGCTCTAGGTTGGCACCAATCTTGACCTCCTTTCTGTTCGTCTCGGTACCCAGATTTATTGTTTCCACTGGCTCTTCATGTGGTTGAATTGCCCTCTCTTCCTGGAGTAACAGTCTTGCAAGCTCGCCAGGCACTTCGCAATCATATTCACCTTCGTCTTCGGCTAAGTTGATCGGATTTTCGAAGTTATAACTGGCAGTAGCAGAGTCGTTACCAGTGAGATCCAGAGTGGATTGAAACCTGTATGAGTGAGTGTGTGTAAATACAGCTGTTTTGCAATATATAAAGAAAGGAAAGAAAGAAAAGGAGCATAAGATTTGAAGTGCGAGAAAACGTCCAAGGTCTTTATTCATGATATATGAAATGACAATTAATATGCCCTCACAAATGAAGCCACGGTGCCCCGGGTAAGACACCGGGCCATAGAGTTTTAATTCATTGTTTATTACAAATACAAAAACAAAGGAGTTTATTAATGCGTAACAAAAGTAACAGGAGTATGATCTTTAGCAATCCAATTAGTCAGTCCACCATCAGTCGTCGGGTAGATCCAGCTATCAAACTCTGACTCTTCCACTTCATCTTCGCCCCCAACAGCATTCACTCCTGGATTGGTGATGAGCACAGGAGGTCTTCTGGTTCTAGCTTTGCGCACAGCCTTCTGACCCTCTGCAGTAAAACCCAGTCCAAACTTGTCAGTTTTAGGGGTAAAATCAGGGAGCCTGCCCCAGTTAGCACATTCACCTTTCTTGATTACAACCCGGGCGTCCTTCAGGGAAGCCATCTTCAAAGGAACATCCTCTTCAACCATTGTTTCTGCCGCTGCCAATGTTGGAGGTACCTCTTCAAAATGATGAAAGGGGGTTTCAATAAACTCCCCGTCCATCTCAATGTATCGGAAGGAATTCAAGTGACTAACCATATACTCCTCCTCTCCTTGCACAGTGACGATCTTCCCTCTGACAGGGTACTTGAGCTTCTGGTGTAGGGTAGAAGTCACTGCCCCAGCTTTGTGAATCCAAGGTCGACCCAGTAAACAGGAATAAGATGGACGGATATCCATCACATAGAAAGTTGAGTTGAATACTTGAGAACCCACACGAATAGGAATGTCTACCTCTCCGTGAACCATCCTTTTAGAACCGTCAAAGGCTCTGACAATGATGTTGCTAGGTTTCAGCTCCAGGCCCTCACAATCCAACCGGTCTAAGGCCTTTTTGGGTAGCACATTCAGGGAAGAACCGGTGTCCACCAACACGTGCGCAAGAGTAGTGCCCCTGCATTCAATAGAGACATGCAGGGCGTCATTGTGGTTCTTTCCCTTAGCAGTAAGGTCAGCATCCGAGAAACCCAAACCATTGTCGGCTGTCAAATTGGTTACGCAATCAGTAAACTGGACTGCAGATGTCTCCTGTGGCACATGGGCCGTCTTTAGAAATGAAATCAGGGCCTTAGCATGGGCCTCTGAGCACAGCATCAAGGAGAGCATGGAGATCTTGGAGGGGGTATGCCCCAGCTGTTCAACAACATTAAAGTCGCTCTTCTTGATTATCTTCAGAATTTCCTCCATCTCTTGTTGGGAGGCCTCAGCATTCACAGATTTTGGTGCCTCCATCTGGGCAGGCTCATCTTCAATCCCTTTGCCCCGAGCATTAGACGACTCGGCGGCAGGGGAAACAACTTGATCAAAAATGGGAACAGGCGCACTTACAGGTGTTATAATGAGGGGTCTTCGAATAGCTGGTGGTGCAATGTCAGGCGAGAAGAGCCTGCCACTGCGGGTCACTTTGGCTGGACCAGTGATATTGCTGATGCTGGTACAAGTGTTGAACTCTTGCTTTATTCCATGTACATACACATCTGCCCCATAGTGCCATGGGACAGCCTTATCAGATTCTTAGGGGAGAGGCCCCGGAATAGTAATCACAATGGGTGCGACAGTCATGATTTTAACTGGCTTCCTCGGGGGAGCCTTGATTGGATTTTGGAAAATGGTAATAACAGATACTTCTTCCACAGGAACAAACGGAACAGCGGTCTTCTTGAACAGAATCTTTTTGTTGTCCATCAGGCTTTGGATGCCCAACTTCAGCAAAGGACAACCAGAAAGGGAAACAGCACAGAAAAGGCAACCTTCGCTACAACCCAGAAATAAACCGGCCAGTAGTAGGTTCATCTTAACAGTCATCAGAGGAGTAGCTACATCATTCACAGAAACGGCATACACATCTTCATCAACGGCATTCACTCCATGCTGGGGCATAGGAGCAGTCACCACATTTGGCCTCTCAGGCGCCTCAAATTGTATCTCTTTTGCATCAATAAGGTCTTGCACCTTATTCCTTAAGGTCCAGCAATCATCAGTGGAATGCCCCGGGCTATCGGAATGATAAGCACAGCGGGCATTTGGATTGTACTTGGGAGAGGCAGTATTTACAACCTTCGGGGCCTCCCTGACAGTCACCAAATTGGTGGATAGCAACTGCGGCAAGATTTGCGATAGGGTCATACTCAGCCGGGTAAACTCTCTTCTGGGTATTTCAGCCCTTTGTGGATTGGTTTGCCGAGGAGCAGCAGCAGGTTTAGCAATCATTACCGCGTTGACAGATTGGCGGCGTTCTGGCTTCTCTTGCCTCCTAGGCCCATATACAGCACTGGCCTCCTTTTTAAAGGGTTTCTTCTCAGAACTTGAAGATGCACCCTTCTGAATTTTACCGGACTTCATTCCAGCCTCTATCCTCTCCCCAGTCAGGATAAGATCAGTGAACCCTGCAGACGAATTACCGATAAGATGATTGAAAAATGGCCCAGATAGGGTCCCCAAGAACATATCTACCAGCTCGCAGTCAGTTAACGGAGGCTGCACTCTTTAAAACCTTCGCTTGATCCTAGGGACATACCCTGGAGTTGGGTACGTGTAGGAGCAAGGTCGGCATTATATTGATACTGCTTGTAAAAAGCAGTAGCCAACTCCTCCCAGTTACGAACCTTGGTCCCATCCAGCTGATAGAACCATTCGAGATGAGTCCCTGAAAGACTCTCCTGGAAGAAGTGGATCCACAAGTTCTTGTCCACTGTGTACGGTTGAATCATCCGCACATAAGATCTGAGGTGTAGCTTGAGACAAGACGCCCCGTCATACTTGGTGAAAGATGGTGCCTTAAACTTGTGAGGAATAATCACACCAGTAGATAAGCCCAAGTCTCCGGAATCCAGCCCAGGCACTTGTTGGATCTCCATGGCGTTCAGTCTGTCTTCCAACTGCTTATACCGGTCTTCAGCCAGAGGATACTGTTCCTCATTAAAGTCAGTCTCGTTGTCAGAGACTACTGGACTTGAAGCCTTTCCCCCCTGGGGACTGCCTTTGCCTACAGAAGAACCAGCTTCTTCATTCTGCAGAGTGTTGCCAAACCTTCGGCCCGCGTTGAAAAGAACAGTTCTCTTCTTCTTCTTCTTCTCCTTCTTCAGGAGTAAAGCCTTCAGCTCTTCTTGGCCTTGAGCCAAACCCATGATCAGCTCCTGAAATTGCGCGTTCTGCGCCTGAAGGGCCTTGATAGACATCTCGGTTGATGATGAGTCAGGGTTCATGATGCTGAAATAAACAGCGAAGAACAGTAAGCAACCTGAAAAGAAGAAAACCTGCTATGCACGTGATGAATGATATGTGTTTATGCAATGCATTCAAGGGTTCGAAAGTTCAAATTTGTTGTAGACAAAAAAGGAACACACGTTATCATTAAGGAAATAATTGTTCAGCACATCAAAGCCTCATGGGCACGTATTACAAAGCAAATCAATCCCAAAAGACACTACGCATCCTCTTTGGAGCTATGTAGGTGTTGAGATTCCTCTCCTCGTGTAATAGGCGGGTGAGCTCCAAGACCTTCTTTTCACTAGCATGTAGACTGGTCTCAAGAGAATTCCGTTCTTCCTTAAGCTGGATCCAACTCTTCTGCATCTCTTCCCAGGACGTGGGCATGTCAGGATGTTGAATGGTGTAGGACACCTCTCCCTCCGAGACTGGCTCTTTGATCACAGGGAGCATACGAGGATATGGCATTACTAACTTCTGGGAGCGGGCTCGTACCCACTTGAGATAAGGTTCCAATGGGATGGAATTCCTGTGCCCCAGTGTCTTGCTGTCTATCTTACTGGGCATCCTCCAAGCTCTGATAAATCTCTGGCGAAGTCCTTGTGCATCGTTGTCGAAGTTAAAAACTATGTCAGGAATTAACATGTCATGAGGGTCGTCCCTCCGAGCATAACCAAACTGTCTTCAAGCCAGGCATGGGTTGTAAGTAATACCTCCTCTGATTCCTAGTAAAGGAACATTAGGGTACTCCCCGCAACGATCAATGATAGTGACATCCTCTCTGGACCGAGAGCACCAATGTATATCTGCATGTGTAAGAGTCATCAACCGTTGTGACCATCTCAAACCCCGTTCGTTCTTCAAAACTGATTGTGGAAGGTGCGAAATAAACCACCTTCCCAGGAGAGGAGTGCAACACATAAGGACACCTCTTTTTCTCATGGTTCGAGTGTAACATGAGTGAAGGATGTCCCCCAGCAACGTAGGTATAGGATTCCTGGACATGAAGATCTGGACAGCACTGATATCTATAAGCTGATCTGGGTTAGGGAACAACACCAAACCATAGACAAGGAGGGCCACAACTTCTTCAAAAGCTTGTAAGTCAAGGGAGTTCCAACATTTCTGGGCCTTTTCAAACAGAAACCTGGCTAAGAACCCTTTGATGCCACTTCTAACCTCCCAATGTCCCTTGAGGTCAGATGATTGTAGGTGTAGTGCTTTAGCAATCTCTTCAAGCTTGGGTTCCTTTTCCGTACCATTGTAGGGTAGTTGATCAAGGATAGGGATCTTCAGAAGCCGGGAGAACTCTTCCAATGTAGGCACCCGTTGATAATCCAGGAAAGTGAAACAGTGATGCAGAGGGTCAAAGAACTGGAACAGGACCTTTATCATGTCTTCCTCAATGTTGGTGTTGACCAAGCTAATGAGTCTTCCATGTCTCTCACTGAATGAAGAGCTCTCGGGGATCCTGGATATAAGCTCCTTAAGCTGAGGAGGGATCCTTACAAGGCTAATCTGAATTGTCTTTCTGCGAACAGTTTCCATGTCCTACAAAACAAGAACAAAGATGAAGATTCGAACCCCTGAAATAGTTAGCCAATGCATATGATGCTGTATGATGTTATGATGCTATGATTAAGCACACCACAAATATTTACAAAGGCAAACATGATAAGGCACACAAGTCACACAAGACAAGCCCTTAGAGTTTAGGCCAACATGGGGTCTGGGTATTACCCTTTTGAAGTTGGTGGGCTCAACCTGTCCTATTAGAAGTAACCGGGTTCTAAGGGTCCCAATATCACTGGATTGCTTTCATTGTTCATCATTTCGATTTAGCCACTGAACTGGCGACCGAAATATCCCAGGAAAGAAACCCTCAATTGAGTGTAGTATCGAGTATCAACCAACCTCGGACTGCACCAAAGTCAGTTATCTCACTACCCTAAAGAGGCCAAGATGGTTCAATTAAGGTTCCTAAGGTCAGTTGATGCTTCACGACACCACATGGAGGCCCCGTACTCTCCTTGACTGAACTCAAGGGTTACCGGTACACACCAAAGTGCCGCATCAATGTAGCAGACTGTTTCAACCATGTCGGTATACCCCGCACAGTTCCCTCACAGCCTTGTTGCTACTTTCTAAGAAGGTATCCCCAGATCCAGGTTAGGATCTATAGAACTCCCAAGACAGTCCCACAATTTAAAGCAAACAAGTCAAAGCAATTGAAAACACAGTGATCTTAGTCCTAAGGTACACCTCACTTTAAAATTTTCCCCAGCAGAGTCGCCAGTTCTGTGATTGGTGGATCTGGAACTGACTGTTTAACGCTGGTTCGCGAAATGTCGCAGAAGCAAGAGTCGCCACCGTCTTTTATTTTCTCCAACATGGACAGGACAAAAGCACAGCAAAATTCCTTATGAGATAGTTTCTCGGTTCGGGAGGTAGATTTATAGAAAGGGAAGGTGTTAGCACCCTTTCTATCCATGGTTATCCATGGGCTCTTAAATACTTTCTCATTTGTGTTTTCAAAATGTTTGTTTGCTTTTCAAGATGTGAGTGGGTTTGAAAAAGTTTCGTTTAAAGATTTCTGAATAACTCTTGTATCTGTCCTCAAGAGTGTTTGAAAAATTGTTTTGAAAGCTTTTTGAAAGTGTCTGTGTGAAAAGAGTTTTGATTTGTTTTTGAAGAGAGTAAGTATCTATGAGTCATCTACCTACCCTAAGGAATTAGGCTGTGTAAATGTCCTTAAGGTAGTGCCATCCCACCATTGAGAGGTAGGTAGCACCACCGTTGGAGGTGTTCAGGTCAATTCGTTTGTAGGGACAGTGTGGTCACCAGAGTAACAGTAGGACACCTTAGAAGCTACCCTTATGCCATTGATCCTTTTTAAATCCGAGGCAACCGTTTCGAGGCAACTGGATCATGGACATAAGGACTTACTAAAACGTCCTATACTCGACGACCACGTTTCGAAGGTAAGGCAACAGTGAGGCGTACCCTAGAAGTGGTGTGTGAATTTGTGTGTTATTTTCATGTTATGTTTTATCTTGTACATGTATCATGGTGATATACGCATTGTTTTTAATTTAGGCATACATTCTTTCATGCAATTTAGAATTTAAGAGTGCGGAAAGTAAAGTCCTACGCTATTACAAGGCGCGGGTCTATACATCGCCAAATTAACAAAGACCCGTTTTTAATAAAATGCGGAAAGTAAAACCTAGTTATTATTACATGGCTTGAACAATTACATAATATTTACAAGAAAAATAAGAATAAATGCGCGAAAAGAATAGAAAATAGAACGTTCGAGGGCGTTGGACCCTTTTGGAATTAAATTGAATGAAAAATTAATTAATTATTAAATTAAAGAAAAGAAATGTTTTTTTGATGGTTTTTGTATTTATGAAATAAAGAAAATTAAAATTCAAGAGAAACCCTAATTCTAAGTTGTTTTTAATTATTAAAGAAAAATATTAAAGTTTAACCTAATTTACTAAATATTTAATGTACATGTTTATTTACAAAATAAATTAGTAATTAATAATAATGATAATAAGAAAAAATTATTTATTAAGAAAAGTGATAAAAAGTTAAAAAACCTAATTTCTACATACTTTAATTTATTGAGAAAAAGATTAAAGTTTTAAAACCTAATTTACTAAATTAATTATTAAAGTTTATTTACAAAATAAATTAATAGTGAAATAATAATAATTAAATATATTTTAGTTTCTGATTTTTTATCTTATGAAAATTAATTTATGAAATTAAAGAAAACAATTGAAAACAATTAAAAGAATAAAAAGGAAAATCAAATAAAAAAATAAAAATGTGCAAACTATGGGGGGTATTCAGACCCAAAGGGAGGTTTTTTGTGAGAAATCTGGCCCATTAGACAAAAAGCCTTGTTTGACTTTCTGGCATCACGTGCGTGTTCATTGACTCCTGAGTACCGTGGTCTGCATTCTTTGGCCATTGGATTGGGTTTCATGGCCATTTGTGTTCTGGCTGTTGGCCATTTGTGTTCTGGCCTCAACGTTCCTTAATCTTCTCAGGATGTCTGTCTCGCCATGTATTGGTGTCATGCATAAGTTGTTCTTTTGGCCATTTGGCTTTTGGCTTTTGGCTTTTGGATGGATCTCTGGAGACAGGTGGCACGCTAGGAGGTGAAGGTGCATGGTGGATCCTGGGGCATATACTGCATGGAAGTATGTTATGGAAAAAAATATGAAGCATAGTGGGGGACCTGGGAATCGAACCCAGGTCCCAAGACTTACCAAACACACATCCAGCCATCTGAGCTAGCACGTTTATTCATATACAATATAATAAGAAAACATAATATGGGGAAAACGTCCACTACGCTGATAAAAGCGCCAAACATTCAAACGTACCAATCCCATGCCTATAGCTCAGCGTCTTCCTCATGGCCCCTTCTTTTTTGCTTGAAAATACAAACAGATAGCGGGGTTTTTAAACCCCCACTAAATAGCACAGTGTAAAATAACGATTAGCTTATGAGCAAAAAGAAAAAGGGCGCGATGTGATCGAACGCTTCGTCTGAATGTCCTGAGTCCAGTGATCTAGGTTTCATGGCCTAATTGTTCCATATGAAAGAAGCCCCAAAATTAGAGCTCCGAAACCCTAAAACGCTTCCATGGCAATTTTTGATACAGGGCCTAATAACTCAATTGGATTGTATCATTAGCTTCAGAAAGTGCATATTAGTATGAATCAATACTTAAAACGTGTAAAAGATGTATGCAAATTCAAACACGAAAGTGAAAAAAATTATGAACATGGAAACTTCATTCTACCAATTCTTGAGGTTAGAGGAGTGGAAAGGGATTGAGAAAGCTTCCTAGTTATCCCATCAAGCCTTTGGAATCGTTATTTTTCCTTGAAACTCACCCTAGCTATGAAATCAGTTTTGAAAATTTTGGTGAAAAATGCAAAGTTTGTCTTTGATTCTGAGCGCAGCTTCTAGGTCTTTGCATTAGGTTTAGGTTTGTGTTTATATGAGGAATGAATTAGGGTAAAAATTCAAGCCAAGAAACCTTTGCATTGATGTTTTTGAGATTTGATTTTCATGTAATCTTTTTCAATCTTTTTCATGCCCTTTTGATACCAATCATGGCCAAATCTTTCCATATTAGTGATGCACGAAATCTTGAGGTTTTATGGAGAGAATATGCTGCAAAAAGGGATTGGAAAACATGGTTTTCTATTTTTGTCATATTTTATTTTAATTAAATGAACTAATAATAATAATAATTCAAATAATTAATAAAAAATGATAAAATAACTCCCCTTTGGGTAAATGGGTCGTGCATAGCTTTTGGGTGATGATTCTTGGAAGAAATTGAAGCCCATTAACAATTTTGAGGCATTTGAAGTATAGTTGACTTTTCAAAATTCCCACAAATTTCCCAACTTCCACAAGGCATATCTTGCTCAATTTTTAAGCTTTGATCATGTTCTTGGACATTTTGGAAAGGTGTTGAAGTCCTATAACCAATGCCTTTGGTCCCATGTCATTTTTATATACCAATATCAAGTTATGGTCTTTGACTTAAAGTGCCTTTTTGTTGACTTTTGAAAATTACCTATAATGTTGAGATTGATAACTTTTTGTGAGAGCATTTCTTGGACTTGAAGTGTGAAGAGGAGTTGTAGGAAATGTCTTTCTCTTCAAAATGAGCTTTGGATGGAATTTTTCTGATAAACCATGTGGAAGTTATTCCTTGGTCAAGTTACAGTTGACTTTTTCAACTGTCCAAATATGGAAACTTTTGCACCTTGAGACTTTTTGAGCCATGCCTTGAAAATCATGATCAAGAATTGATCAAATGATGTTTGTGGCTTCAAAATAAGATGTTGACCAAAAATTTGGACTTTTGACTGTCAAATGACCATTTTGCCCCTGCAGTTGACTGTTGAGCAATTAGGGTTTTTGACTGTGCAATTTTGTGTTGTGAGTCTTGAAACTTGACATGAGGATACTTGACAATGTTTGTAGGCATGTGGGACTTGTTTGGACCCTTGAAAACTTCAACTTCTTTGCCAGAACCAAAACCCTAGTTTTTTTTTACTGTTAGGAGGCCATTGAACTGTGCAACCCTTGGGATATTTTGAAGCATGCTTTTGGCAAATCTTGAAGAATATGGGAGGGCAAATTTTGGGGTACAACACACGTGTTCTCACATTCCTGGCAGAGCAAAAATCTTCAATTACTGCTCCAAAATTCCCCTGTAAAGTCTCCAAGCTTCTCAGGATTCCCCAACAGGATTTTACAAAATTCCCAAACAACTCACAGAATTTACCTTCCCCCAACAGAGTTTATTCCTCAAATAACAAAAATCTGTCTCCCAACATTTAAACCTTAAACAAAATTTGAAGACTTACACTCTTCATTCCCAGCAACAATCAAGGATTTATTTTCCCTAACTCAACAACACTGCAATAGAACAGCTGATATGTTCGTACGTTGCCTTCATGCATCATTCTACAAAAATCATAGCATATGCAGCACAAATGCATATATCACAATCTCATTTATTTTGAGAGCATCATGCAATTCATACATCATGACATCGCATGAAACTGGTTTTACCTTTTCAGGTTAAATTGGAAAACAGAAAAACACTATCAACTTATACAGCAGGTCAAAGATTAATGCCCGGAACCAGACGGGGAAACTATCTACACGACCGACTGGTATGAACTGCCAGAACAAGACGGGTTTACTAACAAATGCAGCAGGCCACAGATTAATGCCTGAAACCAGACGGGGAGCTATCTATGTGACCAATATTGCCAAGTCCCAGATTAATACCTGTAACAAGCCAGGACAACTATATGTGGATGATCGATTGTAGATTAACACCTGTAACAAGCTAGGAAAACTATCTACATGAGAAGATTAAATATTAATACCCGAAACCATACAAGAAAACTATCTTTCTTTCTAAGGTCAGAGATTAATACTAAAAACTAGCTAGGACAACTATCTCAACAACCGACAAAAACAAGTTCCAGATTAATACCTATAACAAGCTAGGACAACTATTTGTGGATGACCGATTGTAGATTAACACCTGTAACAAGCCAGGAAAACTATCTACATGAATAGATTGAAAATTAATACCCGAAACCAGACGAGAAAACTATCTTTCTTTCTAAGGTTAGAGATTAATACCTGAAACTAGCCAGGACAACTATCTCAATGATCGACAAAAACAAGTTCCAGATTAATACTTGTAACAAGCCAGGAAAACTATCTGTGAATGACCCTTATAGATTAATACCTGAAACCAGACAGGAAAACTATCTACATGAGAAGATTGAAGATTAATACCCGAAACCAGACAGGAAAACTATATTTCTTTCTAAGGTCAAAGATTAATACTTGAAACCAGCCAGGACAACTACCTCAGCGACCAATAAAAGAAAGTTTCAGATTAATACCTGAAACTAGATAGGACAACTATCTTTGGATGAATAATTGTATATTAATACCTGAAACCAAACAGGAAAACTGTCTACATGACCAGATGAATCAATCTTACACGGGTTCCTTCTCATGATCTCTAGATGCAGTCTAAAACAGACTCATCCTAAAGAAATCTTACACGAGTTCCTTATCATAATCTCCAGATGCACTCTGACACAGACACATCCTGAAGAAATCTTACACGGGTTCCTTCTCAACTTTTCAGATGCAGTCTAACACTAACTCATCCTGAAGAAGCCCTACACAGGCTCTTTCTAATACATTTCCAGACAACAGTTAATTTCATCCTCCCTAGCAAGTTACTGTGAAGCTTGGAGTCCCACTAGAAAACAACAAACTTTTCCAGAAATAACTCCTCAGTAGAGCCATGGACAAATGAAGTTCCCAGACTCTATTCCCCACAGAGTTTTCCTCAATCAGGAGAACAACAGAAATCAACCTTCCCCGATGGACTCCTCCTCAGACAGCAGGAATGGGAATTCGCCATAAATAGACCTCTTATAAAGTCAACATCTACTTTAGATGGAATCTTTAAGCCCATCTCCGACAACTCTCAGTCATCTTCTCCAAATGGCATCGTTATGCCCATTCCTTACACAATCAATAATCACATTGTGCGAGTGCAAATTTCTGGGCACTCTAGTGTTCAATCATCTCCCACCTTCAGATCACAAAAGGCAAACAAGCCAATCTAAATCTTCAGGTTTAAGAAGATTGAACAGGGGCAGCTTTTGTACCCCAAAATTTGCCCTCTCATGTTTTCCAAGATTGTCTCTTACATGGGTGGTTACAAACACTTTCTTAGAGAAAATATAAATTTTTGAAGATAATCAAGTGTCTTTCGATTGTCTTATAAACAAGGTACTTCGACCGAGCGTTTGGCATTCTTCAATCATTATTTGATTAGTGAGCTTCAATTGGGTATTTGGAACCCTTCGAGCAAGCTTTGGTCCACAAGCATCATTCCAACAGTGCCCTCTATGCGTAACTTCAGCACACTAGGAAAATATTCCCTCTATGCGTGCCTTCAGCACACAAGGCAAGAACCCCCTACAAGTTTGCTTTGATTCACCAGCAGTTGACTCCTGCCTACAAGCTTCGATTGAGCGTTGAGTCTCCTTCGATCAAGCCTAATTCACAAAGCTTCCATTGGGAAAAAGGCCCCTTCAGCTTGCCATCAGCACATGTACGCCTCTTCATGCTTGCCTTTGATCTACTAGGAAAAAGCTTCCTCATACTTGCCTTAGATTCACAAGGAAAAGTTCCATCAACTTACCTTTGATCTTCAAGGCAAAAGGCCCTTTTCACTAGTCTTCGATTCACAAGAGAAATGGCTTCCTTAGACTTGCCTTCGATCCATAAGGCCAATGTCCCTTCAAATTTCCTTTGTGTGTGCTTTTGACCCACAATAAAATGACTTCCTCTGGGCTTTCCTCCAATGCACAAGGTAATGATGTCTCTTCACGCTAGCGCCCATAAAGTAGTGGCTTCCTTTCATATGGGCTTCGATTCATTAAGCAGTTGGCTTCCCTCATGCTAGCTTTGACTCCACATTTTGACACCTAGTAAGGTCCATTCGAAGGACACACCAATGGTGCCTTCGAAGGAAATACATATGGTTCATTCGAAGGATACATAATTGTGGGAAACAAGCTTATTTTGCCTTTGGATGAGTATTGGTTCAAGATTCTTGCCTTCAGTGCACAAAGAAAAGGCTTCATCTTCAATTGGCCTTTGATTCACCAAGCAAAGATTTCCTCTTCATGCCTTCCTTTGTTTCACAATCATAGGACAGCCACATTATGAGCACACATTGGTGGCCCATTCGGAGAATGCAAAAGGTCCATTCAAAGAATATAGTTGTGTTCCATTCGAAGGAGACACATAATCATTGGAAATAAGTTTGTTTTATGATGAGTCTTGGTCCAAGAGGTTTAATGACCAAAAGCCAATATGTCGCTAAGCCCAAGCCTCCTGCACAAATGCATTTGAAGGAGATAACAAGAGAAGTTTCGACTGGCAAAAAGGAGCTTTCGTTTGGGCTAGTTTCAGATCAAGCTAACAAGGAAAATAGGGGCTCAATCGAAGAAGCCCCAATGATGAGAATTGGAGTCATTCGAAGGAGGCAAACATAGTCCAATCGAAGAGCAAGGATAAGATGTACTTCGAAGGCATGTTAACAAAGTGTCCTACGATTGGCATATCAAAACAAGATGTCTTTTGATAAACATACCAACAAAGACAAGCAATCAATGCAGAAGTTGACATAATCTAAGAAGTTCTGATAAGGAAGGTTCTGAACAATTCAAATTAAAACTCATAACCATCAAAGAGAATAATGCTTGGGGGCTAATTGAACACGTTCTGATAGGGAAAACTATGGTTATTTAGAATTCATACAAGGCGCCAATTATCACCTGTCCATGTTCATCCCCAATTCCAAAATGGCGTGAAGAGTCTCAAAACGACAATCTTTAAATTTTTCTGATTTTATTTTCAAATCCATGTTTAATGGTTGGCCTTTAAGGACATGTCTCTTTCTCCATTTTCTTGTCTCCTCCACCTCCTATAAATACAAGCCACTTCTACAAGCCAGAGATATAGAGACACCCAAAAATGACACACATCTATTGCCTTACACGCACACGCTGCCTCATAAGCCACACCAAAGTTATCAAAAATCTCATAAGTGATCCAAATCGAATGAATCTTCAACAACGCTCCACTCACTCCTTGAAGTTTGTAGGGGGCGTTCATAAGCACTAGGTAGGCCCAACATATATTGGAGCATCACTCATACAATATGTCCGTTGGTAACTTATTTTAGATCTCAAACTAGCTAAGCATGCAATTTTTAAATTCATGTTAATCATACATTCATGTTATTGCTAATGTTTGTGATTGCTTTCATGTGCTACATGTGAGATTAAGCAGCAGGGTTTGAGATCGTGCCATATCTTAGGCACGACCCATACTTTATTTCGAATCTCACGGTTCATGAGGTTGTAAGACAGACGAAGTAGCTCTCGATTCAGACCCGGATGATCTAAATTAGGATTATTGCAGCCATAGGTTGTCGAATCCAAGACTGGATTCGACCCAAGTCTGGAGTTTTATCTTGTTTTCTCTAATAAATTTCCTGCAGGAATACAACATGCACCTCCAACAACATTCTCTGCTGGATCGAAGGTCAAATCCTTCCCTGGATCGAAGGCCACCCTTCATTGGATCGAAGGCCTCCCTTCATTTGGATCGAAGGCCATTTTCTTCTTAAGATCGAAAGGTTGTTGCTTCTTGTATTTTTATTTTTGCTACTCATTTATTGTTTAGTTTCCCTTTTTTAAATTAACATAAAATAAAAAATCATCATAAAAATTAGGATTAGATTTTATTAATTAAATTAATTTCTGAATTAATTAATTAACTAATTTTAACATCTTTTTCTCAAAAACAATTAAAATAAATTAGAATTTAGGTTTAATTTTATTTTTCTCAATTTATTTTATTTTCATAAGAACCAAAAACAAAACAAAAGATTTTTATTCCATTGGGTTTAGACGTCTTTTCCAATTCGCGCATAATTTTATTCTAGCATTATCATATTATTGTATATGCTTCCTGGTTGTAATAGACTGTAATTAGGACTCCTTTATTTTTACTGCTTTCTTTATTTTCCCCCATAGTTTTGACATGTAATAATTCCCCTCCCCGAAGCTTTGTAATAGTGTTGAATTTATAATTCCCGCATTTTATTCCTGTACATATTGATTTTTTGATGTATGTTAATAGGATTGCATGCTAAGAATAAAACAAAACGCTAGCAAACCTAACAAAAAAGACAAAAGTAACAGAATACATCCCACTTGCACATATACACCTCTAGGGTACTCCCACTTTGGTTGCCTTTCAAAATAAAACATTCATGTCCCTCGAAATTAGGGACGCTTTAGCAAAGACCCTTAAATCAAATAGATCATAGTCCCTCGATGACCCTACCGTGTTGCCTTTCGGTAAATGATCTAGTCCCTTAAACAAAATTGCTAAAGCGTCTCTATATGTTGCCTTTATGATTGTACGATGACCCACGAACGTCCCTTATACATCCAAACGACTATGGCTATCTACTCAGTAATAGTAGGCTAGCCTTGTCTAAAGGAAAGGAGAAAAAGAACTACCTTTTGAGTAAAAGTAGATAGATGTTAGATGGTTGCTCAAAAAAAAAAATTTCACACTTACACAAAATAAATTTCAAAAACATTTTCAAATGCTTTATCAACACTCTTGAGGACTGATACAAGAGTTATGATAAAGAAAATATCCGCACTAAGGTATTTCAAAATACTTTTCAAAACACACAAAAAACAAGGTATTTCAAAATGAGCTAAGCACCTAAGACACCGTAGATAACTACGGATGTAAATGGTGCTAACACCTTCCCTTTCCATAATCTATCCCCCTTACTTAGAAAACTCTCGAAAGGTCTTTTTCTGTTCTTTTCACCCTTTCCTTTGTTAGATAAAAGAAAATTCGATGGTGACTCTTGCTTACCACAACATTTGCAAATACAAACATAAAACCAATATAACAGTCGGTTCTGCCACCGTATCACAGGTAATAGTACACTTCCTTCTATAACTAATATTCTATTAGTAGATGGATTAATGCATAACATATTATTCATAAGTAAATTAAGTGATAACGGTTATGATATAATCTTCAATCAAAATTCCTATAAAGAAGTTAGTCAGAAAGATGGATCTGTCCTCTTTAGTGGAAAGAGAAAGAATAATATTTACAAAATAAAACTTTGTGAACTAAAAAGTCAGAATGTAAAATGCTTATTGTCTGTTGACGATGAGAAATGGACCTGGCACATAAGATTGGGGAATGTTAGTATGAGAAGGATATCTCAGATTAATAAACTTAATCTGGTCAAAGAACTTCCTAACCTGAAGTTCAGCTCAGATGCTTTGTGTGAAGCATGTCAAAAAGGCAAGTTTGCAAAACCTTATTTCAAAACAAAAAATGTTATTTCTACCTCTAGTCCATTAGAACTTCTGCATATAGATCTATTTGGACCAGTGAAAATTGCATCCATTAGTGGCAAGAAGTATGTATTAGTGATTGTAGATGAATATAGCAGATGGACATCGGTAAAGTTCTTAAGACACAACGACGAGTCACATTCTGTGTTCTTTGCTTTCTGTAACCAAGTCCAAAATGAAAAAGATCTTATAATTGTTAAAGTCATAAGTGATCACGATGGGGAATTTGAAAACGAAAAATTTGAATTATTTTTTAATGAGAATGGCATCTCTCACGATTTCTCTTGTCATAGAACTCCTCAACAAAACGGAGTTGTAGAACGAAAGAATAAAACTTTACAAGAAATGGCTAGAACCATGATCAACGAGACTAACATTGCTAAGAACTTCTGGGCAGAAGCAATTAACACATCATGTTATATTCAAAATAGAATCTCCATAAGACCTATTCTAGATAATACTCTATATGAACTGTGGAAGAACAGAAAGCCCAACATTTCTTATTTTCATCCATTCGGATGTACTTGTTTCATTCTAAACACTAAAGAACATTTGAACAAATTTTACTCTAAAGCACAAAAGTGTCTCATGTTAGGATACTCTGAACGTTCAAAAGGTTATAGAGTATATAACACAGAAACACGGATTGTGGAAGAATCTATCAGTGTCAGATTTGATGATAAGCTTGGCTCTCAAAAGTCAAAGCAGGGTAAATTTTTGCAGATATAGAAGTTCAATTTATAGGTACTGAAGACACTGTATTAGAAGTTGCTCACAAAGAATCACAGTCAACTCCAAAAGAAGTTGTCACAAACATTACAACAACATCTGAAGAGCCTCTCTAGAAAAGATAATCCAAAAGCAGTTTAGCTAATCTGGAAAACAAGATTATGGGAAGGAAAGAAGACCCAATCAGAACAAGATCTACATTCAGAAATTATGAAGAATCTCTCATAGGATTAGTATCTTTGGTTGAGCCAACTTCCATTTACGAAGCCCTCCTGGACAATGATTGGATACTTGCAATGCAGGAAGAATTAAACCAGTTCACCAGAAACGATGTGTGGGATCTAATTCTTAAACCAAAAGGGTTTAACATAATTAGAACCAAATGGGTATTCAGAAACAAACTAAATGAACAAGGAGACGTGTCAGAAAAAAAGCACGACTAGTGGAACAAGTTTATAGTCAGCACGAGAAGATAGACTATATAGAAACCTTTTCTCCAATCTCCAGGTTAGAATCTATCAGACATTTAATTTCTTTTGTAGTAAATAATGACATCACTCTTTATAAAATGGATGTTAAAAGTGTGTTTTTAAATGGTTACATTGATGAAGAAGTTTATCTGCACCAACCCCCTGGTTTTGAAAATTCAAAACATCCAGATTATATCTATAAACTTAAGAAATCGTTATATGGTCTGAAGCAAGCTCCCAGAGCTTGGTATGAAAGACTAAGTAACTTTCTCTTAGAAAATAATTTTACCAGAGGGAAGGTGGACACTACTTTATTCAGTAAACTATTTAAAAAAGACATTCTGGTTTGTCAAATTTATGTTGATGATATTATTTTTGGATCTACTAAAGCCTCTTTAGGAAGAGAAATTGCTAAGTCTATGCAGGCAGAATTTGAAATGAGTTTGATGGGAGAACTCAAGTTCTTTTTGGGTATCAAAATCAATCAAACTCCAGAAGGAACCTGCATACATCAAATTAAGTATGTCAAAGAACTTCTGAAAAAATTTGACTTGTCAGAATGTAAGCCAGCCAAAACTCCTATTCATCCCACATGCATTTTGGAAAAGGAAGAGATAAGTAAGAAGGTAGAATAGAAGATCTACAGAGGTATGATTGGTTCTCTCTTATATTTAATAGCTTCAAGACCTGATATTCTGTATAGTGTGTGCGTATGGTAGATTCCAATCAGATCCTAGAGAATCTCACTTAACAGCTGTTAAGTGAATTTTCAAGTATATGAAAGGTACTACTAATCTTGGTCTTTGTTATAGAAAAACCAAAGAATACAAATTAGTAGGGTACTGTAATGCTGAATTCGCTGGAGACAGGATAGAAAGGAAAAGTACTTTTGGAAGCTGCCAATTTCTGGGAGATAATCTAATCTCGTGTTCCAGCAAGAGGCAATCGACCGTTGTATTATCAACTGCTGAAGCTGAATATATATCAGCAGCTAGATGCAACACACAAATGCTCTGGATGAAAAGCCAACTTGAAGACTTTAACATATATGAGAGATCTATCTAAGAAAATCTGAATGTTCTCCAAACGGTTCATTTCAAAGATAGAAGCTTGCAGTTCACAATATCAACATTTGTCAACTCCACGCAAGCAAAACAGGAACAAACTCTGTTGAGGACAGAAGTGGACGCATCAAAAATCTTTTTCTCCAAAACTCTGATCAAAACAATCTTCATAGAAGTATTTCTTCTCTATCTGAGTATCCAACTCAGGGGGAGACATTAAATTCTTTATGTTCCTTAAGTTTCTATCAAAATATCCAAGTTTTTGTCATCATCATAAAGGGGGAAGATTGTTAGTATATAGTTTGATTCTACAACCCTTGTAAGAGTTTTGATGATAACAAACACTCAAAGAACAATTATGCTCCCTCAATAAGTATTTTGTTTTGCAGAGAAGTTCTGATAGAAGAAGCACAAAAGATGAGTTGGATCGCTGTTTAAACTCTAATTCAACACATCTTATATAGAAAGCAATTTTCATAACACGCTTATGTAGAGAAGTTCTCAAGCTACAAATTCTGAGTGCACTAAACGCTGCGAACATGAACTTCGTTACTCTGATTCATATAGTCTAGAAAGAAGTAAAGGAGTCCCAATGGTAAAATTCATCTTATGAAGCATTTTGAAGTAAGCATGTTCTGAAGCGTTACATTTTATTTATGGCTATTCAAAAGTAACGGCTGAAAGAGGACAAGAATCTCTATGTTTGGAAAGTTCATTAATTACTATTTATCAACATTCCAAAAGCTCCTCACATACGTTGCCTATATATATAAGACTTGAAGGAGAAATCGTTTACGATTTAACTGTGCACTACAAATGAGATATTTTCATCACCTTCATCTTACAAAAATTCATATGTGTAAAACATCACTTGTGTGATACTGTCTTGTTAGAAAACACATATTGTACACGCTTTCAAATATTGTATTATGTAATACCTTGATAAAACTGGGTTGTGGTTTAAACTCAAGAAGACGTTGAATGTTGTCATCGTATATGTGTAATGAAGTTTGATTAGTGGATTAAGACCTCGTTGAGAGAGGCAAAATCACCTTGGCGGGTGGACTGGAGTAGTTTGAGTTCAAGCGAGCCAGGATAACTAACGTGTCTTTTACTTTAAGTTTTAAAAATCCTAATTCAAACCCCCCTTCTTGTATTGTTCCATTCTTAAATTTCATCATTCCACACGCTTGAGCATCCCACTTTTTCCCTATAAATGGAGGATCATGCCTCATTCATTTTCTCAAGCTTGAAGAGCCAAAATCACTCTGTCAAACTCCCTCCATAACACCCTTTTTTGAGATTTCAAATTCCAAAATTCTCCACTTCTCAATTTAATTTCTTCATTGATCTTTCATCCTTGAACTTCCCTGAAGCTAACAGAAGAAGAATCAAGCCTTGAAGTGCCCAGAATCATGCTAGCCAATTCCATTTACAGAGCAACTTCATCTGACTTCGTTCAGGTAGTTTAAGGCATCAAATCTTCTAACTCAAATTACTGGAATGGTCTATGATGGTCACTGATAATTTCTATTAACTCAATTTTGATGAATCAATGCGTTTGATACTTCTGTTATCGATTTCAAAATTTTCAAAACATCTCTGATTTTTTTCAAATCGAGTAAGCTGTGTTTTTATATAAATTTGGCGCGAGGATATAGTTGTTATCGTCTTGAAGAGATGCGTCTAATGATACCACTATAAGCGTATAAATTTACAGATTTAAGGATCATGATTTCGCCCTAGTTGTAAGGTAGTTAGAGGTTGAAGATGACCTACATGGCCTCTTCAACCAATGAAAGCGTGACAATTGAAATATTGTGATTCGCCTGACTTTCATGACTTTAGTGCAAGTTTGTTGACCAGGGATCACCATACATCTCTGTTTCTAAGCCACTTGATGTGCCTGCGTGTTTTAGTGAATTGGACCTGACACCTCACATTATTTCTGATTTATTTATTTTTATAAAATTTGTTTAAATTTCAAAAATTCATAACTCTTTTATTTTTTATCCAAAAATTATAAAAAAATATACAAAAATACTTTGAATTAGTTCTGACTTTGTGAATATTTTTTCATATTTTTATTTAAGATTTTATATTTTTCATAATTTTTGCTTTGTTTGCTTTATTTTAATTATTTAAAAAATACTTTTTGTCGTTTTTAAATTCTGAAACTTTTTATAAAAATCATTTTCATTGTTTCTGACTTTCTGATTTTTTTTTTAGAATTTTATTCTGATTTTACTATTTTTGATCTTTTTTTCACTTATTTGAGCAATTTAAATTAGTTTTAAAATAGTTTCTGTATTTAAAAATTACCAAAAAAATTCATAAAAATATCTGAGTTCATTTCTGATTTTTCTATGGTCTCACTTAATTTTTCTTGACTGTTTTGAATATAGTTGTTATTTTTTCCCTTATTTCCATATTAAAAAAACCATTTAAAAAACCATTTTCTTTTATTTTAAATACTATTTTATTTTTGTACATATTCTGGCTATTTTAACTTTTGATCATGGCTTTTACTAACATCATTGGGAATTGGGTGTTGAGTTTAATTCCACCAAAATGGAAGAATGATTTTAGTGATAGTTTGATTAAATTTTTTATTTCAAATATTATCCCTCCCCTCTTCATCTCATCCTCTTCTTATTGTTTCACATGTTGTTAGAGGATGATATGCATATCATCTTTCCAAACATATGACACATAAATTTCTATTAACCGGCCTCAAAATATGTGTGACTTCTATATAAGTTCACTTACGATTGTTTAACATAGAGCTAAATTTTGTCCCAATTCGAGAAATGACCATTCGTGGCCAAAACCCATGTTTGTAAGCCCAAGTATGTTAATTTGAATCCTTTGATCCAATAACCTTGAGATTTATTGTTAGTAGGCTTTGGTCTTATCAATCCTCCAATGAATCTTCATAAGCTTTGGTCAAAGTGAATCACTTAAACATTGTTGATCATTTATGGTTGCCTTGAGAATTTTAAATGAATGATATACTTGACAAAAAGAAAATGAAACTTGTTGTTGAGAGGCTTTGGTTTTATCAATCCTCTAATGAGTTACAAATTTAACTTTCAAGATGGTCATTCAACTAACCTCTAATTTCTAACAATTGACTTTATTTTGTGCTTTTGCTTTATGCTTTTACTTTAAGCACATTTATTTTAGCATTTACATTTCATATCATTTTCATCTTTTCTCATTTGAGCATTTACTTTTATGTCATATTTATTTTTCTCCCTTGAGCTTTTCATTTCTTTTTGAAGATATCTAATAATCAACTTGAACAATAAAAAACTTTAATGTTACTTGGACTATTTGGTTACTATCCTTGGAATTATGGAGTGATGGACTTCTTGGATTTAGGATTAGAGACCTTGACCTACCTTGAGACCTTGTTACCTCAATTTTTATTTGGTTTGGAGCTCTTGGGGTTTACCCCAATACATTAGGTTATTTGTTTACTTTGTGTGCGGGTTATTGTGATTACATGCTTTGTCTGTGATCGGGAATTCGTCTGTATACAGTCGTTACTCTGCCCAATTTTTGTGAAGACTTAATGCAATTAAATCTTGGTTTTCTTAAGAGGTTTATTATCTTTTCTTGTTTTGTTTAAAATCCAAAGTATTATAATTCTACATTGACTCATTGTGTCAAGTGTTGGCTTCTTGTTGGTTAGACGATTCTTTTCCTTACCTTTTACCTTATGCTTTAGGATAGTCCCTTCACCTCCTCCCATCTTCTTTAATTTCAAAAATCTCCTCCCTTACTTTTCAAAACTCTTCTTGTTTCTTAAACTTGAACCACTTTCAAAATAAACTTGGACTTAAGTCCATGCATTTTCAAAAACATTTTCTTAATTAAACTTTAATCAACTTAACAATACCTTGACATTTTTGTGAGAAGACTAAAAGTCAATTAATCTCATTTAAACAATTTTTGCTATTTTGGCTTTTATCCTTAAAAGTTTCTCAAAATATTAGACTCTTGTCAATCCTTGTAGTGATGCGAGCTATTATACTTCTAAGATATGTAGTAAACTGAGATATTTTCCACTTGGGTGTTGAGTGAAGCTTTGTTGATTTTAAAATCCAAGCCATATCCTCCACTTTGAGATGATGTAAATTCTCCTTTCTCATAATCGTGGGTAGTAAGTATGTTTTCCACTCGGATAAGGCGATGATGTCTCATCTCTTAAAATTAACCAACACACTTGTGTTTTAAAATTTTCAAAGGTGAACTACGAGTACCCTGATCCCCTATTGCATGGAAGATGGTACGTAGGCACTAAATATTCGCAACCGCGGCGGGTGAAAAAATCATAAAAAATACTTCTTTTCTCATCTCTACAATCTATTTTTGTATACAACATTTATAGCCAAAATACAAAGATTTTTAAAGAGGTTCCTTTAGAGTACCGTAGATGTTTAGGGTGCTAATACCTTCCCTTTGCATAACCAACCCCTGAACTTAGATTCTCTCCCCCTCTTTTTGTGTTATTCGCTCTTTTCCCATTTACTTTGGAAACAATAAAGCGCGGTGGAGATTTTTAATTTGATCTGTGTGAGTCAAGTCAATCCAATGGCTTAGTCTTAACATTTCTACCGCTACAGAAAAAATGGCGACTTCACTGGGGAAAGATTGACCTATTACGGGTCTATCCCTAAGAGGGTTAAGCCTATCTTTGTTTGTTTGTGTATGTGCTATTATTATTTGTATATTATATGTTGTATATATGTTTTTCTGGATTTTCCTAGTTTTCAGGGTGCTTGGTGATTTCTCATAAGTCCTATACATGGACTTGGGCAAACTTAAGATAGGACGGGTGATATAGTCATGTTGACTTTGATGGAGTAATCTCAAAAAAGGAGACATGAGATCCCCCACTCAGTGGAGGCCGCTTTGACTGTAGTGTCGTTTACCGAGTAATTTGGAAGATGTGCTGCTTTCGACCTGAGATCCTGCTGAAACTGAGGATCATAAAACCTTTAACCCATATTTTCCTTTTAGGTGTAGTAAGGAAGCTATGACGGAGTAATCCAGAAATGGTTGTCACGCGATACTACGATTGGACGAGTTTTTCCTGAGAATATTGCAAATTACTTAGTCAATCAAGACGTTGGTAATATCCGAAGGAAGGATGTAGACTCTGGGAACTTCTTAGAACCTTAATCGGCAGGTGATAAACTTTTAGATCATACCTTGTGGGTAGTACCTATGACCTCATGCTCGTGACGTTGAACTTATGAACCCTATGTTTGTGATGTTTTGTGTGATTGTTGCATCATGCATTCATTCACCCATGAGCATCCTTTAAAATATGATGTTTCAAGGGACTTAAAGTTGACTCTTTGTGAATATCTCAAGTACTTTTTGACTATGGATTCTGGAAAAAGAAAGACAAATAATTACAATTTCAAAGATCCTAAGATAGATAAGTTGTTGAGTCTTGTAGGTGTTTAGGTATTGGCTTGCATTTTTGGTAAAACCCAAGTGTATGTGTGAATGTCATGACTGATGTCATAACATTCTAGTTTAGTGTGTACTGACTCATTAGGTACCTTTGCAGAAAAATATTGTAATTCAAGTACTGATGTTTATAAGTGTGTATCTGAGCATTTTTCAAAATGATCACATTTTGCTAAATCAGTAGACAGGTTTTCTCAGATGTCATAACAGATGTTATGACATCCTGTTCTGAACTAACAGGTTTACAGGTTGGATAAGTCTGAGTTTTTTCAGGAAAATAACTCAGTCTTTCCTGAACAGAATCCTGCGTTTTCTGAGGGGTAACCTAGCTCAACCCTAACCTGGTTAATAAAGTCCTGTGACCTGGTCTTTAGGTCAAACGGAATTAACTCTAGGTTTTTGTGGAAACCCTAACTGAAGTTGCAGCTGCTATATATTCAACAGAGTTGCTGTTTTGCAAGACACACATAATGTAATATTGGGGGTGTTCTATTAGGTAAACCTGTCGGTCTGTGGCAAGGTTACCATGTGTGTAACTCGATACCTGTAGGTAAGAGTTTGAGTGTTCTTGGACGAAGCTGTGAAGCAAGTCTAAGTATTTTTGCATTACTTCATATTCATTGTAATGTAGGAAACCAAGTGGGAGGGCACTACTTCTTGAGTAGGAGTAAGACTTCTGTTGTTGCGACAATAGGAATGGAAACTGGTAGGTTTCTATCTAGGAGTTCCTAGGTATAGGTTGCACTGGGTAAATGATTAAGTGAGGGATGGGAACTTGTGAAGTTTAGTCCTGAATTAATATTGCTGATAGTGGATCTTCTTCCTGGCTTGGTATGCCCCCAGAGTAGGTGTGTTTTACCGAACTGGGTCAACAACTTATTTGTGTTTTTACCTTCAACACTTTATAATTCTGTCTGTTATATATCAAGGTAAAACTGTAATGTTGTAACAGATGATGTCTCAGAACATGTTAAGACATCATGCTGATATCTGTGCAGGAGAAACATAACTGTGAAGGTTGTTTGCTCTCTGCTGATCATGTGCAACAGATGAACAGAACTAGGTACATCGAGTGTTCTATCCTCTGCACCTTCAAAGTATATCTGGCGCAGCTTGGATAAAACTGTGCTTCTGGTATTCTTTAGTACTGAATCACGAAAAATTGGGTATCTACCTTGCAGTGTATTTATTATGTCATATCAGATGTCTAGACATTAAGTATAACATCTGAAGACTGGCATACACCAGAATTTCAATTGGTATCAGAGCAGGCATCCTGTTCTGTTTCTGGATGAGATCCATGGGTGATACTTTCTGGTATCTGCAAGGTCAATCTTAGTACTGGAGATTGTAACCTGGAAAGGTTTGTTATTTCCCTGAATGGTCCCTTAAAGTGGGAGGATGGACTATTCATGACAGGAACTGTGTGTACCTGTCTTTGGTGATTGGCATTTGGCCTGGTTGTGTGGTAGCTGCTCTAGGTTTGATTTATTTTCAAACCTAGGATTTGTGTACGCCTAAAGTGTGTGTGCAAAGATTGAGTTGTATTATGTTCTTCCGCTGTGTAATACTTGGCAAAACTCAAGCTCTGATGTGTTTCCCCTCTTGTGGATTGAAGGCTACTGTATTCAAGAATTCAATATAAGCTATTGAAGATGTCACAGATACTTGAGTCCTCTCAAGTCCACTCATGAAGACGTTCTTCGTTCAGGATGGTAAGAATCACATAATCACGGATTAGTGTTATACGAAGACCTTGAAGAATTTCAAGGAGGGCCTTGTTCCAAGGTGATGGAACTGATGTTCTATGTGATGGTGGAACAAGTATGCAGCTACTAGTTGAAGAGCATATGTTTTGGGTGTCAAACAAAGGGATACTTTTGTTTGGAACCTACTCCTGACCTGGAAGAGGAGACATCTGTGTGTGCAAAGTTGACAATGGTAGAGTCAACTATGTTTGTGTGCTCCCGAAGGTTACTTTTAGGAGTCAGAACTCTAGAAGTGAAGCTGGTTGAGATGTGACATTGATCAGGGCTGAGCAGTTGTTCCCTGGAGTACTATGGTGTGAAGAAAGACAAGCTCATTGGTTAATAAAAGTCAATGATGGTGTAGCATTATTGCTCCTTCATAGAAGTAGATTGGGATCATGAATCTTGTCATTTAAACATCATGATTAGAAGTGGTAGATCTTTCAAGATGTGAGAATATGAAGACTCAGAATTTGGTTAAGGTAGTATGTTCTGGCAATACATATCTGCTGATGATTGGTGTTGTTGTCTTCTCTGAAGTACTTAAGGTCAGCTGAAGTCTGATTGGTGTGATTGGAGTATGAACAGGTATAATTCTTGGAGTTACTTGAATCTGGTAGGGATGTCATATGTCATGTCGAGACATTTGTGTACAATGCATGGATATTTTGTGTGAAGCTTCCATGATTGGTAGTTTGAGGGGGAGATTTGGTTAACCTCCTCACATTAGTTCAGCCTGGTGTTTAGCTGGCTGTTGACCTATGTCACATGGGTTCTGGGTGTTGTGTGACATTTTTGCAAGGAAGGATTCATCTCTCTCATTCCTAAGGATGAATCTGATCTGGTAGGACTTTCAAATCTGTTGAGGTGAGTAGAGTTTGTTCAGAGAAAATTCTATTTACTTAAGTCAAGGGTGGCAACCTAGATATCTCAACTCTTTGGTCTCTCAAAGAAAGTGCTTGCAAGAAGAAGATATTAACACACGAAGAGTATGTCAAAGTATTCAAATGGTGAAAGTATCTTACAGGATAATGGGAAGGATTTATGATCAATTGCTATTTGTGACAAGTACAAGTATTTAATTGATTATCCTTGGAGTTCAAGATAACTGATGTTCTTAAAGATGTGGGAACATTCCTTCTTCTAGACCCTGTGAAGAATCACAAGAAGAGTGATGCTTTAGAGCTATCTCTTTGGTGACAGCAAAATCATTTGATCCTTGAAAAGGTTTCCTGGAAACGTGTTCAGACTTGAAGCTACAAGAAGAAGAAGACATCATAATCTTGATGATGGTTACTTGGATCAGTCTGGTTCTGATCTAGGTAAGGAAGTAAATTAGAGAAGGAGCTGAATTCAACAACTAGATGTTATAACATAATGTTGTGACATTTGGTTCAACATCAGATTCTTGGTTGGTGAAGTGGCACATCAACTTAAGATAGGATGATCTACGAAGTTGAAGATTGGATACTTCAAAAAGATCGTCTCTTTGCAGCTCTTTGGAGTTGTTGGGTGGAGAAGATGTTACATGTTCCTGTCTTAATGTATCTAAGCCTTTTGTGATAACTTGTAGCTTGAAGTTCAAATTTCAATTGGAAGATCAGAATATCTTTGGGAGAAGTCTGATAAACATGGAGAAGTCAAAAGGTGGCATTTGATTTTTTTTATATGAGGATTCATGAAGGAGATAATCAAACAGTGGCATTTGGTCTATCTCAGCAGTGGATTCAGAGAATCAAGATAATCAACATGTGGCAGCTGATTATTATCGAGAAAGATTGATTCAGAGTATGAATGCGTTCAACCAATATTGTTGAACAGAGGGTGCGCTCTTGAAGACATGAAGATGCGTCTTATGTTTTCCATTCATCAAGGGGTCTTATTTACTTTGAATCAGAAGTTGTCTTGAAGGTCCAACTGAGTATTGAATGTGACCTACTTGTTTCCATGAGGAGAAGTGATTGTCCCTAACAGGGGGAGTATTGGTTTGTACGAGAAGTCTTCATCAAACTCGTAGGATATAAAGTGTGGCACTTTATTAACTATTGGGATGATGTGTTCAAGACTGAAGAGGACTATGTCTGACCGAATGTCATCACATTGCCTAATGACATTGTTCCTAATTTCCTCTAAAACTACAGACAGGAGGAAAATTGGATGAAGTGTGGATTATTATTAATAAACCCATGTGTGTACAGTTGTATGACTCAGAGGGAGTAACCATCCTCTTTGTGAAAATGGAATGGTTTCAAGCTGCTAATATGAAAATAGCAGAATGTATGACGACATAGGATTTGAGCATGTTTTCATCTGCTAAGAAAACAGGGCGGTTGTGTCTCATTATGAAGCAGTTTAGTGAGCTGGAATGTTTAGGTGATAACTTGTCATCTAATAAAGGTATTATATAACTGAGGCAGAGTGTAATATGCCAACGATGTTTCTTGGAAAGGGGATCCTAAGACAAGTACATAAAGGGAGTAGTCTGTTCTAAAAGACAAATGTCTGTCTTAAAAGGGCAAGACATACTTCATCCTGATATGGTCAAAGGGTCAAACCCAAGGGTAGGTACCTGCATTAAAACCAGTCCTAGGGTACTGAAACTATCAGAGTAAAGTACCAAGGTCGTTACTATCTATGCCAAAGTTGCATTATTTATGAAGACTCTCTCTATTCTTTCTCTTCATCAGAGGGTTTCAGCAATATGAAGTTTGTTAGCATCTAGGAAAATTGTGCATGGGTATGGATCTGTATGGGCAGTCTTTGTCAAATTCTGGCTAAAGAGGGGGAGAATATTTTGGTACTTAATATGTACTTGCTCAATTAGACATTCTATTTTTCTGCAGTCATTTATTTCTGCTGCTATCTATCTCTGATTGCTTAGGGTCTTTAGCCAAAAATCTGCCAAAGGGGGAGTTTGTAGGTGTTTAGGTATTGGCTTGCATTTTTGGTAAAACCCAAGTGTATGTGTGAATGTCATGACTGATGTCATAACATTCTAGTTTAGTGTGTACTGACTCATTAGGTACCTTTGCAGAAAAATATTGTAATTCAAGTACTGATGTTTATAAGTGTGTATCTGAGCATTTTGCAAAATGATCACATTTTGCTAAATCAGTAGACAGGTTTTCTCAGATGTCATAACAGATGTTATGACATCCTGTTCTGAACTAACAGGTTTGCAGGTTGGATAAGTCTGAGTTTTTTCAGGAAAATAACTCAGTCTTTCCTGAACAGAATCCTGCGTTTTCTGAGGGGTAACCTAGCTCAACCCTAACCTGGTTAATAAAGTCCTGTGACCTGGTCTTTAGGTCAAACGGAATTAACCCTAGGTTTTTGTGGAAACCCTAACTGAAGTTGCAGCTGCTATATATTCAACAGAGCTGCTGTTTTGCAAGACACACATAATGTAATATTGGGGGTGTTCTATTAGGTAAACCTGTCGGTCTGTGGCAAGGTTACCATGTGTGTAACTCGATACCTGTAGGTAAGAGTTTGAGTGTTCTTGGACGAAGCTGTGAAGCAAGTCTAAGTATTTTTGCATTACTTCATATTCATTGTAATGTAGGAAACCAAGTGGGAGGGCACTACTTCTTGAGTAGGAGTAAGACTTCTGTTGTTGCGACAATAGGAATGGAAACTGGTAGGTTTCTATCTAGGAGTTCCTAGGTATAGGTTGCACTGGGTAAATGATTAAGTGAGGGATGGGAACTTGTGAAGTTTAGTCCTGAATTAATATTGCTGATAGTGGATCTTCTTCCTGGCTTGGTATGCCCCCAGAGTAGGTGTGTTTCACCGAACTGGGTCAACAACTGATTTGTGTTTTTACCTTCAACACTTTATAATTTTGTCTGTTATATATCAAGGTAAAACTGTAATGTTGTAACAGATGATGTCTCAGAACATGTTAAGACATCATGCTGATATCTGTGCAGGAGAAACAGAACTGTGAAGGTTGTTTGCTCTCTGCTGATCATGTGCAACAGATGAACAGAACTAGGTACATCGTGTGTTCTATCCTCTGCACCTTCAAAGTATATCTGGCGCAGCTTGGATAAAACTGTGCTTCTGGTATTCTTTAGTACTGAATCACGAAAAATTGGGTATCTACCTTGCAGTGTATTTATTATGTCATATCAGATGTCTAGACATTAAGTATAACATCTGAAGACTGGCATACACCAGAATTTCAAGTCTGATTCTCGGGATCGAGAGTTCTATAGATTTTTGGAGGAAGTATGGGTCCATCATTTCTCTTATGAAGCTCAAGATGAAGGAGGGTATTCTCTCAACTTTGGTCCAGTTCTATGATCCCATGTGTCAATTCTTTACTTTCCCTTATTATCAATAGATTCATACATTGGAAAAGTATTCTTATCTATTGGGTTTACCTATTATCGATTATGTTCCTTTTACTGGTTTGGAGGGGGATCCAAAATCTCATGAGATTTCTACTTTGATCCATTTTGGGTTAGAGGATTACCCGCTCATTTCTTATTAGAGGATTAGAGGATTACCCGCTCAGTTCTTATTGGAGAAAGCTCGCTACTTTGCTAGGATGAAGAGTATGGTTGCTTTTGAGGCCATCTTTGCTCTACTTGCTTATGGATTGTTCTTATTTCCCAATGTTGACAAGTTTGTGGATATCAATGCCATTAGGATCTTTAGTATTGGGCAGTCCTTACATTATTGAGTGATTCCTATTACTCTATTCATCTTCGGGATTCTTACCATGGATGGATGATCATTTGTTACACGCCTTTGTTGTATCAGTGGTTTATTTCTCACTTGGCTCAGTCTGATGCTTTCTGGGATGTCAGGAAGGAACCTTGTTGGGCTCTGAAGATTATGGCCCTCACTCATTTAGATATTGTTTGGTACCATCAGGCTTACCATGATGTAGAGATTGTTGATAGTTGTGGTAGTTTCCCCAATGTACCTCTTCTTGGTACAAAGGGAGGAATTAACTGCAATCCCGTTCTTGCACGACGACAACTTGGATATCCGATGAGGGATAAGCCAAATAGTATATGTCTTAGTGGTTTCTTCCTTAAAGAGGGAGAGGTTCATAAGGAAGCTAAAGAGGAGATTGTGAAGGCTTGACGTCACATTCACAGGAAGAGCACGAAGGACTTGGGACCTAGAGGGGTTGTTTCTTTGGAGTCTTATCTACAGTGGGTACAAACAAGAGCCATCTTTTTGAAGATTCCGTATTCCCGTGAAGCACCCATGCCTGATATGTTTGTAAAGACCACTCTTCCACTATTAGATGATGTGGAAGAACTTCAGCTTGCCCTAGTCAGTATGCAGCAGGAAAAGGAAGCTTGGAAGAATAAGTGCCAGACTTTAGAGGTGTCCTACCGAGCAGACTTGAAAGAGAAAGATGACTTGATCGATATTATTGAGAGTTATGTTGTAGTGACGAAGGAGAGGTAAGAGGATTTATTTTCCTCTAGAGCTCAATCAGGACCTAGTTGCTCACTTCCTGACTCTGGTGATTCGAAAGAGGTCGCCAATAGGTATGCAGAAGAGAACAAGTGGTTAAAAGCTCAGATTGCAAGACTCACGGGGAAGTGTCAGTGTGTGGAGTGATCTTCATCAGCTTAGCTTTCTTAGGATCTTAGATTCTTATCTTATCTTGTACTTGGGATCATTGAAACTTGTACTAAAAGTTGTAATCCGTTTTGAAGATATTATAATGAGACTTTCAATATTTCAAATATGTTAGTACTTTAATATTTGCAAATTATCTATAAAACTTTGAGTTCCTTGAAGTATTAATAATAAAATAAATCATGTGCATTGCATATCACGTATCATATTATACATACTTCTTGCATTTCTGTTTATATCAAGGTGTCTTACTGTGCTTCTTTACTTCATTCAGCAAGTTGTCTCACCAGTACAATACTCGTGCCAATTTCAGAAGGAAGATGGATAATCTAGAATAAGAGAATTGCGAGTTACGCGAAAAAGTTACTGCTGTGAAGGCCGGTATGTCCAATCTCACTGCTTTGATGGAATCATTGGTGGTTGCTCAGAATCAGCCACCACTTCCTTAACCTCAATAGACAACGGTTACTTCTGAAGCTCCGACATTTCTTATTTCTGTTACTCTAGTTACTTTCGTTCATAATCGTATGCCTCAGGGTTATCCGTGGGGAATTCCAGAGAACTTCATGCCAGAAGGTTACAATCTTGACACTCAAGCTGCTCCATTTGTGCAAGCTACTGCTACTCCTGCACCATATATGGTGCATATTACTCCTGCTGCTAGAAATGAGATTCACTATGTCTCACCTCCTTCGTGAATGTTGTGCCATTTATGAATGATGAAATTTATCGTCATGTTCCTCCCTCAAGTGAAATCTTAGGTGTCTATAATCGAATGGGCGATTTTCAGGATCAGTTTGATAAGATGCAGAAAGAGTTGAAGGCCCTCAGAGGAAAAGAATTGTTTGGGCAGAATGTGAATGATCTGTGTTTGGTACCAAATGTGAAAATACATGCAAAGTTCAAAGTACCGGAATTTGACAAGTACAAGGGAAATAATTATCCTTGTTCTTACCTAGTGATGTATGTGAGAAGGATATCCACTCACACCAATGATCAACGCCTATTAATTCACTTTTTTCAAGACAGTTTGACTGGTGCAACATTGAAATGGTACATGAGCCTGGATAGTGCCAATGTTCATACTTTCAATGACCTGGGTGAAGCATTTATTAGATAGTACAAATATAATATGGACATGGAACCTGATCGTGATCAACTCAGGGTAATGGTCCAGAAAGACAAAGAGTCATTTATCGAATATGTAAAGAGATGTCGTGAAGTAGCCGCCCAAGTGATCCCTTCAATTGAAGAAAAAGAGATGACGAAGATTTTTCTGAAGACTCTAGGTGCTTTCTATTACGAAAGAATGGTGGCAAGTGCGCCAAGTGATTTTACCGAAATGGTAGGCATGGGTGTCTGTTTGGAAGAAGTTGTAAGATAGGGTTAATCCTCCTAGAAGAAATCATCAGCGCCACCAACAGGTCGCTTCGGTAATGTAGCGGTTGAAATGTTTTAAGACTAAGCCATTGGATTGACTTGACTTATACAAATCAAAATCAAAATCGCCACCGCGCTTTATTGTTTCCAAAGGAATGGTAAAAGAGCGAATAACCCAAAAATAAGGGGAAAGATTCAAGGTAAGGGGTTTGGTTATGCAAAGGGAAGGTATTAGCACCCTAAACATCTATGGTACTCCGCAAGAACCTCTTTGTAAAATCTGTATATTTGGCTATGAAAAATGTTGTATAAAAATGGATGGTGGAGGTGAGAAAATAAATATATTTATTTTATAATTTTTTGCACCCGCCGTGGTTGCGAACCTTTAGTGCCTACGTACCACCTTTTCGTGCAATAGGGGATCAGGGTACACGTAGTTCCTCTTTTAAAAATTTAAAACACAAATGTGTTGGTTAATTTTATGAGATAAAACATCATCGTCATTGTCCATGTGGAAAACATACCTACTACCCACAATTATGAGAAAGGAGAATTTGTATCATCTCAAAGTAGAGGATATGGTCTGGATCTGAAAATCAACAATGCCTCACTCAACACCCAAGTGGAAAATATCTCTCTTCACTATATATTGTAGAAGTAAAGTTGTTTGCATCACTACAAGGATTGACAAGAGTTCAATCTTTTGAGAAAAGTTTTAAAGATAAAAGCCGAAGTGGCAAAATGGTTTGAATGAGATTGATTGAATTTTAGTTTTCTCACAAAAATGTCAAAGTATTGTTAAGTTGATTGGAGTTTATTTATGAAAATGTTTTGAAAATGCATGGACATAAGTCCAAGTTTATTATGAAAGTGGTTCAAGTATAAAAAAAACAAGAAGAGTTTTCAAAAGGAGGAAGAAGATTTTTGAAATCAAAGAAGATGGGAGGAGAAGAATGGACTATCCTAAAGCATAAGGTAAAAGCTAGGGATAAGAACCATCTAACCAACAAGAAGCCAATACTTGAAATTATGAGCCAAGATAGAATTCCAATTACTTGGATTGAAAACCAATCAAGCAAAAAATATTGGACCTCTTGAGAGAATGAAACTTCAAGTGTATTAAGTCTTCATAAAAATTAGGCAGAGTAACGGCTGTATACGGGTGAATTCCATATTACAAACAAATGGTGTAATCACAAAATCCTGCACATAAAAACAAACAAGCAACCCAATGTCTTGAGGTAAACTTCAAGAACTCCAGACAAAATAATCAGATAAGATCACAAGGTCTTCCAAGATAGGCCAAGGTTTCTAATCCTAAGTCCAAGAAAAAAGTCCCGTGCTCCATAATGCCAAGGATAGTAACCAAATAGTCCAAGTAACCTTAAAGATTTTTATGGTTTATGTTGATTATTAAGTATCTTAAAAAAAAAAACTCAAGTGAGCAAAGTACAAATGACAAGAAAGTAAATACTCAAATGAGAAAAGATGAAAATGGCATGAAATGTAAATGCTAAAAGTAAATAGTGCATAAGAATAAAAGGGGCATATAATAAAAATAAAGGATAAAGTCAATTATTAGTGATTAGTGGTTAGTTGGATGATCATCTTGAAACTTGCTTTTTGTCAAGTATATCATCCATTTGGAATTCTCACAAGTGCCATTTAATGATCAACGAGGTTTAAGTGATCCGCACTGACCAAAGGTGTTATAGATCCATTAGAGGATTGGTAGAACCAAAGCCTCCACATAATGAATCTCAAGGTTATTGGATCAAAGAGATCAAATTAAAATACTTGGGCTTGTAAACATAAGTTTGGGCCACAAATGATCATTTATTCGAATCGGGACAAAATTTAGGGCTATGTTAAGCAATCGTAAGTGCACTTATATAGAAGTCGCACCTATTTTGAGGTCGGTCAATAGCAATCTATGCACCATTTGTTTTGAGACATGATATAGAGATCATGCTCCAACAACATTTAGTGCAATAAGAAGGGGATGAGATGAAGAGGGATGGGAGAGAGTATAAAAACCACTTTTGAATTAAATTTAATCAAACTATTATTAAAATCATTCATCCATTTTTGTGGAGTTAAACTCAACAACATGGATCCAATAATGTTAATAAAGTTCATGATCCAAAATTTAACCCAAGATCGGCCAAAAAATAGTCACAAAATAATATTACATTTTAATATATACAAAAGGGTTTAAAAATAATGTTTACAAAATAGAAAATAAAGAGAAAAATATCAATTATGTTCAAATTAATCAAGAAATAAAAAGTAAAACCATAGAAAAATCAACAAAAGGCTCAAATAATTTTACAAATATTTTGGTAATTTTTTAAAGTCAGAAACTATTTTTAAAATTAAAAGAAATGGGTAAAATAAACCAAAAATGATAAAAAAAATAGTAAGGTCATAAAGAAAAAAATAAGGTCACCAATATTTGTCATAATATCATTGGATCACTCCATAATTTTTTCAGAATTTAAAAATATTTAAAAGTATTTTTAAACATTTAAAACAATTCAAATAAAGTGTAAATTTATAAAAAAAATACCAAAACACAAAATTAAATTGTTAAAAAATAAAAATCAGAAAGAGAATAATCAAAATATTTTTTCATAATTTTTTCAGATTTTTTGGACTTAAAATGAATTTTATATGATTTTTTGAAATTTAAAACAATTAAAATATAAAAATTAGAAAAGAAAATAAAAGTAAAAATATGTGGACCATTGGATGAGAGTCAAAACGCATTAGTAATCAAATCTGAGGGATCTGGCGCGTTATGCATATCATGGTCATTAGTGAATAAAGTACAGAATCAAATATAAATCAGATTTTAAAAAATAACAAGTGGTGTGCCATCATTGGTTGGAAGATGACACGTAGGTCATCTTCAACCTCCCCTCCAACGTGATTTGCAGGTCTCTCAAACTATAAAATCATAAGCTCAGACCTATATTGTTCGCTTCGTCTCTTCAAGACGAAGACAACCACACCCTCACTCCAAATTTATATAAATTGTAGCTCAAGCAATTTGGAAAGAAAGTTTTGAAAAGGGATTTGAAATTTCATGGTCAAAACCTGTTTCCAGTAAAAGGTAAGTGTTACAACTAGAACTGGGGCAATGAGAGCAACACAATGATATCAAAGTTTTGAAGAATTGATGAAGGAATCTACCTATTGAATTTGAGTTGCAGAGCTCTGAAACTAGACTTCTATGGAGCAGTACGTAATTATATGGTTAGCTTCAGGGAAGATCAAGGAAGGTGAATTGATGGAAAAATTGGATTGAAAAAGGCTCGAGAATGGATTTTAAAGTTACTGAATTATGAGTTATGGAACAAGTTTGGTAGGGTGATTCTGGTTATCCAAGCTTGAGAAAAATGAATGGCATTGCTCATGTATTTATAGGAGAAGCAAATGGGATCAAAAGGAAGAGTGAATGATGCAATTTGGAGGGAATTCGTGTGGGTCTGCATCATGAAGAAAATGTGACTTCTCTTTTGTCAAAACTCATCCAAAATGCGCGTTTTGATGCACTAATCCACTTGGGAAAGTCGGCTAATCATGTTTAGACCCAAAACGCGTGCTAATTTGAGGTTTAGAGGTTGTAACATGAAATTCAAATTCTGACTTGCAATGAAACTTCAATTCCAAGTTACCACTTTTGAAACAATGGAATTCTCTGCTCAAGGGGTCTTAAGGCATGATTCTTGATGCTTTAGAAAGATGAGGTTACAAGCTTTGCAATGGAAAAATAATGGAATCAAATGGATGCTTGAGCTTAAATTTGTGTTGAGTCAAAGTTGGAGAAAAATAGTTGACTTTCCATACTTAGAAATATTTCAAGTTCTTTTTCAAAAATGACCTATAATGTCTTGCATCCAAACATGGCCTTCCACTTGGAATTTGCTCTTGGCCAATAAAGATGGCATGAAGTAGATCTCTTTAATGAAATTTTGAAACTTTAACCATTCAAAATCTCCAAAAATTGAGATAGTTATGAATTGTTGAAGTTGGAAAAAATCATGAAATGACCTATAATCTTTTGCATCCTTAAGGAAACTTCCTTCAATTTTCTCACTTTGCATATAAAAGAAGGCATAAAGTTCACACCTTCAAGATAATTATGGAAAATTAATGGGCTCAAGGTGATAAAAATTGACCAAGTTATTATCATTTGAAGTCACATATGGAAAATTGAGGATTCATCTGGCGGACTTGTAATCTTTCTTCCACATTGAGTCTCTTCCTCCTGACAACTCCTTGAAACTTTTGAAGTGATTTGTTAATAACCCTTTGAAGAGAAATATGTCTTTGGAATCACTCAAAAATACCAAGAGATGAGCAATATATATTCCTTTGAAGTTCAAAACCCTAGCTCCTTAGTCAAGAGAATGCTTTGAGGAACTTTGACAATTTTGAACAAACTTATTGTACCAACACACATGATTTGTAAATAGAAGTTATTGAGGATGATAATGAGAACTCATATCCACCAAAACCACTTCCATATCTTGAACATTGATAGAAATATGCACTTGTGACCAAATGGAATAAAATCTTGTCCAACCATGACAACTTCTCCAATCAATCCCTTGTGCTTTTCAACCAAATTTGATAACCTTGAAATGTGCTGAACCAAAACAACCTTGCCATGCCAACTCTTACAAAACCAAGCCAATGGTGAGGTTTGAACTTCTTAAGCTTTATTTACTAGGGCATGGAAATAAACTTATGAACCCATGGGGTAACTTGTTAAATCCCATTGCCTTTACCTACATGGATAACAAGCAAGACAAACCAACATTGCATTTTATTTAGTTGAAAGAAGAAATCAAGACAAAAACAATATTCATGATCACAAAAGAGCATAAGTCAAGGTGCTTGGGGATTCCTCAAAAGGGAAAAGCTACATATAGGGATGGGAACCAAGAATCCTAGTGTGATCTTGTTGTGAATGAATCAACATGTATAATGAAGGGATCTTAGGGGCAAAAATTGGGGTACAACAGGTAACTCCAGTTGTCAATACGTCTCCAACCATAGTGGCTTATCAAAGACCAGACCCTCAGGGAAATCAAGGGCAGAATCGGAAGAGAGAGCCTTTTGACTCTATCCCCATGAGCTATGCAGAGTTACTCCCAGCATTGATTCAGAAAAAAGTTGGTCCAGACCAGGCCAGCCCCCGCTATATCATCACCTTTGCCTTGGTATTATAAGGCAAATCAGACGTGTGCTTTTCATCAGGGAGCACCAAGGCGCAATGTGGAAAACTGTTATCCTCTGAAATCGGAGGTACACAAAATTGTGAGATCAGGCCGTTTGTCCTTTAGAGATGTCGACCCTAATGTAAAAGATAATCCTTTTCTAAAGCATGGAGGAGCAAATGCTATTAACATGGTTGCTGGTTGTCCACGGGATTTCTGGATCTTTGACATCAACTTGGTTAGGGTAGATTTGGTAAAGATGCATGCTGACATCTGTGAGTTTAGTTATTATACGCATGACCATGCTGGTTGTGGTATTTGTAGTACGAATATACAAGGGTGTGATAAGATAAAGGCTGATTTACAGAAAATGATGGATGAAGGCCTCATTCATATAATCCGGCCTAGGGCAGAATACGAGGAAGAAGTGAACATGGTCTTTGGATGTCCTGGAGAATTCCAGATCTTTGACGTGTAACATATAAATTATGATTTGGTGCAACTGCACGCCACCTTCTTCCACATGGAAGGTCAAGTAGAACACCACTATGGATCTTGTCGGGTTTGCTACAGAGACTCTCGTGGTTGTTCCATTGTGAGAAGGGGTATTCAATTGTTATTAGATAATGGTACTATCAAGTTTTTAGGCCATAGAGATGATTACAATGTGATTCATGTGATTGAATATTACTTAGCTAAGACTGTGTCGGATGATGAATATGCTTTTGTGGATGAATTATTTTCCTCAGATGAAGATATATTCTCCAGCAATGATTCCGTGATAACCAAATATTTTGAAGAAGGGTGAATGTTATTGTGCCTTGTTTCAGTGATCCCGCCCCTATCGAGATTGAATACTGTAGCAAGCCAGTTGTTGCTCCAGTAGTGATTTGCTTGCTGGATCCTGTTCCTTACAAATCAGACAAAGTTGTATCGTACAAATACAATGCTACAATCTTGAAGGATGGTGTTGAAGTTCCCATCCAACCTTTGCCTGATGTCGAGAATATTGCCGAAGCCAGCCGAGTGACCCGTAGTGGCGTGTTTTTGCACCGGTTATTCGAGGAAGTGTTGGTATTGAGAAGAAGGTTGTTGAAAGTGTTGAAACTAAGAAAGTAGTAGGGGAGTCCAATGGTGATACTATGGAAATAGATGTGGATGATATATTGAAGATTATCAAGATGAGCGACTGCAGGATCATAGATCAATTGTTGCAGACTCCTTCAAAGATATATATTCTAGCTTTGCTGATGAACTCTTCTGCCCATAGAGAATCTTTAATGAGAGTGTTAGATCAAGCCTTCATGGAAAGTGATATGTCGTTGGACCAATTCAGCAGTGTGGTAGGGAATATTACATCCTGTAATAACCTAAGCTTCTGTGATGATGAATTTCCTGACGAGTGAAGGAATCACAATTTAGCTCTCCATATATCTATGAACTGTAAGAACGATTCATTATCAAATATGCTGATTGATAACAGTTCCTCCTTAAATTTCATACTGAGGAGCACACTGATGAAGCTGAAGTACCAAGGAGCTCCCATGGTCCCAAGTGGCATAATTGTAAAAGATTTCGATGGATCAAGGAAATCTGTTATTGGGGAAGTGGATCTACCTATTCACAAAGCCCCACACTTGTTTCAGATTACTTTCCAAGTTATGGACATTGTGCCCACTTACAGTTGTTTACTGGTACCACCATGGATACACGAGACATGGGTTGTCACTTCCACTTTGCACCAAAAGTTGAAGTTCGTGCGTGAAGGAAAAGTGGTTATCATAAATGGAGAGCAAGCATTGTTAATATCTCATTTATCCTTTTTCAGTGTTGTGGAAGCGGATGAAGTTGCTGTTGGAACTTAGTTCCAAGGTTTATCTGTTGATAATGTAAGGGAGAATGAGAATTCTATGGCTTCATCCAAAGATGCCTAGCAGGTTGTGCATAATGGCCCTAGTAAATTATGGGGACATATTGTTGATCCGCCGATGAACAAGAATAAAGATGGTTTTGGATTTGATGCGAAGAATGATAAAGGTTAGAACATGAAACCAAAGTTTGTGTTGGGCAGGTATCAGGATATATTTCCACAGCGGAGGTTATCTTCATCCAACTGTTTCTAGGATCAATGCTATTGTGGAGGATGAAGAAGAGCAGGAAATGCCTAACTATGTGACACATGGAGTCAGAGTCTAGAACTGCATCACTATTAATGTTCCCTATTGCATCCATGTCTCAAAGTAATTTGTTTTTGTTAATCTTTGCAAAAGACTTTCACTCTGCCCAAGGTGAAAGTTGATATTGTATGGGCTTATATATTTGCTTTGATCATTAAAATCATTAATAAAAGTTGTCTTTGATTCCCAAATTGTGTTTTTATTTTTTGCTTTTTCTTGGAAAAATAGTAATCAGAAAAAACCCTTTTGGAATAAATAATAACTATAAATAAATCCGTATAATCATTTGATATATGTGTCAGTTTCTAAAAGCAATCATAAATCATATGTGCAGATTAATTAAAAAACCTGTTGAAGACAATGACCTTGCACCCTCTCCCAACTTTGAATATCCAGTGTATGTAGCCGAAGAAGAAGAATATGATGAAATTCCAGAAGAGGTTTCACGGTTGCTCGAGCACGAGGATAATGTCATTCGGTCGTATAAAGAGCCGTTGGAGACAATCAATTTGGGTTCAGAGGAAGATCTGAAGGAAGTCAAGAATGGAGCATTGTTGCATCCCAACATAAATAGCAAGTTGATTAAATTGTTGAAAGAGTATATGGACATCTTTTCTTGGTCATACCAAGATATGCCGGGTTTGGATACAGATATTGTGGAGCATCATTTGCCGCTAAATCCAGAGTGCCTGCCAGTCAAGTAGAAATTGTAAGAACTCACCCAGATATGGCAGTAAAAATTAAAGAAGAAGTCTTAAAGCAGATTAATACCAATTTTCTTGTGAAATTAGTGTACCCTCAATGGATTGCCAATATTGTTTCAGTACCAAAGAAAGACGGAAAAGTTCACATGTGCGTTGATTATAGAGATTTAAATAAAGCTAGTCCAAAAGATGATTTCCCATTGCTACATATTGATATGTTAGTTGATAGTACAACAAAATTCAAGGTATTCTCATTCATGGACGGATTTTCTGGATATAATCTAATAAAAATGGCTCATGAGGACATGAAAAAAAAACGTTTATCACACCCTGGGGAACATTCTGTTACAGAGTGATGCCCTTCAGGTTGAAGAACACTGGTACAACGTACCAGAGGGCTATGACAACCCTATTAGATGACCTGATGCACAAGGAAATTGAGGTATATATTAATGATATGATTGCTAAATCCCAGACTAAATAAGGGCATATAGAAGATTTGTTGAAACTGTTTCAGCGTTTGAGGAAGTATCGTCTCCGCTTGAATCCAAATAAATGCACCTTCGGTGTCCGATTAGGGAAGTTATTAGGTTTCATTGTCAGCCAAAAAGGAATTGAAATTGATCCTGAGAAAGTCAAAGCAATTCAAGAAATTCTAGCGCCAAGAATTCAAAAGCAAGTTAGAGGCTTCCTTGGACGTTTGAATTACATTTCCAGATTCATTTGCCATATGACTGCAACGTGTGAACCGATCTTTAAGTTGTTAAAGAAAGATCAGGGTTGTGTGTGGACAGATGAATGCCAAAGGGCATTAGAAATTATTAAAGAGTATCTGCTTGAACCTCCTATCTTTCTCCCTCATGTTGAAGGAAGACCATTGATCATGTATCTAACAGTGTTATATAATTCTATGGGTTGTATTTTGGGTCAACAAGATGTAATAGAAAAGAAGGAATACGCCATTTATTGTATCAACAAGAAGTTTACTGATTGTGAGTCGCGGTATTCTATGCTAGAAAAGACATGTTGTGCTCTGGCCTGGGCGGAAAAGCGATTGCGGAAATATATGTTGAATCATACTACTTGGTTGATTTCCAAAATGGATCCAATTAAGTACATTTTTGAAAAGCCTGCTCTTACTGGGAGAATTTCCCGTTGGAAGATGTTGTTGTCTGAATATGATATTGAATACCGTACTCAAAATGCTATAAAAAGAAGTGTGTTGGCAGATTATCTTGCTCACCAACCGGTTGATGACTATCAGTCTATTAAATATGATTTCCCTGATGAGGATGTTATGTTTCTGAAAGTGAATGATTGTGATGAACCGCTGCCTAAGGAATGTCCTGATCGTGAATCTCATTGGGGTATCGTATTCGATGGAGTTGTGAATGCTTATGGGAAAGGAATTGATTGTACCAACAATATGGCAGGGTATGAGGCTTGTATCATGGGTCTCTAGAAAGCCATTGATCTTTGAATCAAAGTTCTAGATGTATATGGCGATTCAGATTTGGTAGTAAGTCAGATTAAAGGAGAATCAAATACTCATCTCCCTGGCTTGATCCCATACAAAGACTATGCTAGAAGATTATTACCCTTCTTTAATAAAGTTGAATTCCATCATATTCCTAGAGGTGAAAATCGAATGGAGGATGCTTTGGCAACTATGGCTTCTATGTATCAAGTGAATACTTGGAACGATGTTCCTCATATCACAGTGCGACGTTTAGATAGACCAGATCATGTGTTTACAATAGAAGAAATGTCAGATGAAAAACCTTGGTATTATGATATCAAGAATTTTCTCCAGACTCAAGAATACCCGGTCGGTGCGTCAAATAAAGAAAGAAAGACATTGAGAAGGTTGGCAGGTAGATTTTTCATAAATGAAGATGTGTTATACAATAGAAATTATGACATGGTCTTGCTCAGATGCGTGGATAGACACAAAGCAGACATGTTAATGCATGAGGTCCACGAAGGTTCCTTTGGCACCCATGCTAATGGATATTCAATGGTAAAGAAGATTCTTAGGGCAGATTATTATTGGCTGACAATGGAATCTGTCTGTTACAAATTTGCAAAGAAGTGCCATAAATTCCAGATTTATGCTGACAAAATTCATATACCTCTGACACTTCTCAATGTTATTTCTTCCCCGTGGCCTTTCTCTATGTGGGGTATTGACATGATTGGAATGATTGAACCAAAGGCACCGAATGGACATCATTTCATTTTAGTGGAAATTGACTACTTCACCAAATGGATGGAAGCAAATTCATATGCTAATGTTACTAAGCAGGTGGTAGTACGCTTTATCAAGAACAATCTCATATGTCGGTATGGTGTGCCAAGCAGGATTATCACCAACAATGACTCAAATCTGAATAATAAGATGATGACGGAACTTTGCAAAGAATTCAAGATTGTCCACCACAATTCATCTTCATACAGGCCAAAGATGAAGGGGTTTGTTGGAGCTGCTAATAAAAACATCAAGAAGATCATCCAGAAAATGGTTGTTACTTATAAAGATTGGTATGAGATGCTCCCTTTTGCTCTTCATGGGTATCGAACATTTGTCCGAACTTCAACAGGGGAAACCCCATTCTCTCTTGTGTATAGCATGGAATCAGTGCTCCCCATTGAGGTTGAGATTCCCTCTTTACGCGTGATAATAGAAACCAAGTTATTAGAGGCTGAATGGGTCCATAACAAGTTTGACCAGTTGAATTTGATTGAAGAGAATAGAATGACGGCCTTGTGTCATGGTCAGTTATACCAGAAAAGAATGAAGAAAGCTTTTGATAAGAAGGTCAAACATCATGAATTCAAATAAGGAGATCTCGTGCTCAGGAAGATCATGTCTTTTAATGTAGATTCTAGGGGCAATTGGACTCCCAATTTTGAAGGCCCATATGTTGTAAAGAAAGCCTTCTCTGGAGGTGTATTGATTCTTGAAACTATGGATGGAGAGGAGTTCCCACGTCCCGTGAATGATGATGTAGTCAATAAATACTTCTCTTAAAGAAATAAAAGAACAGCTCGCTAAGTCGTAAACTCGAAAGGGCGGCTTAGGAAAAAAGGAGTGTCTCAGTAGGCTGAAAACCCGAAAGGGCGGTCTAGGCAAAAATTAGAAACATAAACAGAATAAATTTTCCCGCTAGGTTGAAAACCCGCAAGGGAAATCTAGGAAAAAGATATGGATTTCTTGGAAAGTAACTACATCAGACAAGACTTGATCATTGAAGCAACAATCTTCTTGGACTCTCACCACTCTTTAATCGAAGCCGCTGCCTAGGAATTCAAAGTTGTTAGGGAGAATAGTGGTCATTGTATTTCAATGTATTTTTTCTAATACATATTACCATTTTCAAAACTTTGTAATCATTTATGGAGTCTCGCCATTCGCGGACTACCATCGTATTAATAAAGTTTGAGCTTTTATCCAATTATTTGCAATTATTATTTTATTCAGCTTACAAAGACTTCATTTATTATTGATAGTAATTTTCAAAGTAAACAGATTAAATAACAAAAAAAAATTTTGAAAACAATTTGAAAATTACTTTTTACTTTAGATTTTGTGAGTCAAGGAGAACAAAAATAGTGACTCCAAGGATGGACGAACTCTGAAATTTTGGAAGTATGTATTCCCCATGAAGCTATCCAAGGTTGCTTTTGTTGGTATGCATACGATCTTCTTGTGCTTATCAGATAGTTGAAGATGTTACCAATTGATATATGGTGTAGTGTTGGGTTTGTGATCCCCGTTTCCCCAGTCAAGTCTTGGTTCATTTTGATTTTGGGTTTGCATGGTATGAAATCTTTATCCCAGATTCCACGGTAAGGTCTTCACTCACATGACAAAAGTCTCTTCCCCTTTGTGTGCTGAAATGGAACCATTTGCAAAACATCGACCTTTGCAGTGTTAGCATTATGTTTGTTGTTTGTTTCCCACGCAACCAGACAAGGGCAATATCTTCTCTAAGAAGTGTTCAAACAGTTGTCAACTTTTTGGGTTTTCTCCCGCCAAGTGATGGGTTTGATTTAAAATCCCCATAAGTTTGATTTATTGCTATAATGTTTGACTTTCTTAAATCCCCAAGTAAGACTGAGATAACGGGCCTCTCTGAAAATTGCTACCCCCGTGAGGTTTCATAGTTTCTCCCCAGAGAAGTTGGTGCAATACTCACTCTCAATATTGAAGAATGTATTTTGGGTTTCTCTCGACGATGTAGTGTTGCCTTTCCCAATGAAGTCAGTACGAAATCTTCAGTTGATATCTCAATGATGTGGTTTTCATCCTACCCTATTGAAATCAGTATTACAATCCCCATAGAAATACATACCTATAAACATTTGTTTTCCCCATTGAAGTCTGTGTGATATTCCCTGGTGAAGCCTGGAGAAGGATGTTATATCCCTGTATCTGTACTGATTTATTGTTATGATTTTATTATTTTAGGATTATGTTCCTTCCCAGTGAAGTTAAGCCGCGAAATAAGAATTTGTTTCCTCAGTTGGTGCTTACTTTCATATGAAGTTTTTATCTTGGATGTGATTTAGTCGAGTATTGACTTTACCGAAGTTGGTTTTGTCTGGTTATCCCCGGTGTTATATGTCTGCTTTGTCATCATATACATGATAACATTCATACATTCATACATACATCATGCATTAGCTGAATTTAGCAAATCATTGCTCATTTTCATATTTTGTTGGCATATTACCCTGTTTTGCTGAGTTGTATTATCCTCACTCCAATAGAGTATCAACCTTAAGAAGAAAGTATATATTCTTTCAAATTCCCCACTGAGATATCCCTCGTGGAATATTTTTTCTTTAGCCTTCCTGTACAGCTCTTTGTCTGGATAGAAAGTGGTTCCCTCTTGAGTTTATTTCTCATGAAGTGTTATTTTGGTTGACTGTTTCATTCTGGTTTATTTCTGGTTTGAATTTGTGGTCCCTGTCAACATTATTACTTTGTTTTCTGCAACCTTTGAGCCCTGGTTTGAGAATGTGCATTTATTTTTCCACGAGAAGACTTTATCTCATCAGCAGGAATATATTGACATTTCCCCAGGAAGTACTGTTTCTTTCCCTAGAAAATTATTATTTCGTTTCCTTCTCGTAACAGCAAGTGACAGGTCTCTTTATTTGAGCAACTTGTACTTCCCCAGTAAGTCTGCCAGTTCCCAAAGAAGCTTTAGATTTGTTACTCCAATGAATGGTAGCTTTGTCATTATGGAAGGTAGTTCGTTGTTGAGGATTGTTACTCCAATGAATGGTAGCCTTGTCGTTATGGAAGGTAGTTCGTTGTTGAGGTTTGTTACTCCAATGAATGGTAGCCTTGTCGTTATGGAAGGTAGTTCGTTGTTGAGGTTTGTTACTCCAATGAATGGTAGCCTTGTCATTATGGAAGGTAGTTCATTGCTGAGATTTGTTACTCCAATGAATGATAGCCTTGTCATTATGGAAGGTAGTTCATTGTTGAGATTCGTTACTCCAATGAATGGTAGCCTTGTCATTATGGAAGGTAGTTCGTTGTTGAGATTCGTTACTCCAATGAATGGTAGCCTTGTCATTATGGAAGGTAGTTCGTTGTTGAGATTTGTTACTCCAATGAATGGTAGACTTGTCATTATGGAAGGTAGTTCGTTGTTGAGATTTGTTACTCCAATGAATGGTAGTCTCGTCATTATGGGAGATAGTTCATTGCTGAGATCTTTTTCCGATGAATGGTAGTCTCATCATTATGGGAGATAGTTCATTATTGAGATCTTTTTACGATGGATGGTAGTCTTGTCATTATGGGAGATAGTTCTTCATTGAGATTCACATTACTCTGAAGAAGATCTTTCGTTCCCAGTCGTGAATACTGGTGCTAATCGTTTATTACCTACCCTAATATTGGTATTTACAGGTGTTATCTTACCACTTCTTTCTCTGGTGGGTCGACGTTACTTTTTTGCTATCTTCTCAGTGAGTGGATAGTTCTCAGTCATTTGACGTTCACGGTTATCCTTTACTTTCTCTCATCAATATTTGAGTTGATGACGCCTTATCTCCTCTTTGGGCTTTAAGCCAATATAGTTGGGTCTCTTGTTCACCAGTGATTTATTTTCTTGGTCGAATTTTTATTTTGATCCCTTTTTTATTTGCTACATCCCCAGTGGGGTCTTGCTTAAAAGCTTCATCCAAGATTAATACTCAACTCATTGTCTAAAGGCTTCTGAGTGAGAACATAATATCAACCACAAGTCTCAAAAGATACAAGGGTGAATTACACCACACAATACAAAAGAGACTCTCAAAATCTAAGACTATTTTTTCTTCCCCTAATTTTATAATTGTTGAAAGAAGTAATTATGTTAGGTTAGGTCTTGTCTTTAAATAAACCTCTGCAGTCCATGGATTTCGAATTTTGCATCCATATATTTCTTTTTCAACAAGCTGAGTGATGCACCAATTGTGCAGCCAAATCTCCTTAAATCTTTGAACAAACAATACAAAGTATCATAAATTGTCTCAAGACCCAATTAAGTAACTAATGCACAGCTGGAGATATAAAACTTGTTCTAAATTAAATCTTCTTGACTTGCGAAATTTACTGAGATATATCACAAAATCAAATCAAATCTATCAAGATTTAAAACAGCAGCGCCTGTTGTACCAGACCAAAATGTCACAAAATATCATGACATCTGCTTCGACATCAGGATGAAAAATACATAACAAAAAAACTGTTATGACAGTTGATACAAATGTTGCACCATCTTGATGAACATCAACGTAGAATCTTGTTTTAGCAAAATTATACCAATAGTAAAAATTCTCTCTCTAGAGCTAATCTTGTATGACACACAAATTTTCATTTAACCACACTCTCTTCAAAATGAAAAGAGACATTGCCAATTGGAACAACAATAATATTCTCGAATAGCTTCTTCTCACTATTGACATCTATATTGTCATTAACATTGTTACGAACATTCATATTGACATCTTTATGCTTAACTTTTTCAGCCACCATATATAGTGACTTCTTCATTGTTACGAACATTAATTTTGACATCTTTATGCTTAACTTTTTCAGCCACCATAGTGACTTCTTCATTGTTTTTGACATCATGAGGACCATCTCCACTATATTCACTTACATCTTCATCATCCTTATCTATGAAATATTCAATGCCATTGAAATTTTCACTAACATCATCGCATACTTTATTCATTTTCTCGGCTATCAACACTGGCATTTTTAGTAATTTCTTTAGAGACGTCTTCACTAACATACTCAACAATAAGTTTATTTTCCTCCTCATTAATATTAACATTTTTAATGACATCTACATCATCTTCTTGTCTACCTTTACCATTTACATCATCATTTTCAATATCTTTACTAACATCATCAGTAACGTCTTTACTAGCATCCATGATAACATTTTCATAATGTTAGTTGGAGATGAAAGGTAACAGAGAGTTAATGCATAGATATGAAAGATTAAAACTTTACCTTTTTTTAATATTAACGAAATAAAACGTTTTTGTGTTGTACTGATGGACATAAGAGACATTTTTTTAATATAAGTGGGCTTATAAGATTTCTATTGGACCCACACACTCTTAGCCTCACGCCATGTTATTGCTACACGTCAATAATGCACAAATCTAAGGCTAATCTAAGATTCCAAAATTGTGTAGCATCAAGAGCTATTTTGAAAATGCAAGCTAATTGTTTGTCTGATCGAACATGGTCAAAAGTGTTTTTCTTTTCTTCTACTAGTTCCTTAATGAAATTATGTTGAAAGTCAATATGTTTGATTGTGATAAGTTGGACAATATTTTTGGAAATATTCAAGTTGTTATTGTATAATGTCATAAAATCTTGTGTCAAGTTATACTATTTAAGCATTTGTTTCATCGATGAAAGTTAAGTGCAACTACTTTGAGCAACAATGAACTCAGCTTATATAGATGAAGAGGAAAATAATTATGTTTTTTAGTTAACTAAGATATTAAAGTGTTCCATAGAAAGAAACCATTACCAGAAGTACTTTCTCTATCCTCTGCATTTCTTGACCTGTTATTATCAAAATATCTAGAGTTACTATCAAAAGATTACAAAAGACTATAGTCAGATGTTCCACTTATGTAGTTCATGATTCTCTTTACTTGATTAGGATGAATAACATTAGGATTTTCGTGATAGCATGCACACACACCAACATAAAAAATAATATTAGAACAAATGACAATGAGATATATGAGGATACCAATCATACTCTTATAGAGGTTTTTATAAACAACCACTCTTTGATCATCTTTAAAGAGCATAACATGAGTAGCAGCAGAGGTATGTTTATGCCTTGCATTTTTTCGCCTAATATTTCTAAAATACTTGATCTTGGAGATTAAGATGCTATCCTTAATTTGCTTCAGTTGAAAACCAAGAAAGTAGATAAACCTATCAAGCTCATCTCAAATTCAGATTGTATTTTTTGAACAAAAGAATCTACGATCTTGCTTGTCATCCCTCAAAATACAATTTCATCATTGTTTTGAGCTATCATAAGCTTCTCTTCGTCCTTCTTCCAAACAAAGTTTTGTCAATTTCTCCACGAACATATTCATGCTTAGTAATAAATTAAATGAGTATCTCATACCAAGTATTGGGAGCTTGTTTAATCCCATAGAGGAATTTCTTAAGTTTGTAGACGTGATTGAGAAAACGACGGTCAATGAATCCTTTTGAATGCCCAACGAATACTTTCTCATTTGAGTACTCATTGAGCAAGTCACTTTTCACATCCATATGTAAAATTTGAACTTAAAGAGACAAGTCAATCCTAGTAATAATCTGATAGATTCAAGACATGCAACAAGAGAAAAGGTTTCATCAAAGTAAACCCCTTAGATTTGAGTAGAGCCTTGTGCAATAAGACGTGTTTTGCTTCTAGTAACATTTCCATTCTCATAAGACTTTTTTTTTGTAAATCTATTTAGTGCCAATGATATTTGCAGAGTTAGATTTAGGGAGAAGCTCACATTCTTAATTTCTTTCAAATTTAACTAGTTTATCCTACTTAGCATTGACCCACTATTCATTATTGAGGGTCTTTTCACATTTTTGGGTTTAATTTTTGAAATAAAATACATATTAGCTACTATCTCTCTGTAATTAACTAATTATTTTCTTTTTGTAGTGATTCCTTCTTTTAGATCTCCAATAATATTTTCAATATAATGATTATTTTTAATCCTTGATGATGGTCTTTTATTTTCAGGAGCACATATTCATCATTGTTTGAATCTCCATCTTCTTCACCAAAATAAGTTTGTTAGCTTTATCATTTGGAACATCTTGCTTAACATTTTGACCAGGCAGGACAGGATCTTCATCTTCATGTGGGATCACTTCAGTTTGACCATGATTAGCAATGACATTTACGGGTTCCATCATAGTTTTTGTGCGTTTTTAAACACAACCTATTGTTAATGGAGTACCTCGAAAAGATGGCCTCATCATATTTAGGATCAAGATTTCATTTTTATTATCTATCTCCAAGAATATAGAAAATACTTCCAAACACGTGAAGATATTTAACGTTGGGTTTCCTCCCCTTTCATAATAGTTAATCGAGTAGCCCTAGTACCTGGTTGAATTGTTACTAGATTAACAATAAGACAAGCATTATTCATTCTTTCAGCCAAAAAATAGTTAGGAAGATTTTGACATGAATCTTAACTCTATCCATTTCATGTAGGATGCAGTTCTTCCTCTCAACAACACCATTCGCTGAGGTGTGTTGGGAGAAGAAATCTCTTGAGAAATCCCCTCAGTATTACATAAGGTAAATAAGTTTGAGTTCTCAAATTCCCTGCCATGATCACTTCGAATACAAATGGTCTTGCCAATTATTCTCTCTTTTCACGACATAAGCAATGATACAAACTCTCAAAAATAGAAAATTTATCAAACTTCTCACTAATGAAATCAATCCAGGTGTATCTGGAGTAATGACTAACACAGGTAAAGACACAATTATTTCCTCCAAGGCTCTGAACTTGTATGGGTCCCATGATATTCATATGAAGTAGCTCAAGCACGCGTGTAGTGGTATGATGTTGAACCCCAAAATTTTCCCTCCTATTTTCTTCAAAACATGCTCACAAAGGTCTCAAATACTCAAAGTCACTCAAGAGTTAATTGGTCAAACCTCCTCCTAAGCAAGGGTCTTCAACTAGGGTTTGGTGCTTCTCAAAGAATATTGGGTTGAAAGGTTCTCAAATGACTTTCATGGTTCATCATAGGTCCTTAATAATGCTTATGTCAAGTTTCAAGTCTTGCATCACATGTTTGCTCAGTAAATGGCTCAGAAGATTGAAAATCAACTATATTGGGTAAAAAGTCAACTATGATCAACATATTGTCAAAATTCAATATTTTTTGTCAACATCAACATTTTGAGGTGATATTTATCATTTTATCAAGGGTTGATCATGATTCCTCAAGGAAAGCTCTCAAATCATCAAAGGTCAAAAGTTGCCAAATTAGAGTTTTGATTGAAGATCAATGATCATTGACTTTTGGCCTAGTGCATGACCTAATGGCTTAAAGCATGATCTCAAGGGATCAAATACAACATCTTGACCTAATTACATGGCTCAATACATTTCAAAAGATACAAGTGATTGATATTTGAAGAATTGAATCAATTGATAAAAAGGCAACAGTCACACAAAAGTCAAACTTTGACTTTTTGGTCAACATTGGAATTCAAAAATCAAGAATCATCAAAACATTCAAAATTATCAAGTTTGATCATCAAGAATTAAAAAAAGTCAACAAAAGTCAAAACTTGGAAAATTTTCCAACACTTAGAAAATTTTCTAAGTGTTTTGTTCTTAACAAAGTCACTACTTTATGGCCATTTTTCACTAAGATACAAACTGATTCAAGATAAAATTTCAACATGGAAGTTGTAGGGACTAATGAATTCTACAACTTTGTTAATGTGGGATAATCCTTAACAAGTGCTTGGATTAAGAGATATGGACCCATGAAGCTCTGATACTTTTTATCTAACACTTAGAAATATTTTTGATCAATTTTCCTTCTCAACTTCTTGGCCAATTTTCACCAATTTCCCTGTTGATTTAGACAAAGTGGTCAACATGAAAGTTGTAGATAATATTTGAAGATTTCCAAAATGTCTAAGAGCATGAATTTATCATACTCGAGCTAGAAGTTTTGAAGATATGAAGATGGCATGTCAAACTTAAATTATAAGTCATTCTTTTGAAAACCTTATGGCCAAATCTCAAATCTAAGCTACAAGATTCTTCTTTTCATACATCTTTTCCTTTAAATCTATGCATAATTGAGTAATTACACATACCCTAAGTGTATTACATGAGGATTTGAAGCTTTGTCCAAGTCTTGATACCATTTATGGTTAAAATTGCAAAAAGTAACATTTCTACTTTGATAAAGATCACCTTTTTCTAACCACTCTCTTATTTCAAGCTTGAAATATGTTATAAAGATAACAACAAATATCCCAATATCATAAGTAATCTACAAAGTGTGAAAAGCTTGGCAAGAATCCCTTGATTCACTCCTTTCTTCATCATGAAGTAAATTTGCATTTTGTGCAATTTGAAACCAAATGGTCAAACCAGCCTTCCATATGAACTAAACCTGATTTCTGCAAGTTACATAGACCAAATTCAACCTCTATAAATAGTATTCAAATCTCATAACTCAAGGACACAAAAATTTTCTCAAAAACTACCATTATTGCACATTTGAAGCTTCCAACACCCAACTTCATATTCACTCGTGTGTTTTCCTCTTTTATCATTCAAACACCTTAGGTACATCATTTAGAAGTTATCCAAACACCTGAGTAACTTCTATAACATATCTATCATCATCATCCAAACCTCACTTTCACCATTTGCAACTTGACTTGGTTGGAAAGTTTCAAAGGGTTCTAAGGAAAGTTGAGCATGTCATTAGCTTCCTGAGAGTTCAAGGAAGCTTTTTGCACCATTACATTGTCTCTGGGAGTGGTGGAACGAGTTATGAGTTTTGCTTCAAGAGCTAAGTTTTCTTGAATTTCAAAACTCCATATACACGCATCCTTTGTGTTCAAATAAAAGATCAAAAATGTAGATACCAATGTCCCGAAGCTTAGCCCTATCTTAATTGTTATTAATTGTTCTTGTATGTGAATATTCGTGATTCTGAACCTTTTTTAGGGTTCTCTGTTTTTTGAACAAATTCGTAATATTCTTTGAGGGTTAGTTAAAATAAAAGGTATCATTGAATTCGTGGTTAAAATTCAAGCAAATTTGTTGTTTACACTTTTTGAAATGGTTGAGAAATGAAGCTTTTATAAAATTTGAAAATGATGTTGATGTTGTTGGCGCGAGGAAGAAGATGAAGTTCATCTTCAAAATTTTGAAAAAATGTTTATTATATATTTGTTAGTTGTTGTGTTAATATCGAATGAAACAACCGTCCCAGCGGTAGGAGGAAGCGTGTAAAGGCTTTGGTGTGCTAGGGCAGGAGTTTGATCCCTGCCTCTAGAATTTTATTTTATAACATTTTTTATTTACAGATCCCATGCAAACAAGTCCACCGCGTGCACCATTCATCTCTAGCCTTGACCATCATATCTCATCAAGCCAGATCTTGATGCCTCAAACGCGCATTTCCATCATGAACCATCAAAGACTCGCTACATTGGATCCAGCGCAGCAACTTGGGCTCTCTGATTTGGGCCTAAGGATTTATGTTTCTTTCTCACCCTCATTTTACTTGTTTGCAGACCCATTTTAATTTTCTTTATTTTTGTTTCAATTAACATTTTCTTTTTTTAATAAGTTTTATTTTAATCAACAAAAAATCATAAAATCATTAAAAAAAATTAGATTTAGGTTTTTAATTAATTAATTTAGTTTTTGATAAATAAAAAATAATTTAATTTAATCACTATGATTTTATTTTATTAATTAAAAATTAACTAGAATCAGGTTTAATTTTTATTTCACATTAAAAATATTTTTCTAAACAAAAACAACAAAAATATTTTTCTTAAACCCTTAGAATTTTTTAGGTCTTAAATATTTTCCCTTCTTCACCATCTCCGTGCGTTTGTTTATTTTTTCGTATTAATAAAATTTTGTAACTGTCAAAGAGATGTAATAGTTTAATTTAGGTTTTCTTTATCTTTTCCCCATTTTATGGTTTGTAACCCTCATCCCCGAAGCATTGTAATAGCGTAGGTTTTATTTTCCGCACCTATAGTATGTATGCCTGTATGTATATATAACTATATAGTAATTAGGCGTGTATGGCAAGACATAAAAAACAAACGTTAGAAAACCTAATCTCAAAACAAATACTTTAAATCAAAACACTTCACACACGCACACCTCTAAGGTGACCCTCACTTGTTGCCTCGTATTTAAATAGTCATGTCCCTCGAACGTGAGACGCTTTAGCAATGACCCTCGATTAAAAGATCGTAGTCCCTCAATGACCCTTAGATGTTGCATTCGATAAACGATCTTAGTTCCTTATGAAAAGTGTTAAAGCATCCTATAAGTTTCCTTCTATGATTGTACGATGACTCGCACCTGTCCCTCACATCCAAATATAGGGCTTCCTACTAATTAATAGTATGGTAGCACTATCTAAAGGAGGAGGAAAAGAACAAAGACTTTTTGAGTAGGTAGATCGCTCGTAATCGCTTGCTCACAAACTAAAACAATTTTCACACCTCACACTTTCAAAAACAACACTTTCTTTCAATAAATATTTTCAAAACAAACATTTTGTATACATTCTCAACGATACGAGAATCATTACAAAATTATCGTACTTAGGAATTTTCAAAGTATTTTCAAATATACACAAACCCAAAGCATTTTATAAGTGAGCTAGCGATTAAGAGCCCATAGAAAACTACAAATGAAAAGGGTTCTAACACCTTCCCTCTTCATAACCTACCCCCCTTACTCGGAAAATTCTCAAAAGGTATTTCCTGTTATTTTCACCCTTTCCTTTATTGGATAAAAGAAAAGTCGGTGGCGACTCTTGCTATCCGCAACATTTGCAATAAAATGTAAAATCTAAAAATTAGTTCTCCCACCGTATTACAGAACTGGTGACTCTACTGGGGATATGATAACTAAAAGTGGGGTTACCTTAAGAGCTAGATCACCTTTATTGCTTTACTTGTGTGCCTTGTATGTTTTATATTTCAGGATATGCTTGGGTTTATTTCTTGCATAGATCCTATACCCGGATATGGGGGCATTTTAGGTAAGTAGAAATAGATCGTGAAAATTGTATGGCATAGACCGATATGGTTAAAACGATGGCTATGTTAGTGCGACACATTGGTTGGTGTCGGTGTCCCTTGAATCAGTCAAGGAGAATGTTGGGCTGTCGTGTGGTGTCATAAGCACTAACTGACCTTAGAACCTTAGTTGACACAACTTAGCCATTAGAAATTAGTGAGATAGACGGCTTTGGTGCAAGCTGGAGTTGGTGGATACTCAATGCTACACTCATTGAGATTGGACTCTCGTGATATTTCGGCTGCAATTTAGATGCTTGAGTTGAAACAATGCCTGAGAGAAAGATCATTGATTTGAGATTCTTAGAACCCAGTTACTTCTTTTAGGACAGGTTGAACCAACTAAACTCAAGAGGGTACTTACCTACAAACTCCATAAAATCTTAAACCTGAGACCTTGTGTGTTTTGTTTGTGTATAACATCATAACATCATAATATCATACCATATCATTTTCACTAACCATTTCAAGGACCACGAGATTTATCTTTGTTTTGTTTTGCAGGTTATGGCTTCCGCTAGCAGAAACACTATCCGGATCAGTTTTGTAAGGATACCTTCTCGGCTTAAGGAGTTAGACTCAAAATTTCCTAAAAGCTATAAATTTACAGAGAGGCATGGCCATCTACTCAGTTTGGTTACTTCGGGTTTTGAAGAAGTCGTGATGAGTGTTTTATTCCAATTCTTTGATCTCGCACATCATTGTTTCACCTTTCCAGATTATCAGTTGGTACCCATAATGGAACAATTCTCTAAGCTACTGGGAATACTTGCTCTTGATCGGACACCTTTCATTGGTTGAGAAATATTCACAACCTAAAGAAATTATAGCAGCCTTACATCTGAAGCGGTACGACATTGTATCTAATTGGGAAACAATAAGTGGAGTCAAGGGTTTTCTTGCTAAATTTCTGTTAGAGAAGGCTCGACTCTTTCTGGATGCTATGAGTTTTCAAGCTTTCGAGGAAATCTTGGCTTTGTTTGTCTATGTTTTGGTGCTATTCCCTAATCCAGACCAACTCATAGATGTGAACACTGTCAAAAAAATTCTTGCCCGTAACCCTATGCCTACTTTGCTTTGAGATATTTTTCATTTTCTTCACACTCAAACTATGAGGAAGCGAGGTACTCTTATGTGTTGCATACATTTTCTATCCAGGTGGTTTATTTCTCACCTTCCCTGATCAGTAATGAAGAATGAACAAGGTTTGAGGTGGTCTTAAAGGATGATGTCGCTCTCTCATTCAAATATCTATTGGTGTTCCCGATCTCTGGAAGATGTTACTATCATTAACCGCTGCGAGGAATTCTATAATGTTCCATTCCTTGGCATTAGGGTAGGTATTACCTACAACCCTGCTCTGGCTCTATGTCAATTTGGTTATGCTCGGAGAGATAGTCCTCGTGACATGCTTATCCAGGGTATTGTGTTCGATTACAAAACAATTTTCATGGTTATAGTCAAAGGTTTATACGTGCTTGGGGCATGGCAAACAAGATTGATAACAAGACTTTAGGACAAAATAATTACATCCATTTGGAGCCCTACTTCAAATGGGTATGAGCTCGCGCTCAAAACCTTATGATGCCATATCCAACTGTTCTACAGTGATCATAAAGCCTGTTGTTGAAGGAGACGTTTCTCGCACCATCCTCTATCCAGACATACCCACTGACCTCGAAGAATTGCAGAAGTCGTGGATTCAACTCAAGGAAGAACTAGACACCTTTGAAACTCAATTATATGCAAGTGAAAAGAAAGTGTTAGAGCTTACAAAACAACTTCACGAGGAGCAAAGCCTTAATGCATACATTGACACGAAGAGGAAGCATATGTAGGAGACTTGAGTTTTAGGTTTTATAAGTTCATATTGTTGTCTCTTTGAGACCCTTTTGCTTTTCATTGTAAGCCTAAGAGGCAATTGTAATTTTGAACTTACTAATGAAGTCTTTGTTTCTGTTTCCTTTCGATTAATGAATTTAAATCTCCTAAGGTCCTTGAAAACATTGCATCTACATATCATGCATCATTTCATAAACAGGTTTTCCAATACAAGTCTGCTCATCTACTTACTGTTTATTTCAGTATAAGATGTCCCTCGAACAAACTGTCAAGGATCTACAGGCTCAACATGCACAATTTCAAGAGACTCTTCTAAATCTAGCCAAAGGGCAACAAGAGATGATGGCACTCCTCACCAAGAAAAAAAAGACTAAGAAGTCAACTGTTATCCTCAATATGGGGAGAAGATTTAAAGGTCATGCTCATCCAGTTCAAGTGGATGATGTTTCCTCTGAGGAAGACGACAACCAAGAGGAGGATGGAAAAGTGTCAGGGGTGAAGGTAGAAATAACCAGGGGTTCTGAGAATATTCTTGAAGATGAAGACTACTCCGAAGAACAATACACTCCTGTAGATGTCAAGTACAGGCAGTTAGAAGACCGTCTCAAAGCTATGGAAACCCAGAAAGTGCCTGGATTAGATTTTGGATAGCTAGGTCTGATCCCAGGGGTGGTAATCCCTCACAAATTCAAGGTCCATATCTTTTCTAAACATGATGGGGTCTCTTGTCCCAAACTTCATCTGAGGTCGTATGTTTAGAAAATTCAACCTCATACTGCTGACTGGAAACTGTGGGTCCATTTCTTTCAAGAAATTTTGTCCGGTAGTTAACTTGAATGGTTCTATCAGTTCGAATGAACTAACATTCACACATGGGAAGACTTGGCTGCTGCTTTCTACAACCAGTATCAATATAATGTTGACCTGGCACCGAGTCGTGTATAATTGCAAAACAAGTCCATGGGCTCGAATGAAGGGTTCAAGGAGTATACTTAGAAGTTGAGAGACTTAGCTGGAAGGGTCCAACCTCCCTTGTCTGACTGAGGATTAGTTGATAAGTTCATGGGTACTCTAACAGGCACATTCTTTAATCATCTAATTGGGAGTTCTTCATCTGGCTTTACTGAGCTAATTCTTATAGGAGAAAGAGTTGAAATTGGTATTAAGAGTGGGAAGATTCCAATGGATGCAACTTCTAATGTTATAAAGAAGCCATTCAGTGGTAAAAAAGAAACCAATGTTGTCTATGGCCAGAATATCCGTAGTAAAAAGGACCGCCATCAGTATGTGGGGGTGGTATTGATCTCAAATCCAACGCATGTTCAATAATCACAATAGGGAAACCATCGAAGGCCAGACAATCTATTGAGTCAATTTACCAAGATCGGCATGCCTTTATCTCAAGAATTACAACATTTGTTAAAGGCTGAACTCATTTCATTGCGGGATCCTCCTCAAAATCCCAACACATCCTCTCCAAAGTACAATCCAAATGCGAGGTGTGCCTATCATTCGAACAGTCTCGGGAACAACACCAACAATTGTTGGGCCCTAAAAAGCAAGATTCATGATATGATCGATAATAAGGAAATTAAGTTTGATCCTCCGGAGACTCGAACGTGATTAGTGCACCTATGCCTAAGCATGACAAAGGCATAAGTGTTGTTGAAGATATTTTGTATGTTACTTCAATAAGTGATCTGGTTACTCCTCTCTCAACAGTTAAGGAGAATTTGCTACAAGCCGATTTATTTACGGGTTGTGTTAAAGAATATTATTATTGTGCAGTTCAACCCAATGGCTGTGGGTTACTGAAGGAAGGTGCTCAGCGCCTGATGGATGAACATGTAATTTTGATTGAGAAAGTTTCGTATGTTGATAATTTGTGTCGAGATTTGTATGTCATATCTGGTACTCCTTTCAGGATAACATCCAAGGGTCCTGTAAGGATTACTGCCAATCCAAAAGCTGCTCCTCTAATCATTACAACACCTGGGCCCATCCAATATTCCTCGGAGAAGGCTATTCTATGGAATTATGGGTCTGACGTCTATTATCATAACATTAAACAAGAGTTGTCTGATGAAGATGATGAAGAGGTTGATCCCAATATTAATAATATTGCGGGAACCAGCAAAATTACTAGAAGCGAGAGGATTTTCTCCTTGGAAATATTTCCACTTATTCAAGTCACATTTACCAAGACAACTATCGAGGCTCGAGGTAAAGAGACAACGATAGAGCATGTCCAGATAAAGGCGCCAAAAGAAGCTACAGTCAAGGACACCTCCAGACAAGAGTTGGAAGAGGTTTTGAAAATCATTCGCAAGAGCGACTATAAAATTATTGAACAGCTGAGGCAGACCTCGTTTAAAATCTCCATGTTATCTTTACTACTGTGTTCTGAAGCCCATACGCAGGCTTTAGTAAAATTATTGAAGACTGCTCATGTGCCGCAAGAAATTTCAGATGATCAATTTGGAAGTTATGTAGCGAGTTTAACATCTGATAATGGATTAGGTTTCTCCAGTGCTGACCTGACTCTAGAGGGGAGAAATCATAATAGGGCCTTGTATGTCTCCATTTAATGCAGGGGAACTACATTGGCTCATGTGTTAATTGATATTGGCTCTTTTCTGAATGTTCTGCCAAAGGGCGCTCTCGATAGACTGGATTGTGAAGGGGTTGTGCTGAAACCCATTGACATTATATTTTGGGATTTTGACAGGTCCAAAAGAATGGTACATGGAGAAGTGGATCTTCCTATCAAAGTGGGTTCACATATCTTTGAATCCATCTTCTATGTAATGGAAATTCGGCCAGCTTATTCTTGTCTATTAGGACGCCCATGGATCCATGGGGCAGGTGTTATTACTTCCACCTTACACCAGTAATTAAAACATCATGTGAAAGGGAAGATTGTTACTGTCTGTGGAGAAGAGGAGTACATGGTCATCCATATGAATTCATTCTGGTATGTAGAAATGGACAGTGAATTCACCGAGACTCCCTGCCAAGCTTTTGAAAGAATTTCCCCTACTGCTGTTAAAGATGTTTCTACCATTCCGAAGACCACCAAGGTTCCGCATAAAATGACTTCCTCAAAATATGCCAAAGCAACTATAGAAGAAGGTGGTTGTACTATTTGGGGTCAGCTTCCTAATATCCCTTACAAATCTGACAAGTTTAGTTTGGGCTTTATTGCAGAAGGTTAAAAGGTTGTTCGTCGTGCTCGAGCTGGAAGACCTCTATTTCGTGTCAGCAATAACAGAATCAATGTTATATAAGACACTGATAGTGATTGTGATTTCGACAGTTGTATATTCCCTACCATTGGTGATGGAATCGACAATTGGAAAGCAGAAGACATCATCTCAATCCCCTTTAGTCAGGAGTAATAACTATTTATGTTTTTATTTGCTTTAAGAAGTTTGGTTATGTAATTTCTTTTAAAACAATGACTTTTTGTGTCTTGCCCGGGGCACAATGGTCCATTTGTTAAGGATTGTCATTTCATAAGTCATATTTTCATTTAATGAAAACATTGGTCGTTTTATATTCAAATTTTTGCACTCTCTGTCTTTCTTTTACTTTACTGCACTTTCAAATAGCTATGAGTTCTTACACACACCCATACACTACATTGCAGATCCACATCCACTATGGATCTTGTTGATAACAATTTTTCTATTGCCGGTTATGACTTTTAAAATCTGATCTACCAAGCCGAGAACGAAGGTGAGGAGGATTGTGAAATAATTGGAGAACTTTCCAAACTCTTAATACAAGAAGAGAAGGCTATCCAACCACATGAAGAGCCAGTCGAATTTGTAAATTTGGGTACCGAGGCAGACAAAAAAGAGGTCAAGATAAGTGCCAACTTAGAGGGCACTGTCAAGATTATATTGATTCAGATGTTGCATAACTATGTTGAGATATTTGCTTGGTCATATGAAGACATGCTAGGGCTCGATACTGATATTATGGTTCACTGTCTGCCGATGAAAGAGGGTTGTTCTCCGATTAAACAGAAGGTTCGCCGTATGCGTCCTAAGATGTTAGAGAAAATCAAGGCTGGGGTTATGAAACAATTCAATGCATGTTTCTTAGCAGTGACGTCATATCCTCAATGGGTTGCAAATTTTTTTCCGGTACCAAAGAAAGACGGAAAGGTGCGTATGTGTGTAGACTACAAGGATTTGAACAGGGCGAGCCCCAAAGATGACTTCCTGCTGCCACATATTGATGTCTTGGTCGACAACACCACTCAGCATAAGGTATTCTCCTTCATGGATGGTTTCTTGGGTTATAATCAGATCAAGATGGCGCCTAAAGACATGGAGAAAACTACCTTCCTCACACAGTGGGGCACTTTCAGTTACAAGGTCATGCCTTTTGGTTTGAAGAACGTCGGGGAAACTTATCATCGTGCCATGGTAGCCTTATTTCATGACATGATTCATCATGAGATAGAAGTCTACGTCGACGATGTGATAGAAAGTTCACGGACTGAAGAAGAACATCTTGATCATCTACATAAGTTATTTGAAAGGCTGAAGAAGTACAAATTAAGGCTAAATCCGAACAAATGCACTTTTGGGGTGAGATCCGTTAAACTCTTGGGTTTCATCGTCAGTGGTAAAGGAATTGAAGTTGATCATGCAAAAGTTAAGGTTATTCAAGAAATTTTGGCTCCCTGCATCGAGAAGGAATTTAGAGGTTTCTTAGGACGACTGAATTACATTGCCTGATTCATTTCCCATTTGAATGCTACTTGTGAACCAATCTTCAAGTTGTTGAAGAAAGATAAGATCAAGTAGTAAAATGGAACGACGACTGTCAAATAGCCTTTGATAAAATTAAGGAATACCTACAAGAACCTCTGATTCTGATGTCACCAGTGGAAGGAAGACCTTTAATCATGTACCTAACAGTGCTAGAGAATTCAATGGGGTGTGTACTGGGGCAGCATGATGAGTCTGGTCGAAAAGAGCATGCAATATACAACCTTAGCAAAACGTTTATCGACTGTGAAACAAGATATTCACTACTCGAGAAAACTTGTCGCGCTTTGGCATCGACTGCTCGTTGACTAAGATAGTATATGTTGACTCATAATACTCTATTGATATCTAAAATGGATCCCATCAAATACATATTTGAGAAGCCAACCATCTCCAAAAGAATAGCTCGATGGAAAATGGTCCTAACAGAATACGACATCCAATACACCACTCAAAAGGCAATTAAAGGAAGTGTACTGGAAGATCATTTGGTGCATCAAGCTGTAGACGACTACCAATCTATGAATTTCGAATTCTCAGACGAGAACATTATGCTAGTTACAGATTGTAAAGATCCTGGACTTTATGAAGGACCTGAGATAAGATCCCGATGGACTATGGCTTTTGATGGAGCTTCTAACTCACTTGGAAACAGAATCGGTGTTGTAATTACCTCTCCCCAAGGTTGTCATACCCCCTTCAACACCAGACTTTGCTTTGACTGCACCAATAATATGGCTAAATATGAAGCGTGCATCATGGGTATTAAAGCTGCTATTGACCTGAGAATCAAATTCCTGAGTGTATACGGGGATTCAACCTTGGTAATCAGTCAGGTCAAGGGAGATTGGGATACGAAGCATCTGAATGTTATCCCTTACCGAGAACATGTGCTAACCTTGATTTCGTACTTCGAAGAGATTACTTTCGAGCATATCCCAAGAGAAGAGAATCAGTTGGCGGATGCATTAGCTACCATGTCATCCATTTTCAAGGTCAGATGAGACAATGAGGCTCCCATAATTACCATTGAAAGATTCGACGAACCAACACATTGCTACGAAATTGATATTGACAGAGTAGAAGAAACACCTTGATTTTATAAAGTGAAAAGGCACCTTGAAACTCAAGAATAACTTAAGGGGGTATCGATCAATGACAAGAAATTCCTACGGAGGTTCTCGGCTATGTTCTTCTTGAGCAATGGAATTTTGTACAAGCGTAATCATGATTCAACTCTGCTTCGGTGTGTAGACAAAAAGGAAGCGGATAAAATTATGGAGGATATGCACGAAGGCATCTTTGGTACTCACTACAATGGGCATACTATGTGTTGTACCCCAAAATTTTCTCTCTCATTTTATCTAGATTTCCCCTCACAAATCTCCTAGAACTCCAAACAGGATTAGGGTTTTGCTCTGCTCAAGACATCTCCTTGCATTGATGACCTAAATTAGGGTTTGAGTTTGCATAAGGATTTTTGGACTTCTAATGCTCAAAGTGACTTTCATACTTCATGTTGGACTCATAAGTTTGTCCATACCAAGTTTCAAGCCTTGAATCATTTTTTTTGCCCAATCAATTGGACAGTTGACCTAGAAATCAACTGTATTGGGGAAAAAGTCAACTGTGGCCAATTTACAGTCAAAACTCATGAATTTTGACCCACATCAACATTATGAACTCATATGAACCATTTGATCAAGTTTGGACCAAAACTCCTCAAGAAATTTGATCAGATCATCAAAAGGGCAAAATGGTCATTTTTAGGGTTTTGACTGCACAAGGGCAATTTCTGACTTTTTGACCTAGCCAAGGGTAAATTAGGCTCAACCATGGACTCAATGGCATCATCTTGACCTATTCAACAAGTTCAAAAGACTTCAATTGAATTGGATTGACAGATGAATTTTTTAGTCAACTGATCAAAATTTGACTGTACACTGAAAAGTCAAACTTTGACTTTTTGGTCAAAATCAAGTGCCAAGGGTCATTTTTCATCAAGATGTGTCAAAACATGAAACTTGTTCATCAAGAAACCCAAATTTTAAAATTAGGGTTTAAAGTTGAAAATTTTCATAACTTAGAATTTTTCTAAGTTATGAAATTTTCTTTATTTTTCCTACCTTTGTCCAACATTTTCACCATGATGCAATTGGATTCAAACAAAATCTCCAACATTAAAGTTGTAGTCCTCCACAAATTATACAACTTTGATTCACAAAGTTTTCTCAAAAGAATCTTGGATCTCAAGTTATGAGTTTTGGAACAAGGGACCATGAAACTTGTAACTTAGTGAAATTTTGCCCTAGTTTAGGCAGGATTTTGACCTATCTTTTTGGCCATTTTTCACATGGTTCCACTTGGAATCTCAAGTTGAATTTCAAAGAGGATTGTATAGCATGTTACAAGCTTTCCAAAATGTCCAAGAACTCTCCAAACACATTTATGGTTAGGGAGAATCGAAGGCTTAAAGTTGGCAAAAACTCACTTTTCATCCATGGCATGTTCATGTTCATACAAGTTGCAAATTCAAATCAGCATGCTTTTCACTAGATTACAGGCCTCTAAACCACTTCACACTTAATAATTAAATGCAAATCCATAAGTCTAAGGCATTGTTTTGGTCATTAGAACATTGAACCTTAGATTAATCCCTAAGTAGAAAAAGGTACATTACCATTTTTGCAAAAGTTTGCTTTATGTCAAAACCATAATCTTGAAGCATTGGTCCAGATCTTATGCAGCTAATTAATCCACAAATTAGAGGGGCCAAGGGCAAGGTGTGCAAGCATATGGATAGCCTGTACAGGCCTGATTCACATCACTTCCCACTTTTGCTTCATATACAAGAAATATGCCAAATACATGAGAACTTGAACATCAGCCAAAACTAACTTGTGCAAACATTGGAAGCATCTTTCTCACACCCCTCTGAGCCAAAAACACGATTTCTTGAGCCTTAAAACATCCCATATCCAGAAATCACCTTCCATTGGCAAAATAGGGCAGCATTTGCAACTTGACTTCCATAGCACAATTTGCTCGTGCGTTTTGCCCCAAGTTGGTTCAAACACCTTCCATTCTATCCATCCAAGCTATCCCAAACCTCAAACACCAACTGTAACTCCATTTACAGGGTTTTCCATTTTCATTTTGAGCTTGTGCAAGTTGAGTTATGTAGGCTGATTCAAGTACATTCAAGGCAAGCTATACATTGGAGAAGATCAAGTGAAGTTCAAGCAAGCTCCCAGACATCTCAGGCCTTGTTGAAAAGCTCCACATTGCCATACACGAAGTCAGGTGAAACAAGTTTTTATCAACTTCCTATCTCTCTATTTAGGAACATTTAGCCTTAGGTTTGTGAATAAGAAATGTAGTATTCATAGCCATGAAGTTGTACATATGCTCAGTTTTCATTTTTATTAAGCATGCTAAGAGAATTTGATCCATGAACATTATGAAAAAACTAGGTTAGGATTTGGGGCCAGAGAAATTCTCTCTGGTCTTTGAGAGTTAGGACAAGTTTTTTATATGGTTGAATTCGTCTTGAAGAGCTCTACAACTTTGATGTTATGTGTTTTTATAATAGAGCTCGTATGCATGATATCCACGTTTGGTACAGGCGCGTGCGTTTTTGAAGCCAGAGGCTGAAGATGAAGTCTGGCTTGGGTTGGGCTTTGCTTCTTTTGATTTTGACACCCCCTTTTGCTGAGTGCACCCCCTGGCCCAATTTCTTGATATTTTATATTTTTGCATTTTTATTTTCATTTCTGATTTTATTTTATTATTCCCAAATATAAAAAATACTCAAAAATATTTTTATAAATTTTCACATTTATTTTGTATTTTATTTTTATTTTTCTAAACATAAAAGTAATTAAATGAACATATATCTTTATTTTATTTTAATGAAAACTTAGAAATAAAATATTAAAAATCATACTTTTATATTTTTATTTATACTTAAATAATATATTATACTAAATATATTTTTAATTTTTTGTATATATTTTATTTCATTTTTATTGTACATAAATAATATAATTAATATATTTATTTTCTTAAAGAAAAATTAGGGTTTACCCTTAATAAAAATAATAATCCTTTTTATTATTCCTTTCTTTAAATATTTTTTTACATACATAAATAAACAAAAACCTTTTTGCATAATTCATATTATTTGGTATATTTATTTATTTTGTTTATTTAAATATTTTCCATTTATTATTTATGCCATTTGATTCAATTTGGATGTAATAGTAAATTAGGGTTTTAATTTCTTGTCAAATAATCCCCATTCAAAAATTGTATCCCCCTTCCCATAATCTTGTTGTAATAGCTTAGACTTTTAATTCTCGCACCTTATGCTTTCAAATATGTCATGGTTAGAGACTAGGGTTTGTATGCAAATTCCAAAATCAACAAGTAGCTTGACCTAATACAAAGACAAAAATGCATGAAAATCAAACACAATACACACTTGCACCCCTAGGGTTACATCCACTTGTTGCCTTAAAAATGGGCCATGTTATGCATGTTGAGTACTTTGGCAATACAAAAACAAAACAAACGATCGTAGTCCCTCGATGACACTATCTTGGTTGCCTATACAAAGTGATCTTGTCCCTCGGAAAATTTGCCAAAAATACTTAACACAATTGCTATCATGGTCTATACGATGACCCGCGCCTGTCCCGTTTAATATCCTAATACAAGGTTGTTCACCAAATGAAATGGTGAAACAACACTGTCAAAAGAGTTAAAAAACATTAGGAAAGATCTTTGAGTAAAAATAGGATAGATAACTCTTAGTTACTTGATCAAAACTTGCAAAACATCCTTGCTATTTTTAAATACACCTCACAACACAATTTCAAAACATTTCCAACACAAACTTTCAAAACATTGAAACATCTTTTCAAAAGACAAAAACACCTTTGTATACATTCAAACAAGAATCATTACAAAGGTTACCACAACGATGGCCTCTTTTCAAAACATCTTTCAAAACCACACACAAAGCACCATTTCAAACAATTGAAAAGTAAAAGCAAGTGATCTAAATAAGTAACTAAGAGCCCATGGATAACCATGGATGAAAAGGGTGCTTGCACCTTCCCTTTTCATAATCTACTACCCGAACCCAAGAAAATATCTCAAAGGTCTTTCCTATGCTTTTTGACCTTTCCTTAGGATAAAATAAAAAGTCGGTGGCGACTCTTGCTAAACCAAAACATTTGCGAACACAAACGCAAAATCCCAAGTCAGTTCTCCCACCGTATCACAGAATTGGCGACTCTGCTGAGGAATAATACTAAAAGTGGAGTAACCTTAGGGTTTAGATCACCTTTACATGCTTACTTTGTTTGCTTTGATTGCTTTACATTTGGTTCTATTGTTTGGGTTTGAAATCTTCTACCCGAATTTGGGAAACATTCATAGGTAAATTGTAATATGTTGTGGAAACTGTGCGGGGTATACCGACATGGTTGAAGCAATAGCTATATTAGTGCGACATATTTGTGGGTACCGGTATCCTTTGAGTCAATCAAAGAGAATACGGGGCCGCTGAGTGATGTCATAAAGCACTAATGAACTCTTAGAACCTTACTTGACCATCTTGGCCTTTTTTAGGGGTAGTGAGATGACCGGCTTTGGTGCAGTCCGAAGTTGGTAGATACTCGATACTACACTCATTGAGGGTTGTTTTCTTGGAATATTTCGGTCGCCAGTTAAGTGGCTAAACTGAAACAATGAACACAGAAAATAATCCAGTGATATTGAGCTCCTTAGAACCCGGTTACTATTTATATTACAGGTTGAGCCAACTAACTTCAAGAGAGTACTTACCTATGAAACCTCATGCAAGCCTGAAACTAGGATCTTGTGTGATTTACTTGTACATATACTTGTGCATACATCATGAACATCATAAAGCATCATTTGCATCCACTAACCATTTCAAGGGTTTGGATCTTCATCTTTGTTTTTGTTTTGTAGGTCATGGAATCTCTTCGCAGGAAAACAATTCAAATCAACCTTGTGAGAATCCCTCCTCAACTTAAGGAGCTTACTTCCAAGATTCCAGAGAATTCTCTCTTCAGTGAAAGACATGGTAGACTTCTCAACTTGGTCAACTCCAACATTGAAGAAGACATGGTGAAAGTTCTCTTCCAATTCTTTGACCCCCTACACCACTGTTTCACATTCCCTGATTACCAACTAGTACCTACTTTGGAGGAATTTTCTCAACTCCTGAGGATTCCTATTCTCCATCAACTACCCTGCAACGGTACGGAAAGAGAATCAAAGCCTGAAGATGTTGCTCAAGCCTTACACTTGCAACCATCTGATATCAAAGGTCATTGGGAAACCAGAAGTGGTGTCAAGGGTTTCTTGGAAAAGTTTCTGTTTGAGAAGGCATAAGGCTGCTAGAATTCTCTAGATCTACAAGCTTTTGAGGAGATTGTAGCACTTCTCATCTATGGGTTGGTCTTGTTCCCAAACCCTGATCAGCTTATAGATGTGAATGCTGTCAAGATTTTCATATCTCGGAATCCTGTGCCTACATTGCTTGGAGATATCCTACACTAATTTCACACACAAACAATGAGGAAAAGAGGTGTTCTCATGTGTTGTACTCCTCTTCTAGTAAGGTGGTTTATTTCTCACCTTCCCCAGTCAGTTTTGAAGAATGAACAGGGTTTAAGGTGGTCACAACGGTTGATGACTCTCACACATTCTGATGTTCATTGGTGTTCTCGATCCAGAGAAAATGTCATCATCATTGATCGTTGTGGGGAATTCCCTAATGTCCCACTACTTGGAATTAGGGGAGGCATTACCTACAACCCCTGTTTAGCTCTGAGGCAATTTGGGTATGCCCGAAGAGATGGACCTCATGACATGCTGATTCCTGACTTGGTTTTTGACTTCGACAACGACGCTCAATGACTTCGACAAAGGTTTATTCGAGCTTGAAGGATGCCCAACAAAGTGGATAGTAAGACACTGGGGCACAAGAATTCCATCCCCCTTGTGCCTTACCCCAAGTGGGTGCGAACCCGCGCCCAAAGTCTTATAATGCCTTACCCCCACATTCTGCCTATGATCAAAGAGCTTGTTATGGAAGGAGAGGTTCCATACACCCTCCTACATCCTGACGTGCCAACGTCATTGGAAGAATTGCAAAAGAGTTGGATACAGCTCAAGAAAGAGCGGAACACTTTTGAAGCCAGCTTTTATGCCAGTGAGAAGAAGGTTTTGGAACTTACCCGTCGGCTTCATGAAGAGGAGACTCTTAACACTTACATCGCGCCAAAAAGGATGCGCAACGTCTTTTTACATTAAGAAGCTTTGTAACATTTTTCCCATAGGGCTTTTATGTACTAACAAATTTCTTCTTATTAATATGACGGGCGTTCTTTTTGTTTGCAACAAATTTGAATTTCTGAATCCTTGAATGCATTACATGAATAACATATCATTCATCATATGCATAAACAGGTCTTCACACCAGGTTTCCTTATCTTTCTGCTGTTTATTTCAGCAAGATGGATATAGAGCAGACGGTTAAAGATCTGCAAACACAGAATTCACAATTCCAGCAACTCCTCATGACCTTGGCAAAGGGTCAAGAGGACCTTAAAGCACTGTTAGAGAAGGAGAAGGAAAAGGAAAAGAAGAAAAAAAGAATTGGTGTGGCCACTATGGGAAGAAGGTTTAAGAATCAAGCTAGGAGGGTCCTCGAGTTCCCCTCGACGTCTGACGAAGGGGTTGGTAAAGGTAAGGGAGTTGCAATGCCCTCCGAATTTGAGGCTGAAGAAGAAGAAGAGGAAGAGGATGAAGATTACTCCGAACAGCAGTACCCTCTAGCGGATGATAAGTATAAAAATCTTGAGGATCAATTGACAGCCATGGAGGTGCAAAGGGTACCTGGGTTGGATTTCGAAGAACTAGGGTTGGTCGCTGGAATCGTCATTCCTCCTAAGTTCAAAGTTCCTACGTTTGCTAAATACGACGGTTTGTCTTGTCCGAAGATGCATCTGCGGTCCTATGTCAGAAAGATCCAACCTCACTCTTCTGATAAGGATCTATGGGTCCACTTTTTTCAAGATAGTTTGTCGGGTACGCAATTGGACTGGTTCTATCAACTTGAGAGATCTGATGTTCATAACTGGGAAGATTTAGCTGCTGCTTTCTACCGACAATACCAATACAATGCAGATTTAGTGCCCACTCATACTCAACTACAGAGTATGGGTATGGCCTCTAATGAGGGATTTAAGGAGTATGCCCAGAAGTGGCAGGATTTGGCTGGAAGGGTGCAGCCACCTTTTTTGGATAGAGAGCTGGTTGATATGTTTTTGGGGACCCTGTCAGGTCCATTCTTCAATCACTTGATCGGGAGCTCATCTGCAGGGTTCACCGAATTAATTCTGACCGGTGAAATGGTCGAGGCTGGCATTAAGAGTGGAAAAATTCAAAAGGATGCCTCTGCTTCCACCGCTATCAAGAAGACCTTCCCATCTAAGAAGGAGGTTTCTGCTGTTCACACCCAGAGAAATCAAGGAAGAATGAAGCGCCGACCAGCGGTGGGGGCTGTGATGATCCAGAATTCCTCAGCCGACCAACCTCGAAGCAATCAACCTAGAGCTAACCAACAAAGGGTAGAACGGCCACAACGGCAGTTCACCCGGATCAATATGACACCGGCTCAGGTCCTCCCTCATCTGTTAAAGTTAAACCTTACCAACTTGAAAGAAGCGCCAAAAAACCCAAATACCTTTTCTCCCTATTATCATTCCAATGCAAAATGTGCATACCATTCGGACAGTGTAGGGCATGACACCAACAACTGTTGGGCCCTTAAAAACAAGATCCAAGATTTTATAGATGCCAAGGAGGTGGAGTTTGATGCTCCCGAAAAACCTAATGTGATATCCTCTCCTATTCCAAAACATGGTCATAATATCCATGCTATTGTGGAAGATCTTCATGTTACTACTGTTGATGACTTAATGACTCTGTTGCCAATGATAAAGATGAACCTGTTGGAAGCCGGGATTTTCCCAGGCTGTGAAAAAGATTGTTATCTTTGTTCGACCTTGCAATCCGATTGTCCGTTGTTGAAGTCAGGCATTCAACGCTTGATGGATACTCAATAGATCCTCTTTCAGAAAACTCATGTTGCTACTATCCCTCATGTTACTCCTGTTACTCCAATCAATGATGTTGCTATAATCACCATTTCTGATAATCTTTCCAAGACCTGCAAAAGGCCTGTTAAGATTACACCTGATCCAAAGTTTGTACCGCTGAAGATTACCATGTCGGGGCCTATCCCGTTTAAGTCCAACAAGATGATACCGTGGAATTATGGAGGAGAGATCTTCTATCACGGTATGAAGCAGATTGAATTAGTCGAAGAAAGCTTTGATGAAGAGACTCCTGATGTGGGGAATATTACAAGGACAAGTAAGATCACTCGTAGCGGACGAATCTTCTCTCCGGAGATTGCTCCTCCACGGGCAGTCTTCGGACCCTCAAGTGCTCCTGTGCCTGTCAAAATATCTATGCAAAGTCCAGTGATTGAAGAAATTGTTACTCCCGAAGGTGTACCCTCTGCTGTTACTACTGATAAAGGTAAGGGGATCTAAGAAGCGCCCGTCAGGACGAGGGCTCAGACTTTGGTTATCCCCGATACCACTCAAAAGGAGATGGAGGAGATTTTAAAGATAATTAAGAAGAGCGACTATGATGTCGTAGAACAACTGGGGCAAACCCCTTCAAAAATCTCCATGCTGGCTCTATTGCTCTGTTCCGAGGCTCAAGCCAAAGCCTTGATCAAATTCTTGAAGACAGCGCACGTGCCTCAAGAAACTTCTGCGGATCAGTTTCAAGAGTGTGTAGCCAGCCTAACCGCCGACAATGGTATTGGCTTCTCTGATGCTGACCTAACATCTAAGGGAAGAAAGCATAATGATGCGCTGCATGTTTCGGTAGACTGAAGAGGGACCACACTTGCTCATGTTCTGGTTGATACCGGCTCATCTTTAAATGTTCTACCAAAGAAAGCATTGGATAGATTGGACTGTGAAGGTTTGACCCTAAAGCCCAGTAATATCATTGTTAGAGCCTTCGACGGTTCTAAGTGGATGGTTCACAGAGAGGTGGGCATCCCAATTAATGTGGGAACGGAAATTTTCAACTCTACTTTTTATGTGATGGACATCCGTCCTTCATATTCATGCTTGTTGGGAAGGCCATGGATCCACAACGCTGGGGCAGTCACTTCTTCTCTACACCAAATGCTAAAATACCCAGTCCAGGGTAAAATCATAACAGTTCATGGTGAGGAGGAATATATGATAAGCCACCTTAACTCTTTCCGCTACATGGAGTTAGATGGTGAATTCATAGAAACACCTTTCCAACACTTTGAAGAGGTTTCCCCTGAAGTCGCGGTAGCCAAGACAATGACTGATGTGCCCATCATTACCAACCCTGTGTCCCGGATGTCATCCATTAAAGATGCAGAGGCTGTAATCAAGGAAGGAGGAAGTACAGTGTGGGGTCAATTGCCAGATTTTCCTTACAAGACAGATAAGTTCGGATTGGGTTTCACTGCTGCTAGCCAGAAAGCTGTGTGTCGCTCCCGGGCTGGAGGACCACCACGGAAAATCACTCATCATGGAGTTCATGCTTTAGAAGATGATGAAGAGGGAAGCAATTTTGAAGACTGGATCTTTCCAACCATTGAAGGAGGATTGAACAACTGGGAGGCGAAAGACTTCATTCCCATTACTTTCATCAATCAGTAATTTATCTTTTGAACATTTCCTGTTTGGTCTGTAATAACATTTAAACAATTCGTATACTCTTTTTGCCTTATGCCTTACCGGGGTATATAGGTCCATTTGTAAGGGTTTTGATTCTTCATTTTCATATGCCATTTTTAATGAATCATGGACGTTTTCATTTATAAACTTTTGTGTTCATTTTCTTTCTTTTTACATTTTATTTTGTTTAAAGGTGGTTATCCCTTACACACACCCACACTCATAAAATGCAGGTACCCATCCACTCCGGATTCCATGGGTAACAATTCTGCTATGGCCTTCAGTGACTCTGAAGATCTGGTCAATCATGCCGAATACGAAGGTGATGAAGACTGTGAAGTGCCTGGAGAGTTGGCTAGACTTTTGCAACAGGAAGAAAGGGTTATTCTGCCCCATGAAGAGTTGTTAGAGACTATCAATTTGGGTACTGCCGAAGACAGAAAAGAGGTTAAAGTGGGTGCCAACCTCGAGCCAAATGTCAAAAAGCACTTAGTTCAGCTGTTGAATGAATATGTTGAGATCTTCGCCTGGTTCTATGAAGATATGTCGGGACTGGATACAAATATTGTGGTTCACCGTCTCCCTACAAGAGAAGATTGTCCACCAATCAAGCAGAAAGTCCGACGAATGAGGCCTGATATGTCTGAAAAGATCAAAGCTGAAGTGATGAAGCAATTCAATGCTGGCTTTTTAGCTGTTACTTCCTATCCACAATGGGTTGCTAACATTGTACCCGTACCTAAGAAGGACGGAAAAGTCAGAATGTGTGTGGATTACAGAGACTTAAACAGGGCTAGCCCTAAAGATGATTTTCCACTACCCCACATTAACATCTTGGTTGACAACACGGCTCAACACAAGGTATTCTCTTTCATGGATGGATTTTCAGGGTATAACCAGATCAAAATGGCCCCCGAAGACATGGAGAAGACTACTTTTGTTACGCAGTGGGGTACCTTCTACTATAAAGTGATTCCATTCGGACTGAAGAATGTTGGGGAAACCTATCAGTGAGCCATGGTAGCTTTGTTTCATGACATGATACATTATGAGATCGAAGTTTATGTAGACGACATGATATCCCGTTCACAGACAGAAGAAGAACACCTCGACCATCTGCAAAAGCTGTTTGTCAGGTTGAAGGAGTATGAACTCAGACTGAACCCTAGCAAGTGCACTTTCGGAGTCAGGTCTGGTAAACTCTTGGGATTCATCGTCAGTAACAAAGGCATCGAGGTTGATCCTGCTAAAGTAAAACTATACAAGAAATGCCTGCCCCTTGCACTGAGAAGGAGGTCAGAGGTTTCTTAGGACCCCTAAACTACATCGCAAGGTTCATCTCTCACCTAACATTTACCTGTGAACCAATCTTCAAACTGTTGAAGAAATATCAGGTGGTTGAATGGAATGATGACTGTCAAGCTGCTTTCGATAAGATCAAGGAGTATTTTCTAGAACCTCCTATCTTGATTCCACCCGTCGAAGGAAGGCCTTTAATCATGTATCTGACTGTTTTGGATAACTTAATGGGATGCGTACTGGGCCAACATCACGAGTCTGGCCGAAAAGAGCATGCCATTTATTACCTTAGCAAAAAGTTTACCGACTGTGAGACTCGCTACTCACTGCTCGAGAAAACTTGATGCGCTTTGGTATGGGCGGCTCGCCGGCTAAGGCAGTATATGTTGACACATACCACTCTACTGATTTCTAAAATGGATCCGATTAAGTACATCTTCGAGAAACCTGCTTTATCCGGAAGAACGCTAGATGGCAGATGATCCTCACTGAATATGATATACAGTACATGACCCAAAAAGCTATAAAGGGGAGTATGCTAGCTGATCATCTGTCCCATCAAGCTGTCGAAGATTACCAATCCATGAGGTTCGACTTTCCTGATGAGGATATCAAGACATTGGCAACATTAAAGGTAACAGACAGTATGACGGACCTGAACAAGGATCCCGATGGACTCTGTACTTTGATGGTGCTTCAAATGCACTTGGGAACGATATCGGTGCAGTACTTATCTCTCCAGAAGGTTTCCATACACCTTTCATTACTAGACTCTGCTTCAGATGCACCAACAACATGGCCGAGTATGAAGCTTGTATCTTTGGTCTCAAGGCTGCTATTGACTTGGGAATCAAATCTTTGATTGTATTTGGGGACTCAGCTTTGGTTATCAGTCAAATCAAAGGAGAGTGGGATACTAAACACCCTAACCTCATCCCTTACAAAGAACATGTCCTGACATTGTTACCATATTTCGAGCAGATTACCTTTGAGCATTTCCCGCGAGAAGAGAATCAGCTAGTAGATGCGCTACCTACAATGTCATCCATGTTTAAACTTAACTGGGATAATGAGGCACCTCAAATCACTGTTGAACGAATGGACGAACCGGCACATTGTCACGAGATTAATACCGAAGAAGTGGTAGACCGACCTTGGTTTCATGACGTCAAAAGGTATCTCGAAGCACAAGAATACCCTGAAGGAGCTTCAGTTAACGATAAAAAGTTCTTAAGGAGGTTCGCTGCCAAGTTCTTTCTGAGCAATGGTGTCCTATACAAGCGCAATCTTGATTGTGTCCTACTCCATTGTGTGGACAAGATTGAAGATGAGCAGATCATGGCTGAACAACATAATGGCACCTTTGGCACCCACTCGAGCGGACATATGATGGCTAAGAAGATTCTGTGGGCAGGCTACTACTGGTCTACCATGGAAGCTGGTTGCCATCAACACTCCCGTACTTGTGACAAATTCCAAATTTATGCTGACAAGGTACATATTCCTCCAGTTCCTCTCAATGTCTTAACAGCTCCTTGGCCATTCGCGATGTGGGGAATCGACATGATTGGAGAAATCAAGCCTACAACATCCAATAGACATTGTTTCATCCTGGTGGTCATTGATTACTTTACCAAGTGGGTCGAAGCAGCTTCCTTCGCCTCCGTTACAAAGAATGTGGTTGCCCGCTTCATCAAGCAGAACCTCATATGCCAGTATGGTATCCTTGACAGGATCATTACGGACAACGGTACAAATTTGAACAATACTATGATCACCGCTCTGTGCGAGCAGTTCAAGATTCAACATCACAATCCATCTCCCTATCGGCCTAATATGAATGGTGTTGTTGAAGCTGCAAACAAGAATATCAAGAAGATCATTCAAAAAATGACAGTCACCTACAAGGACTGGCATGAGATGTTACCGTTTGCTCTGCACGGGTACCGTACCACGGAACGCACTTCAACTGGGGCAACCCCCTTCTCTTTGGTATATGGCATGGAAGCTGTTTTACCTGTGGAAGTTCAGATTCCCTCCTTGAGAATCATGAAGGATGCTGGTTTGAGTGAAGACGATTGGATTCATACCCGACTTGATCAACTTAACCTGATTGACGAAAAACGACTCACTGCTGTTTGCCATGGTCAGGCGTACCAAAAGCATATGATCAAGGCCTTCAACAAGAAAGTCAAGAGACAAGTATATTAAGTCGGGGACCTTGTAATCAAGCGGATCATCTTTCCGCAAAGTGATCCCAGGGGAAAATGGACTCCTACTTATGAAGGACCATTTATGATCAAAAACGTCTTTTCTGGTGGGGCAATGATTCTGACCACCATGGACGGTGATGACCTACCACACCCTGCAAACACAGACATAGTCAAAAGATACTACACATAAAACAACCCGACAAGTTGAAAACCCGAAAGGGCAACTTGGGAAAAAATGGGCATCCCGATGAATCGAAAACCCGAAAGGGCGGTTCAGGCAAAAATTAGGGATAAATAAAAAATATGTACACCCGACAAGTTGAAAACCTGAAAGGGCGACTTGGACAAAAAAGGGTTTCTCGATGGATTGAAAACCCGAAAGGGCGGTCCAAGCAAAAGTTAGGGAATTAAAGCGTATGACTATGTCTCGTCGGATCACTTTAAGGAAAATCTCTTCACAGACAAACTCTGGGCTTCTGATCAATCCAATCATTTGCAGACGAGGCAACGAATGGACAAGATACTCAGAGTTGTGAAGGCTATAGCAGAATTGGAACCCCATGGAATTGTTACACATAGCCATCTTTCTTTGTATAAATTTTTCTCATTTTTATGACAACATTCTATTACTAGGATGTCTGTCTCCTTTGTACAAAATACTTACACATAGTTAATGCAAAGATACTTAAAAATGCAGAAATTTGCTTGCCTTTTCTTTCTTTTACACTTGTGTTTTATTTGAAAAAGTCCAATGATTTATTAAAATAAGCATATGCATTTGAATATAATCACTTCTTACAAATAAAACAATGAGAAAAGGTAATTACTGGTAGGTTGAAAGTATAGGAAAATGTCTTTAGGCTATTCCAGAAGAAATCCCCTGCATTATGTCATTCAGATCCTCAACAGAGTTAATACATATCCCCAGCGGAGTTAAGGTTCAAAATCCCCAGCAGAGTTAAACACATATTGCCATCAGAACTAAATTTCTGAACTCCATATCCCCAGCGGAACCAGAAAACTTTAAACTACAAATCCCCAGTGAAGATGAAGCTTTCTTCCCCAACAGAGTCCAAGACTTCAACCTTTAAACCACAGTGGAAATCATCTGGTTTCTCCAAGTTCCCCAGCAAGTTATCTTAAAACCTGAAAATCAATCAGATAACAGTTAACTTTTATCGCCAACCATTCTTAAAACCTCAGTAGATTGGCATACAACCCAAGCTCTTTAGAATTCTTTGACGGAATAAGTATTATCCCCACAGAGTTTATTTCCCAACATAACGAAGATTCTTGTTCTCATTTTCTCCAGTTGAAACCCCCAGGTGTTAATTCCCCAGTAGAGATCGTCAGAGTTTTCCTTATCCGCCCGGAAAGTCATAAAAGATTCTGATTCCCCCGTAGAAGTTGTCAAAGCTCTTGGTAATCCCCACAAGTCACCAAGGATTTCCAATCATCAGCAGTAGTCCCAAGGGTTTCTCAGTCTCAGCAATCAAGGGTCTTTGAATCTCCAGCAGCAGTCAAGTGTTTATTCTCCCCGGCAGCAGTCAAAGATTTCATTATCTCCAGCTATCAAGGATTTATTTTCCTAAGCAAGACGGCTACCCATCTTACATGCTCATACGTTACATTCATATATCATAAACATTGATAGAACACATTTTTTATTGCATCATACATATCATGCAACATAACTTTGTATTTTCAGCTAACATTTTACCCTTTTCAGGATAAAATTAAAAGCTACCTCTAACAGATATTCAAAAATCTCATATACAGTATGGATACACCCCAGACACGGAAGTCATTCTATTGCTCATTCAGAATTTCAATTCAAGATACAGTCCAGAAACGCTCCAGACGCGGATGCCATTCTGTTACTCATTCAGGCTTCAGCAATCAGATACAGACTAGATACGCTCCATACACGGAAGCCATTCTATTTCTCATTCAGATTTAACTATCAATGTCGAAGCTCAGATACACTCCAAGACATGGAAGTCATTCTGTTGCCTTTTCAGATCCCAGTTACAGTTCAGATACACTCCAAACACGGAAGTCGTTCTGCTACTCATACATATCTCAACTTCAGATATAGTCCAGATACGCTCCAAGACACGGTTTCCATTCTGTCAGTCATTCAAATCTATTCCCCAGCCCAGAGATACTCCAGACACGGATGTCTTTCTGTCGCTTATTCGAATTTCAGATTTCAGATACAATACAGATACACTCCAGACACGGTAGTCATTCTGATATTCATTCAAGAATCAAATATAGTTACAGCTTGGATACGCTCCAGACACGGATGCCATTCCTTTGCTTATACAAATCCAATCTCCAGATACAACTCAGATACGTTCCGGACACGGATACCATTCTGGTGCTCATTCTCCTGATTTTCAACAAATAGTCTTGGATGGCATCTCTAAGCCCGTCTCCAGCAAGATTCTACCATCTCCAAATGGCATCTTTAAGCCTATTCCCTCTGCAATATTTTGACGAGTGCAAATTTACGGGCACTCTAGTGTCCAATCCTCTTTTACCTTTGAGTCACAAAAGGCAAACTCGCCAATCTAACTCTTCAGGTTCAAGAAGATTGAACAGGGGCAGCTGTTATACCCCAAAATTTTCCCTCTCATTTTATCCATATTTCCCCTCACAAAGCTCCTTGAACTCCAGACAGGATTAGGGTTTTGCTCTGCTCAAGACATCTCCTTGCATTGATGACCTAAATTAGGGTTTGAGTTTGCATAAGGATTTTTGGACTTCTAATGCTCAAAGTTACTTTCATACTTCATGTTGGACTCATAAGTTTGTCCATACCAAGTTTCAAGCCTTGAATCTTTTTTTTGCCCAGTCAATTGGACAGTTGACCTAGAAATCAGTTGTATTGAGGAAAAAGTCAATTGTGGCCAATTTACAGTCAAACCTCATGAATTTTGACCCACATCAACATTACGAACTCATATGAACCATTTGATCAAGTTTGGACCACAACTCCTCAAGAAATTTGATCAGGTCATCAAAAGGGCAAAATGGTCATTTTTAGGGTTTTGACTACACAAGGGCAATTTCTGACTTTTTGACCTAGCCAAGGGCAAATTAGGCTCAACCATCGACTCAAGGACTCAATGTAATCATATTGACCTATTCAACAAGTTCAAAAGACCTCAATTGCATTAGATTGACAGATGAATTTTTTAGTCAACTGATCAAAAATTGACTGTACACTGAAAAGTCAAACTTTGACTTTTTTGTCAAAATCAAGTGCAAAGGGTCATTTTTCATCAAGATGTGTCAAAACATGAAACTTGTTCATCATGAAACCCAAATTTGCAAATCAGGGTTTAAAGTTGAAAATTTTCATAACTTAGAATTTTTCTAAGTTATGAACTTTTCTTAATTTTTCCTAACTTTGTCCAACATTATCACCATGATGAAATTGGATTCAAAAAAAATCTCCAACATGAAAGTTGTAGTCCTACACAAAGTATACAACTTTGATTCACAAAGTTTTCTCAAAAGAAGCTTGTATATCAAGTTATGATTTTTGGAACAAGGGACCATGAAACTTGTAACTTAGTGAAATTTTGCCCTAGTTTAGGCAGGATTTTGACCTATCTTCTTGGCCATTTTTCAAATGGTTCCACTTGGAATCTCAAGTTGAATTTCAAATATGTATTGTATATCATGTTACAAGAATTGAAAAATGTCCAAGAACTCTCCAAACTCATTTGTGGTTAGGGAGAATCGAAGGCTTGAAGTTGGCAAAAACTCACTTTTCATCCATGGCATGTTCATGTTCATACAAGTTGCAAATTCAAATCAGCATGCTTTACACTAGATTACAGGCCTCTAAACCACTTCACACTCAATAATTAAATTCAAATCCATTGGTCTAAGGCATTGTTTTGGTCATTAGAACATTGCACCTTAGATTAATCCCTAAGTAGAAAAAGGTACATTACCATTTTTGCAAAAGTTTGCTTTATGTCAAAACCACAATCTTGGAGCATTGGTCCAGATCTTATGCAGCTAACCAAATCCACAAATTATAGGGGCCAAGGGCAAGGTGTGCAACCATATGGATAGCTTGTACAGGTCTGATTCACATCACTTCCCACTTTTGCTTCATATACAAGAAATATGCCAAATACATGAGAACTTGAACATCAGCCAAAACTAACTTGTGCAAACATTGGAACCATCTTTCTCACACCCCTCTGAGCCAGAAACACGATTTCTTGAGCCTTAAAATATCCCATAGCAAGAAATCACCTTCCATTGGCAAAACAGGGCAGCATCTGCAACTTGACTTCCATAGCACAATTTGCTCGTGCGTTTTGCCCCAAGTTGGTTCAAACACCTTCCATTCTATCAATCCAAGCTATCCCAAATCTCAAACACCAACTGTAACTCCATTTACATGGTTTTTCATATTCATTTTGAGCTTGTGCAGGTTGAGTTCTGTAGGCTGATTCAAGTACATTCAAGGCAAGCTATACATTGGAGAAGATCAAGTGAAGTTCAAGCAAGCTCCCAGACATCTCAGGCCTTGTTGAAAAGCTCCATATTACCATACACGAATTCAGTTGAAACAGGTTTTTATCAACTTTCTATCTCTCTATTTAGGAACATTTAGCCTTAGGTTTGTGAATAAGAAATGTAGTATTCATAGCCGTGAAGCTGTACATATGTTCAGTTTTCATTTTTATTAAGCATGCTAAGAGAATTTGATCCATGAACATTCTGAAAAAACTAGGTTAGGATTTGGGGCCAGAGAAATTCTCTCTGGTCTTTGAGAGTTAGGACAAGTTTTTTATATGGTTGAATTCGTCTTGAAGAGCTCTACAACTTTGATGTTATGTGTTTTTGCAATAGAGCTCGTATGCAGGATATCCACGTTTGGTACAGGCGCGCGCGTTTTTGAAGCCAGAGGTTGAAGATGAAGTCTGGCTTGGGATGGGCTTTGCTTCTTTTGATTTTGACACCACCCCTTTTGCTGAATGCACCCCCTGGCCCAATTTCTTGATATTTTATATTTTTGCATTTTTATTTTCATTTCTGATTTTATTTTATTATTCCCAAATATAAAAAATACTCAAAAATATTTTTATAAATTTTCACATTTATTTTGTATTTTATTTTTATTTTTCTAAACATAAAAGTAATTAAATGAACATATATCTTTATTTTATTTTAATGAAAACTTAGAAATAAAATATTAAAAATCATACTTTTATATTTTTATTTATACTTAAATAATATATTATACTAAATATATTTTTAATTTTTTGTATATATTTTATTTCATTTTTATTGTACATAAATAATATAATTAATATATTTATTTTCTTAAAGAAAAATTAGGGTTTACCCTTAATAAAAATAATAATCCTTTTTATTATTCCTTTCTTTAAATATTTTTTTACATACATAAATAAACAAAAACCTTTTTGCATAATTCATATTATTTGGTATATTTATTTATTTTGTTTATTTAAATATTATCCATTTATTATTTATGTCATTTGATTCAATTTGGATGTAATAGTAAATTAGGGTTTTAATTTCTTGTCAAATAATCCCCATTCAAAAATTGTATCCCCCTCCCCATAATCTTGTTGTAATAGCTTAGACTTTTAATTCTCGCACCTTATGCTTTCAAATATGTCATGGTTAGAGATTAGGGTTTGTATGCAAATTCCAAAATCAACAAGTAGCTTGACCTAATACAAAGACAAAAATGCATGAAAATCAAACATAATACACACTTACATCCCTAGGGTTACATCCACTTGTTGCCTTAAAAATGGGCCATGTTATGCATGTTGAGTACTTTGGCAATACAAAAACAAAACAAAAGATCATAGTCCCTCGATGACGCTATCTTGGTTGCCTATACAAAGTGATCTTGTCCCTCGGAAAATTTGCCAAAAATACTTAACACAATTACTATCATGGTCTATACGATGACCCACGCCTGTCCCGTTTAACATCCTAATACAAGGTTGTTCACCAAATGCAATAGTGAAACAACACTGTCAAAAGGGTTAAAAAACATTAGGAAAGATCTTTGAGTAAAAATAGGGTAGATAACTCTTAGTTACTTGATCAAAACTTGCAAAACATCCTTGCTATTTTCAAATACACCTCACAACACAATTTCAAGACATTTCCAACACAAACTTTCAAAATATTGAAACATCTTTTCAAAAGACAAAAACACCTTTGTATACATTCAAACAAGAATCATTACAAAGGTTGCCACAATGATGGCCTCTTTTCAAAACATCTTTCAAAACCACACACAAAGCACCATTTTAAACAATTGAAAAGCAAAAGCAAGTGATCTAAACAAGTAACTAAGAGCCCATGAATAACCATGGATGAAAAGGGTGCTTGCACCTTCCCTTTTCATAATCTACTCCCCGAACCCAAGAAAACATCTCAAAGGTCTTTCCTGTGCTTTTTGACCTTTCCTTAGGATAAAATAAAAAGTCGGTGGCGACTCTTACTAAACTGAAACATTTGAGAACACAAACGCAAAATCCCAAGTCAGTTCTCCCACCGTATCACACTATGACTAAGAAGATTTTGAGAGCAGGTTACTATTGGTCGACTATGGAAACCGACTGTCACCACCACTCAAGAACTTGTCATAAGTTCCAGATATATGTTGATAAAGTTCATGTGCCTCCACTTCCTCGGAATGTTTTGACTGCTCCATGGCCATTCGCAATGCGGTGCATTGATATGATCGGAGAAATCAAGCCTACTTCTTCTAACGGACATCTCTTCATTCTCGTCGCCATTGACTACTTTTCAAAATGGGTTGAGGCAGCCTCGTTCCCCTCTGTTTCCAAGAATATGGTCAAACGATTCATAAAACATAATCTTATCTGCCGGTATGGTATCCTCGAGAGAATTATCACAGACAATGGTACCAACCTCAACAACACTATGATCACTGAACTCTGCATGCAATTCAAGATCAAGCACCACAACTCTTCTCCGTATCGACCAAAGATGAATGGCACAGTGGAAGCAGCCAACAAGAATATTAAGAAGATTATACGGAAGATGGTTATGATCTACAAAGACTGGTACGAGATGTTACCATTTGCTCTTCATGGATATTGCACTTCAGCGCGAACATCAACTGGGGCAACCTCATTTTCTCTGGTCTATGGTATGGAAGTTGTCCTACATGTCGAAATTCAGATTCCTTCTCTGGGGATTACGAAAGATGTAGACTTAGACGAAGACGATTGGATTCAGACCAGGCTAGACCAGTTGAATCTGATTGACGAAAAGAGGCTTGCAGCTGTCTGTTACGGTCAGATGTATCAGAAACATATGATCAAGGCATTCAACAAGAAAATCAAGCATCGAGTATATCGGGCTGGTGACTTGGTAATAAAGTGCATCGTTCTACCGCAAGCTGATCCCAGGGGCAAATGGACTCCCACCTACGAAGGGCCATTTTTTCACAAGAAAGTATTTTCGGGCGGTGCTATGATACTAACCACCATGGACGATGAAGATTTCCCGCACCCTGTGAACATGGACATAGTTAAAAGATACTACGCGTGAAAATGAACCACTAGGTTGACTGGCCTAAGAAAAAATAAGGGCATCCTGACGAACCAAAAGGGATATATATATATATATATATATATATTATATATATATATATATAAGATTGTACACCCGGAAAATCGAAAACCTGAAAAGGCGGTTTGGGCAAAAAAGGGTATCCTGGTGGACTGAAAACCTGAAAGGGCGGTCCATGCAAAAGTTAGGGATTAAAAGCGTACAAATATGTCCCATTGGATCACTTACTGTAAGCTTTATTACCAAAGTTAAAAGTTCAAATGGTACATATCAGATCAACTTCTTCCGACAGCAAGGGATGAGATGTTCGAAGACATAGGGGCAATAGCGAAGTTGGAACCCAACGAGATCATTTCCACATAGCTATATATTTTGTTTTCACTTTGTACTCTTTTCATTTCATGACAATTTCCTCTTACTAGGACTTATGTCTCTTTGTACAAAATCGCCTGTTTATAGGCAAACTATCAATACAAATACACCTTAAAATTCAAACTTTTTATTTTTTATTTTTCTGTTTTGTTTGCAAAAACGTCCAATGACTAAAATTGAATGAACATATGGATATGAACATGATTAACTGTTAACAAATATATGCATAAGAACAGGAATAAGTATTTAATCAAGACTCTGGGTGTTGGGATGACGTTCAAGTTGTCCACAAATCCTCACAGAGCCATTTCCATGAGATTATCCCCATAGAGTAGTCTTCACAAAAGAATCTTCAACAAAGATATATCCCACACAAAATAGGATACACCAATCATACTCACTAGATGAACCCCCAGAGGATAAAAGAATATGATCTTTTTCCCGACAATATCACCCACCTATGGAGTTCTAATCAGTACAGTTCATGGAAGTTCTCTTCCCCAGCTAAGTTTATTCCTCCAAAACTATAAAACCCCCTACAGATTTATTCTCTCCAACAGATCTCATTTCCTCACCAAGGGTGTTTCCTCAGCAGAGTATTTATTCCCCCAATAGGGTTTATTTCCCCAACAGATTATAGTCACCCCAACTTGAGTCTATTCCTCAGATTGCTACAGATCACCGACAATATTGCACTCCATAGTGAAGTCGCCATTATCCCTAGAAAGTTGCTACACTTGGTGCCCGACCAGATATCAGTCAACTTTATCCTCCCCAGACGAGTCAGAAGGTTATCCATCTCTTTTATCCCCAGTAAGGGTATATAAGAATTAAACTCCCTAGTAGAGCGATGAACAACTTATGTTCCTAAACTCTTCTCCCCAAACATAAGTCAACATTCCCCAACGGAGTTTCCTCAAACAGCAAGCAAGAATCCCCATCGGAAGCATTCTAGACAAGGTTGAAGATTACACATTTTCTTCATCCCCAGCACCAGTCATGGATTCACTCTTCCTAGTAATATGTCATACGGAACTATTGATACACTTCCAAAAACATTTCACATTCATACATCATTTACCAATATCATAGCATATGCATACGAAACGCATACATCATAGTCTTATTTATTTTGAGAACATCATTATGCAATGCATTTCATACATCATGGTATTGCATACATCTAACTCTTCACCTTTTCAAGAAAGATCAATCAACAGACAAACATCGTCAACTAGTTATATGACCCGACAATCTTCTCCAAGGCTACATCTGACAAAGTGATATTTCAGAAATTTCCTCAGAGGATCATTCTCAAAAAAGACATCTTCTGGATTAAATTAAATTAACCATAGATTTATTCTGATACTTATTCTAGTAGACCTTTTCTTGCTCAAATTAAATCGAGCGTAGATTTATTCTGATACTTCTCCCAATTAAATACGAGTATAGACTTCTTCTAGCTCAGATTAAATCAACCATAGATTTATTCTAATACTTCTTCCAGTTGAAGACGGTCGTAGATGGCTTATGGCTCAGATTAAATTAACCATAGATTTATTTTGATACTTCTTCCAATTAAAGACAAAAAGACCTCTTCTGGCTCAGATTAAATTGACCATAGATTTATTCTGATACTTCTTCCAATACACATTTTCTGGCTCAAATTAAATCAACCATAGATTTATTCTGATACTTCTCCCAGTTAAAGACAAACGCAGACATCTTCTGGCTCAGATTAAATCGACCATAGATTTATTCGGATACTTCTTCCAGTAGACATTTTTTGGCTCAGATTAAATCAAGCGTAGATTTATTCTGATACTTCTTCCGGTTGAAGTCGAGCGTAGACTTAGTATAATTTCTATCAACAGTTACTTTGGATGGAATCTATAAGCCCATCTTCGATGAATCATCATTACCTCTCCAAATGTAATCTTTAAGCTCATTCCCAGTATAATCAACCAACAACGTTACTTCGTGCACAGGAAAGTGTAAATTTCTAGGCACTTAAGTGTTCAATCATCTTCTACCTTCAAGTCACGAATGGAGAACATGCCAATCTAACTCTTCGGGTTTAAGAAGATTGAACAGGGAAAGCTGTTGTACCCCAAAATTTTCCTCCCATTTTCTTCAAAACATGCTCACAAAGGTCTAAAATACTCAAAGCCACTCAAGAGTTGACTGGTCAAACCTCCTCATAAGCAAGGGTCTTCAACTAGGGTTTGGTGCTTCTCAAAAAATATTAGATTGCAAGGGTCTCAAATGACTTTCATGGTTCATAATATGTCCTCAATAATGGTTATGTCAAGTTTCAAGTCTTGCATCACATGTTTGCTCAGTCAATGGCTCAAAAGATTGAAAGTCAACTGTATTGGGTAAAAAGTTAACTATGGCCAACATACAGTCAAACTTAAAGATTTCTTATCAAAATCAACATTTTGAGGTTATATTCATAATTTAATCAAGGGTTGATCATAATTCCTCAAGGAAATCACCAAATGTCAAAAATTGCAAAATTAGGGTTTTGATTGAAGATAACTGATCATTGACTCATGGCCTACTGAATGACCTAATGGCTTAAAGCATGATCTCAAGGGCTCAAATACAACATCTTGACCTAATTACATGGATCAATACATTTCCAAAGATACAAGTGATTGATAGTTGAAGAATTGAATCAATTGATAAAAAGGCAACAGTCACACAAAAGTCAAACTTTGACTTTTTGGTCAACATTGGAATTCAAAAATCAAGAATAATCAAAACATTCAAAATTATCAAGTTTGATCATCAAGAATAAAAAAAAGTCAACAAAACTCAAAAGTTGGAAAATTTTCCAACACATCGAAAATTTTCTAAGTGTTTTGTTCTTAACAAAGTCACTACTTTATGGCCATTTTTCACTAAGATACAAATTGATTCAAGGAAAAATTTCAACATAAAAGTTGTAGGGATTAATGAATTATACAACTTAGTTAATGTGGGATGATCCTCAAAAAATGCTTGGATTAAGAGATATGGGCCCATGAAGTTCTGATACTTTTTATCTAACACTTAGAAATATTTTTGATCAGTTTTCCATCTCAACTTCTTAGCCAATTTTCACCAATTTTGCTGTTGATTTAGCTAAAGTGGTCAACATGAAAGTTGTATATAATCTTTGAAGCTTTTCAAAATGTCAAAGATCATGAATTTATCTTACTTAAGCTAAATGTTTCGAAGAGATGAAGATGGCATGTCAAACTTGAATTATAGGTCATTCTTTTGAAAACCTTATGGCCAAATCTCAAATCTAAGCTACAAGATCCTTCTTTTCAGACATATTTGCCTCTAAATCTATGCATAATTGAGTAATTACACAGGATCTAAGTGTATTACATGAGTATTTGAAGCTTTGTCCAAGTGTTGATACCATTTATGGTTAAAATTGCAAAAACTAACATTTCTACTTTGATAAAGATCACCTTTTGCTAACCACTCTCTTCTTTCAAGCTTGAAATGTGTTCTAAAGATCACAACAAATATATCAATATCAGAAGTAATCTACAAAGTCTGAAATGCTTGGCAAGAATCCCTTGATTCGCTCCTTTCTTCATCATGAAGCAAATTTGCATTTTATGCAATTTGAAACCAAATGTCCAAACCAGCCTTCCATATGAACTAAACTTGATTTATGCAAGTTACATAGACCAAATTCAACCTTTATAAATAGTCTTCAAATCTCATAACTCAAGGACACGAAAATTTTCTCAAAAATTACCATTGTTGCACATTTGAAGCTTTCAACACTCAACTTCAAATCAACTCGTGCGTTTTCCTCTTTTATCATTCAAACACCTTAGGCACATCATATAGAAGTTGTGCAAACATCTGAATAACTTCTGGATCATCTCGATCATCATCATCCAAACCTCACTTTCACCATTTGCAACTTGACTTGGTTGGAAAGTTTCAGAGGGTTCTAAGTCAAGCTGAACATATCATTGGCTTCTTGGGAGTTCAAGGAAGCTTTTTGCACCATTACATTGTCTCTGGGAGTGGTGGAACGAGTTCTGAGTTTTGCTTCAAGAGGTAAGTTTTCTTGAACTTCAAAACTCCATATACACACATCCTTTGTGTTCAAATAAAAGATAAAAAATGTAGATATCAATGTCCTTAAGCTTAGCCCTAGCTTAATTGTTATTAATTGCGCTTGTATGTGAAGATTCGTGATTCTGAACCTTTTTTAGGGTTCTCTGTTTTTTGAAAAAATTCATAATATTCTTTGAGGGTTAGTTAAAATAAAAGGTATCATTGAATTCGTGGTTAAAATTCAAGCAACTTTGTTGTTTATACTTTTTGAAATGGTTGAGAAATGAAGCTTTTACAAAATTTGAATATGATGTTGATGTTGCTGGTGCGAGGAAGAAGATGAAGTTTATCTTCATATTTTTGAAAACAAGTTTATTATATATTTGTTAGTTGTTGTATTAATACCAGATGAAACAGTCGTCCCAACGGTAGGAGGAAGCGTGCAAAGGCTTTGGTGTGCTAGGGCAGGGGTTCGATCCCTGCCTCTGGCATTTTATTTTCTAACATTTTCTGTTTACAGATGCCATGCAAACAAGCCCAACGCGCGCACCATACATCTCCATCCTTGACCATCAGATCTCATCAAGCCAGATCTTGATGCCTCAAACGCGCATTTCCACCATGAACCATCAAAGACTCGCTGCATTGGATCCAGTGCAACAACCAGGGCTCTCTGATTTGGGCCTAAGGATTTCTGTTTCTTTCCCACCCCCATTTTACTTGTTTGTAGGCCCATTTTAATTTTCTTCATTTTTGTTTTAATTAACATTTTCTTTTTTTAATCAGTTTTATTTTAATCAATAAAAAAATCATAAAATCATAAAAAAATAGATTTAGGTTTTTAATTAATTAATTTAGTTTTTGATAAATAAAAATTAATTTAATTTAATCACTTTGATTTTATTTTTTAATTAAAAATGAACTAGAATTAGGTTTAATTTTTATTTCACATTAAAAATATTTTTCTAAACAAAAACAACAAAAATATTTTCTGAAACCCTTAGAATTTTCTAGGTCTTAAATATTTTCCCTTCTTCACTATCTCCACTCGTTTTTATTTTATGTTTTTCGTATTAATATAATTTTATAATTGTCAAAGAGATGTAATAGTTTAAATTAGGGTTTCTTTAACTTCCCCATTTATGGTTTGTAACCCTCATCCCTGAAGCATTGTAATAGCGTAAGTTTTATTTCCCGCACTTTACTTTCTGCACCTATACTATGTATGCCTGTATGTATATATAACTTTATAGTAATTAGGCGTGCATGGAAAGACATAAAAAACAAACGTTAGAAAGCCTAATCACAAAACAAATACTTGAAATCAAAACACTTCGCACACGCACACCTCTAGGGCGACCCTCACTTGTTGCCTCGGATTTAAACAATTATGTCCCTCGAACGTGAAATTCTTTAGAAAAGACCCTCGGTTAAAAGATCGTAGTCCCTCAATGACCCTTCGATGTTGTCTTCGATAAACGATCTTAGTCTCTTACGAAAATTTCTAAAGCGTCCTACAAGTTTCCTTCTATGACTGTATGATGACCCGCACTTGTCCCTCACATCCAAAGACAGGGCTTCCTACTAACTAATAGTAGGGTAGAACTATCTAAGCGAGGAGGAAAAGAACAAAGACTTTTTAGTATGTAGATAGCTTGTAATCGCTTGCTCACAAACTAAAACAATTTTCACACCTCACACTTTCAAAAACAACACTTTCTTTCCATAAATATTTTCAAAACAAACATTTTGTATACATTCTAAACGATACGAGAATCATTACAAAATTGTCATATTTAGGCATTTTCAAAATATTTTCAAACGTACACAAACACAAAGCATTTCAAAAGTGAGCTAACGATTAATAGCATGTAGAAAACTATGGATGAAAAGGGTGCTAACACCTTCCCTCTTCATAACCTACTTCCCTTACTCAGAAAATTCTCAAAAGGTCTTTCCTCTTCTTTTCACCCTTTCCTTTATTGGATAAAAAAAATCGATGGTGACTCTTGCTATCCACAACATTTGCGATAAAATGCAAAACCTAAAAGTCAGTTCTCTCACCGTATTACACCTTCTTATGAGATAAATTGATATTCTTTCCCACCTAACAGTCACCATATATTTTACCTTCTTCAATTAAGATTAGGTATACTAATAATAGCCTTCTCAACAATAATCTTCCTCATACTTCTGAGATTTAAGTTTCCAAGCTTTATGTCCATAATTTGGTTTCTTCACTTTTGAAAATTAAATAAGGTTGAGGTTGGTTCTTATCAAAAGGTGATCACATGTAGCAATTGTTTGTAGATATGGATCCCTTCATTAGTTGAGCACTTTTTATCTATGACAATGCATTCATCACTATTAAAGTTTTAACATAAAGCTTGGTCACATAGTTGACTGATGCTAATAAGGTTATCCGTAAGACCTTTAATTAATAGCACATCATTAAGGCAAGGAAGACCAAGATAGTCTAACCTTTAAATAGTTTTTTTTCCTTTAGCAACATCACCAATATAACTATTGGAATAAGGTTTGATGTCTTTCAGATAGTTTCTTTCATCAATCATGTGTCTAGAGCAACCACTTTCAAAGTAATAATCTTCACGAGATGAGACCCTTAGAGAGGTACAAGCAATATGGGCCAAAATATTAAGTTTGTCATGCCAACATTGTTGAGGACGCATGTCAGACTAAGCCTCCCACTAAGGATACAACTGATTGTGTTTTAGTTGTCTACCATACAGTTTGTTGTAGTAAGGTTGTATGTGATCACACCGACCACAGTAGTGACATACCTAAATGGATATGGTATGAAACTTAGAGCGATGGTTAAGATGGTTGACACATTGTTGCAACTTGTAGCCAGACACTGAAATCTATTTTTTGAGTAGATATAATAAATATAATATTTGAATTGGATGATTCACCAATATATCTAATTCCCTTCATGTCTTTAGATGATTTGTCCATTTCTAAATTTCATCAAGTCTATCACAAAATTCAATATGTGAATAGACTTAGTCATGTCTTCAAACATAGAATTGAGATGTCCTATTTGTTTTCAAGAAGGGTTTTTAAATGGTTATGCTAACAACTAATTTAAAATGTATATTTCAACTCTTTTTAAATGGTTTTTGTTAATAAAGTATTTAAAAGTCTTTTTCTTATAATGGTTTTTAATTGTAGATGCCATATTATGAAATTAAACTTCTTCCAAATTTCTACAAACTAAAATTTCATTCCTTAACTCCATTCAAATTCTAATTATAATCACAAGCCTATTTACACAAGGTTACATGCATTTGGTTGATTATTCAAAGTTCATATGGTTCAAACACTATGGACCATGGGGCAACAAATGTATGGAATTTTGTCATAGAGCACTATAGGCAAGAAAAGGAAGATAGGTAGCCCCAAGAAAAAGAAGGTTCCAAATCCAAACACTCAAATCCAAAACTCATCTTGGTGGAGCATATGTGCAGACTTTGATCATACTTTCTAATCCAAGTCCCCATATATCCAAAATTAAAGGTCCATCTACTTTGTGAAACGTTGCATCAAAGTGCCATATCCAGCCAAGTTCTCCATTAAATAATACTCTAATACATCCCTTCAAAGCATGTTTTATGGTAAGGTTTTTCTACATTTATTAAGACATGCAATAAAATTACAAAAAAAACACAACATATTTTTAACAGATTAACTTTATTAATATCCTATAGAAAATAGCTCGTAGGCGCAAGGATACAATACATGGTAAAACATCTAAATAAATCCAAAACCAAAACATTAGAAATTACACTAATTTCAGATTAGTAGAAAATAAATAAAATAAACATACAATTTTTTAATCCACCATCAAGCATAAATGGCAACTCATAGAATATTTTAACTAAAATTTTATTATATAGAACTTTTGCTAGTGCAAGAATTCATTTTTTCGTGCATGGAATTTGTGTACTCTCTTGAATACGTTACTCAGACGGTTCACATTCCCCTACAACTTTCCCTTACAAATGTACAAATTTTGGTGACACACTTATAAATAAGATTCGATAAGTGGAACGTTTTTGAATTATCATCATCAGTTTCATATTTTATTACTTCTGCAATGAAAAAGAGAATAAAAATATGTTAATGAAAAAGATAAAAGATTTAAATATATATTTTTTTCTCAAAAGGATGAACAAAATGGCTTACCAACGCCGTCAACCTTCTTTGCAACAAAAATTAGTGAAAGAAATAAAATCAGAGCATAAACAAACTTAAGAGTTTGATTCATATTTTTATTCTCTTTGCATGTAACAAATATAATTATGATTCGATCACTTTATAATTTATAAAGTTAATGCAATGTTAAAAACAAATATTTTTATCACGTAATGGGTTTGTCCCTTCAGCATATAGTAAAAGGGTAACATAAAAAATTTGATAATTGTTATAATTATTTTTTTAATTAATTCCTCAACCCTTCATGATTAAATCAATTAATATTATAAAGTTATTTGTACAAATAATGGCCAATCGCCATGATAACGTGATTATGCCCATATGGAACATTTGTAATTATTTTAAATGTTTTATTTATTGTCAATAGAGATACATTGAATTCTTATAAGATCTATTTTTTTGTTAATTTGAATAAATAGAATAATTAGTAAATTTAGATGAGCTTAATTTTTACTCAATTAATCTTTATTAATTAGTAACAGAAAGGATATTTTAATAACATTGATAAATATTCAATTTTTTGAAAAACAAAAACTTAACTGATACCAATTTATTTTTATAAATATTCAATTATTCTCTAAAGAAAAGATAAATATCTCACCTTAAGATATTTTCCTCTCTTGCCAGCCACTTACTATTTGTAGTAAGAAAGAAAATAAGAGAAAGAAGAAAGTTGGTAAAAGAAGACAAAGGAGAAAAGAAAAGTGAAAGAAGAGAAGAGAGAAAGAAGAAGAGGAAGCTTGGAAGAGGAAGAATCAAGGTTGCTTCTTCATGAATCATCTCTAAATTTTCATTAATCTTCATCTCCTAAGGTGGGTTTCTAGTTAGATTTAGTTTTTGGAGGTATTTTCATGAAAAAGAGAATTAGGATTTTGTGTGTGGATCTTACTATATGCTTGAAATTGATGTTGGTACATGGTTTTCTTATTGTTTTGTAATCTTAAAAGTGGAAATCCTTGTTTTGTAATCTTAAAAGTGGAAATCCATGATATTTGAAGATGGTTGAGTGTCATATGATTATGTTTTAGTTGTCGTGTTGTTGGATGGATATCATGCTCATGTTGTAGAATCATATGGTAAAACTATGTTGTTGTTGTTTTTTAGTGTTAAGAAATGTTAAAATCGTGGAATGAAATGTTTGAGTGTGTTATAGCATGATTGATTATGGTGTAGATGATTAATGGTTGAAGGATATGTGTTTAGGAGTGGTATTTTTGAGGAAAATGCAGGGAATAATCGATTGCTTAGCAGAAATTTCCAGGAACAATCCATTGATATCATGATCTGTGAAAATTTTGGAAAATTACAGGTGTCAATCAATTGACACCCCTGACCAATCGATTAGTCTGTTGATGTGAGTGAAATTTTTGGATAGAATGTTCATATCAATCGATTGGTCCTTCCCAACAATCGATTGGTTCCCATGTGTCATGTCAAAAAAGACTTGTTTGATGATCCTAAGCTATCATAGGGGTCTTATATCTTATACTACGGTAGATATGCATTAATTTAAAAATAATCGATCAAATTTCACGAAAACGAATGTGTTTTAACCTAGAAGCTTAGTTAGGTTAAATGTTTAGTAAAATAAGTTTTATAACTCGAAAGGAGAAACAATCGAATGTGTTGGAAATCTAACAGAGAGCTATAACATAATGGAGTTTCTAGGATCTTAATCCACTCTAAATTCTTGTTGAGCCCAGTTAACCCTGCTATAGGATGATCAACATGCACTTACTATGTGGCATGTAAGTGGATTAGCTTAGGCTGAAGCAGGTAGCGTGAAAGCTTCACCAAGTGCTTAGTTAGCAAGTTAATTGAATAACTTGTGAGGAAACCATATATGAATTCCAAATGTTACTTGATTGTGGATGTTATTCTATCATGTATGTTTATGTTACAATTATTGGTTGGAATTTGGTGAGGAACCTTTGTTCTGAAAGTCCTATTTGGTGAAGAACCTTTGTTCCAAAAGTCCTATTTGGTGAGGAACCTTTGTTCTGAAAGTCTTATTTGATGAGAAATATTTGTTCTGAAAGTCCTATTGTTGATGAACTATTTTGTGTGCTTATGAACCATGTTATGATTTATTTGGTTGTGTTGATTGTATGATTATTGGTTAAAATCCATGATAATGAGTGAGGTTAAACTTAGGGTAATAGATAGGCCAATGGAATTAGTAAGATAACTTTGGTTATGGTAAATAACTTAGGTTTTGACACTCGAATGTAAATGGTTCCTCAGTGTGCATCCGTGAATGAGTGAGTAGTTACTAGAGATGAGTCGTTGCATCTACGAGAATGCTGAAGGCATGGATGAAAAGTGATGTCATAGTTGTGATTTAACTAGTTTGTATGGAAACACATTGTAATATATTGTGGTTGTGCTATAATCACGTGGAAATTGTGTATCATCCCATGATTGTTGTGATATAACCACATAGAGATTGAAGATACTAGTCGTGTATTCATGAATAAATCTTATTCGTGTGTATCCCAAGTTCGAGACTCATATAGAGTAGTAACCGGGAAGGCAAATGATTATTTGTTGGATACCATGACTCGTGCCCATAGTCCTTCGATTCAGATCGGCCGAGGAGATATATTCCATTCTATAGGAAGTCTGTGACTTGTGCCGAGAGTCCATGGACTTAGATTGGCTAAGGATAAGGCAATCCTTGTTGTGCGGATAATTGTGACATGTTATGAGTGCAACTTCACTATTATATGTTTTGCATGATGTCAAAATCCAGAAAGCTAGCATTTCAGTATGGTGGACGGTATCCTTATGTATTGTGGCACCCCTCTGCATCATAGGTCTTAGGAATCATCAAAAAACACTTTGAAATTGACCAAGCTCATTGAAAAACATTTTCTACACATTTTTATCTTGTATGTATTGACACATCTCAGTTTCAGGTCAACACATGTAACTGTGTTTTAAAGCCTGCGAGCTTCTGTAAGTTACAAGTCGACACACGCATCATACATGTCGACACATATTGAAATTTTTTTGAAATTGAAGAAATTATTATTTTATGTATCGACACATCCATATTTTAGGTCGACACATTTAATCACGTTTTAAAGTCTAGCTACTGACTTGCTCAGGTAAACACATAGAGTCCTTCAGGTCGAGACATGCATCTTTTTATACAGTATGTGTCGACACATACGAGTTTGAGGTCGACAAATAAACTCTGTTTTGGTCAAATTTTTCATTTTTTTTATTCTGAATTTGTCCTTTTTGCCCTAAACTTTTCCAAACTATAAATACCCATTCATACATCATTTCTAACTTGATGATAGCATAAAATTAGTCTACTTTTTCTCTTCATCTTCAACCTTCCAATTATACATACACACCAAAATTACATTGTGATGATGTTCCGTCGGGGTGTCATCTAGATGAAGAATTGAAGATTTCCAATTGGTTTGGTTTGAGTTCTTATAGGGGTCTTCATCCATAAAAATCATCGGGTTTTTCCTCCAACATCATTTGTTGAATTGGAGGTTTTCGTGCAAGATCGTGCGATAAGGAATTGTCCATTTGAAAAATCCCTTATAGTGTTTGAAATATTTTTAAGGAACCTTAGAGTGTAAAATCTTTTTAAGGAAGCAGCAAGAATTGGATGATAGAATCGGTGATCTTGTGTTGAAAGTGTGCAATCAGATTTACTCGAGTGAAAAATCCCTTGGAGTGTTTGAAATCATTGCAAGAAACCTTGGAGTGTTTGAAATCTTTTCAAAGAAGTAACTTAAGCGGAGAATAGGTTGCATCTATCGGTCTTGGTCTTGTTGAAGATCAAAAGAAGAGAAGGGGTTTAGTCGATATCAAACAGTTATGATTTTTAATGTTGCTATAAACACTTCTCTTGTATTCATACTTTTGCAAAGTAAGAAAGTATCTCAATTCTACATTGAAATTGGGCGCAGACGTACCCACATGCGAGGATGAAAGTGGGGAAATGTGTAGAAAAATCCTTTTGTCTAATTTCTTTTATCGCTTTTACTTGTTTTATTATTCTTCAATAAATTTGTCAAATAGAATTGCATTATCAATTGAATTGTAAGTAATTTTCCGAATTGTTTTTTGATTTAAATCAAGTGTTGATATTGCTTATAATCACTTTTGATTATAAGTGCTTTTGTGTATCAACATAACTTAAAGGAAAATTCTGAAAATTCATTTGCACACCAAGTATTTGACAAATTGTTTAGCCTGTTAAACTCAAAGGAAAATTGTGATGTTCTATCACTTACTCTCATTTACTCTTTATGTGCAATTTGTTGAATGTGTTGTTTGATTGATCAATTCTTCTAGAATTTTTCTTTGATTGTTAAAGTTTAAATTGGTTTGTTTATTAGCTTATAATCATTTTGATTGTAAGTGCTTTTTCATATCAACTAAGCTCAAAGAAAATTCTGAAAAACTAACTACGCGCGACATATTAGATAAAGTGTCGAGTTATGTTTTTAATATGATTTCATTAGAAATAGGAAACCATTATGTTGCACATTAAATATTTAATTGATATATTATTATGTTGATTGATTTTATCATTATGTTAATTCCATATGGCTCGTGTATATCCACTACTAATTATGGATCAAATGCTGGAAAGACTATAAGGTAAGACATTTTACTATTATTTGGATGTTTACTCAGTATATAATCAAATATCCAAATCTATAAGATCATGAAAAAAACTACATTTACATGTCCGTTTGGTGTCTTCGTGTATAGGTGCATGGCATTCAGACTATGCAATGCGCCTTTCACTTTTCAAAGATGCATGTACTCTTTTTTCAGACTTAATTAAAAAATGCATTAAAGTCTTCATGGATGACTTATTTGTTTTGGACCCTACTTTAATTCTTGTATTGATAACTTTTACATCATATTGAAACAATGCATTAAAACAAACTTGGTATTAAACTAGGAAAAATTCATTTTATGGCAACTGAGGGAGTAATACTAGGTCATGATATTTCATTCAAAGGAATAGAAGTAGACAAATCCAAAGTGTACGTATTAAAAAACACCCTCCCTTGTAAATGTTAAATGTTTAAGAAGTTTCTTAGAATGTGCAAGATTTAAAAAAATATTCATTAAAGGATCATTGTCCCCGTACAAGGCAATTATACATTGGACCTTAGTTGAAGGATCATTATCACCTTACGAGGTAAATATATGTTGGACATTCATTAAAGGATCCTTGTTACCCTATGAGGAAATTATATGTTGGACCTTCTATGAAGGAGTCTTGCCTCCCTACGAGTTAATTATATGTTGGACCTTCATTAAAGGATCCTTGTTGTCCTACGAGACAATTTTATGTCAGGACCTTCATTGAAGAATCCTTGTTGCCTACGAGACAATTACATTGTTCAACCTTCATAGAAGGATCGTTGATTCCTAAATAGGCTTCCCATTTAATTTCAATATTATTAAATAATATAAAAACCACAATAATAAGTGTGTCATAGACAAGTTGCAAAAGTCGTGAACATATTCATTAAATAAAGTCCTTGAAGGATGTGGTTGCAAACAGGCCTACAAAGGGTGAGAATACAAACTACGAACATAATACAAAAACAAAATTGAACTTTCCCATGTGCAACACTTGAGGGACTCTCCCCGCAAGGAAAACCTACCCATTCAAGGAGACATATAGAAATACGCCTAAAAACTAATTAACACAGAAATAAATGCAAATAAAATAAGGGATTGTATACTGGAATAATTTTATTGGGTCATAAAATACAACCCATGGTAAAAATGAGCTAAGTACAATAATGCTAGATTGAGTCGCCCTAGTAGTATTGGTCGTCCAATTGGACTTGGTTCCCTGATAGGGATTAGCCACCGAAAGTTGGGCTTCGACTCCCGGTCTACTATATACAATCCATTTCTCATGTCAAACATGGACTATGATATTCTCAAGTAATATCATTCATAGGGAAACCTTCTCCCTTAAAATTTGAGATAGAACGGCTTTTCCACTACTCTCATGTTTACGATCATGGAATGAGGGAGACCACGTCAACTTTCTAGCCCAGGACCAAAGGGTCTTTTTATCAATACTTTAACCCCATGATTGTGATATGATCCACAAACTTTAGAAAGAAACACATAGAGTTCCTCATTCCCTGCGTGAGTGATCTTTCTCTCATTTATTATACTTTTGGCGAGTACAAACTGCATATCAACATACCAATTTCAGAAGCATTATACCACATGGCCACCTATGCCAAATTTATGAAAGAAATCTTGACCATAAAAAAGAAGGTGTAAGGGGGAAGAAACTATTAAACCGGAAACTAATTGCAATACCATCATTCAAAGAATCATACCCCTAAAAGATGTAGATCTAGAAAAATTTACTTCACATATCACCACTAGAAACACATATGTTGGAAGCGCATTCATAAGTCTAGGAGCTAATATAAATCCCATGCCCCTTTTAATAACAAAATAATTGGTTACCTAGAAATAAAATAGAGAAGAAATACTTTTCAGTTGGCCGAAAAATCACTTAAACGTCCATCAAAAAAAGTTGAAGATGTATATGTAAAAGTGGACAAATTAAACTTCTTTTCAAAAAGGACATAAATTATTATTGACATTTACAAATTTCAGGTTAAAGTTAGAGTACAAGATGAGGAGGTAAATTTTGATCTATATAAAGTAAAGAGACACACAAAAGACAATGTATTGTGCTTTTGATTAGATAACACTTGTGAAGCCAATAGAAGTAGGTCATGATAACTGAAGGAATAATACTAGGTCATTTTATTTCATCCAAAGGAATAGAAGTCGACAAATCCAAAGTGGACGTATTAAAAAAATCCCCCTAATAAATTCTAAGGGGTTAAAAAGTTTCTTAGGATGTGCGGGATTTAACAAAATATTCATTAAATATTTTTCTCAAATTGCAAAACCATTGAGAAACTTGCTCAATAAAGATAAGACATTTCAATTTGATGAATTATGTTTACATGTCTTTAAAAAACTAAAAGAAAAGTTAAGAACTGCTCTAATAATCAGGTCACCTGATTGGAAACATAATTTTAAACTAATGTTTGATGCTAATAACTATGATATATGTGTGGTTTTTGGGAAAATTGAGATGTTACCTCATTGGAATTTTTTTTTTGTTTATATATAATTATTGTTGCTAAAATCTCCAGACAAGATTCTACTGACCGACTCTATTCAGGGATAGTCATGTCCATGCCAAAAGTTTGATAATTTCCTAAGGTCATATGAAATTTCAAAATGCAATGAAATGTCTCTCCAAAATATGATGAAAGTAGAAGTTTTGGATTGTTTGGGTATTCACTTTGTTGGCCCATTTCCATCACAATTTTCAAACAAATTCATAATAGTATAAGTAGATTAAGTATCCAAGTGGGTATATTCCATTTCATCACAAAAGGTTGGTAGCAAAACAATGATCAAATTATTAAAAAGAATTATCTTTTCATATTTTGGAACACCAAAAAGTTTGTGTCAATGATGGAGGATTTCACTTTTGCAATCGCCAATTGGTCAAAGCCCTAAAATAATATGGAGTCAGACACAAGGAGGCTTCACCTTTCCACCCACAAACGAACGAGTAAGCTATAGTATATAACATGAAAGTGAAAAGAATTATGAAAAAGACAATATCCACCTCCAAAAAAGTCTGGTTAACAAAACTAAATGAAGCGCTAAGATGGTTTATTAAAATTATGTTATCTTCTTAAATAATTAGTACACAAAGCTTATCGAACAATGAAATATTTGAATTTGGACCAGTCGTTAGAAGTAGAAACAAGATAAATTCAAATGCTCAGTTTGACCTTAATTTTGTTTGACTAGTTTAAAGTTTGTCAAAAAAAATGTCATTAGTAATTTTTATTTATTAATGTCATTGTTAGTTCACTCTAAAAAATCCAAAAAAATAATTATATTTAATATTTATTTAGATGGCTATTGTATTTATCTAAAAAAATATATAGAAAAAAAAATGAAAGTTCATTTGTGTTCCCATTGATTTGTGCCCATATTTGTACAAAGATCCATGTTTTTTCATTTCAAACAAAAAAAGAATAAAATAACAAAGAAATAAAAATAATATAATAAAAAATTATTTTGCGACAACCCAACAACAAGCTGCAGCAGAACTCAATCTCTAACTATGTGTAGAGTTTGCTGGAGCTGTTCACTTCTTTTTTCGAAAAAATTGAAAGTTTCCTCCAATCATATACTCTAAATAAAAGTGCAACCCATTTTTCCTCATTCATCCCTATAAATCCAAATAATCTATCAAAGCAACAAAAAATCTGATTTATGATTTATCCTTTAAACACAAAGGTTCACCAGTTCCATCTAGATATTAGAACAATTAAGATTCATAAAAGGAGAGTTTTTGCAGGAAAATCAAAATAGTAAAAGACAAAAGATGAAATACACAAAAATTTATATCTTTACGACATTCTTTTTAAAGTCAGATCTCATAAAATCCAATTCCACCATTTTCACCACCATACTAAATCTCTTTTTTTTCCTTTTTAAACACTCAAAACACTAAAAAAGCCATCAACACATTTTTAATCATTTTATTTTAACAACAATATTGTTCATATTCAATCATAGACTTATTTCATCAAATACACATAAATAAATAAATAAATAAATAAATAAATAAGGAAACATGAAAATGAAAAGCAAAAAGATGGCTTACCTCTATGACGAAGGTCGCAGTAGCCGTTATATAAGTGGTCTTCCTTATCTTATTGACCGCGTCTCTCTCCCTTCATGTCTTCATTCTCTCTCTTCAAACAACTTCCATGGCATCACTTTCAAATCTCCACAAACACATAGAGCACCATCGATAGAAATGAAAAAGAATAGAGAAATATAACAACCACCACATATCTATGTGAATGTGAATGTATTAGCCGCCTCACCCTTTTTTGTAAGTGCAATATCCTCTATTAGATGTTTTGAATGATGTCAAAACTAAGAAATATGTAGTATTTGTATATTAGAAGGTATCTCTCTATGTCTAAGTTTTATTCTCATACTAGGACACTTAGGGATCAAGTCAAAAAGCTTTTGGAAAAGTTAAATATATAAAAAATATGCATTTTTATGAAAAACTATGCTAGGAGTCGACTTTCCTGTGTTAGGAGTCGACTTCCTCTTAAGCAAAATTGAAAACAAATATTTTTATCAAAAAGGAGTCAACTCCCAGCAAAAAGGATTAGGCTCCCAAGCCTTTAGAGTTGGCTTCCTCTTTGAAGGATTCGAATCCTACTGAAGTTGTTTTTCATATTTTCCTCCATGTCCAAAAGGAGTTCGCTCCCTCTGATCCAAATGTCAATTTTCATAATTTTGCAACCCAATTTTTTTTTGTTTTCTTATGTACACTCACACATGTATATATCCATTCATGTATCATTTCTAAAATACGAAACCAAAAATATACAAAGCAATTATTCATCTTCATCCTCTCTCTATGCTCACACACAAAAAAATTACACATAATCATTCTTTATTTGGGTGCCATCTAGAGATAGCTTGATAACATCCAATTAGGGTTCATTATAATCGATTGGCGTTTTCCGTCAAGATCAATTAGTGATTTGAAGGTTTTGGAAAAGACTATGCAATTTGGATTCAGTTGAGTGAAAGCTTCGAAGAAAGGTGGGCTCGGCCAAAGGAGTATCATGAGAGGGAGGATCAAATTGGTAAATCTTGGGTCACAATACATTCGTGATTTAAATTCAGTCGAGTGAAGTCTTCGAAGAACGATAGTTCTTGCAAAGGAGTAGCATGAGACGAAGGTTCAAATTGAAAGTATCAGTTTCACTTGATCAAGCTCAAGATCAATGGGAGAGAAGAAGATAGAGTCAACAGTATACTTAGAATTTTGCTTGTTGGAGTGCTACTTGTTCTTTTGTATCAAAATTTTGCAAACCTTAATTTTCATTATCTCAATTTCGAATTGAGTTAAGGGCAGACGTTCCATAGCGAGGCTGGTTGAGGAATTGTCTAAAAAAATCCTTAAGTCACTCTGTTACTCTCTACTTTATGTTTTATTGCAAATTGTGAAAACTTTGATTGCGTGATTGATACATCGAGATAATATCTTAGGTTAATACCATAAATTTTTTTTGTTATTTTGATTACAATCTTTGTGATTGTAATTTGTTTCTAACATTAAAAAAATCAAACAAAAATTAGGTTTGGATATATTTCACTCCAAGTGTTCGAAAAATTTCCTTAGTTAATTTTTGTCGATTATTTCATTAGAAATTTATTTCTATACTGTGGTTTATTCAAAGTTGGTTTGCTGAAAATATATTGGTTGTTTTTCACATCATACATAAACTCATTCTATTAGTTTAATGCATATCTGATCTTTTCGATAACGGTTCGGATAGACGATTATCAATCCGGGTTTGTTTCCATGCACCATAGTTTAAACATTTTTAAAACATAATTTTGAATTGAAAATTTCATTTACGATATATTTAACCCCCTTCTAGATTGTAGCCTATCGTCAAACAAGTGGTATCACGAGCACCAATTTATCATGTGCTTCGAAATCGCTTATTAGATAATGGATTTCGAACCAAAGGGGGTGTACAATAGAGTTCCTATTTTCAATAGTGAAAACTATGGTTATTGTAAATATTGTATGCATATTCATCTTAATTATGTAGAAAGGAAAGTGTCGAAAGTGGGCCAAGGTGGTCCTTTTCAAATCACCATGACCAATGAGGTCGGCGCCACTATACCTAAAGTGGAAGCACAATGGAATGCAGATGATGAGAAAGTATAATCATATGACTGAAAAGCATGGAATATTATTGTATCTGCTTTAGGTGTCGATGAATATTACCATGTTTCTCATTGTACAACCGCTAAAGCTATGTGGGACACATTGTAAGTTTCCCATGAGGGAATCAATAAAGTCAAATAAGCTAGGATCAATACTTTGAATCAAGAGTTTGAACTCTTTCATATGAAGCATGGTGAAACCATTATATGGAAAATAGGTTCTCTCATCTTGTAAACTGCTTTAATACACTCGGTAAGCTAGTTTCCAATGAAATTTCTACTAACAAAGTGTTGAGATTTCTTAATAGGGAATAGCAACCAAAGGTTACTGCAATTAAGGGAGCTATGATCAATTGACATTGGATACTTCTACTTTGTTTTGCAAGCTTGAAGAACATGATTGTGGGATTTTTGGATCGAACTCTAGTTGGTCGAAGTACTTGCTGTAGTCGAAGAAGGTTCTAGCATGTATTTGTCAAAGATGCTTGTCGAATTAGGTTTTAGTGTTTAAACCCTAATTTGTTAAGTTAGCTTGTTTGTTAAGTTAGCTTGTATAATGGGCCTTGTGGAAAAAGCCCATTAGTTAGTATGTTAGGTTTTATTATAAATAGCATACTAGTCTCTCATCATTGCCATCACAGCAAATCCTAATTAGGGTGAGAGGGTTATTTGTTATCCTTGTAAACTTGTAATCTTGTTTTCAAAGAGAAAGTAAAGAATAGCAGTTATAACCAATTCTTGTGTTCTTCTTCTTCCTTGTTCTTTATTCTTCCCTTATTCGATACTTTGTTATTGGCATTGAATTCACAACAAATTGGTGCGGTGAGCGTGGAGAAGATGCCTTCAACAAAGTATGAGATCGAAAAGTTCACCGGAGTGAATGATTTCGGTCTATGGCGCTTGAAGATGAAAGCTCTACTGGTTCAGCAGGGTTGTTTGGAAGCGTTGAAGGGAGCGACGGCGATGGACGCTGCGCTAACAGAAAGAGAGAAGACGGCCATGATCGAGAAAGCACACAGCGCAATTTTGTTGAGCCTTGGTGATAAGGTTCTTCGACAGGTATCAAAGGAGACGACGGCATCAGGGTTATGGGTGAAACTTGAAAGTTTGTATATGACCAAATCTCTGGTAAATCGACTCTACCTGAAGCAAGCTTTGTATTCATTCAAGATGATCGAAGACAAAGTGTTGGCTGAGCAGTTGGATATGTTCAACAAGCTGATTCTTGATCTTGAAAATATTGATGTAAAGATTGATGATGAAGATCAAGCGTTGTTATTATTGTGCGCTTTGCCCAGATCACATGCTCACTTCAAAGAAACCCTCTTGTATGGAAGAGAGTCCCTGACCTTTGAAGAAGTTCAATCAGCCTTGTACTCTAAGGACTTGAACGAACGTAAGGAGCATAAACCTTCGACGGTTGGTGAAGGTTTGGCTGTAAAAGGAAAATTCGACAAGAAGAAAGGTAAAAATCAGTCGAAGTCTTATAGTGGTGACACATCTGGTATTAGATGCTATCACTGTAAGAAAGTAGGTCACACAAGAAAGGTGTGCCCTGAACGCCTGAAAGATCATGGAGGTAAGGATAATGGCAATGCAGCTATTGTCCAAGATGATTTCGAATCATCTGATGTTCTTGTGGTTTCAAGCAACAACTCGTCGAAGGAGTGGATTATGGATTCTGGATGCACTTGGCACATGACTCCAAACAAAGACTTGTTCGAGGAATTATGTGATCAAGATGGTGGATCGGTATTGCTGGGAAACAACAAAGCTTGCAAGATTGCAGGCGTTGGATCTGTGAGATTCAAGCTCCATGATGAGTCAATAAGACTGTTGACTGAAGTCAGGTATGTACCTGATTTGAAGAGAAATTTGATTTCTCTTGGTGAATTCGACAAGAAAGGATATGTTTTTCAAGGAGAGAAAAGTATCCTAAGAGTCATGAAAGGGTCGAAGGAAGTCTTGAGAGGCGTGAAGAAACAAGGCTTGTATACCCTTGAGGCTGAAGTTGTAAGTGGTTCACAAATGTTGCATCCACGAAACCTTTGTCGAAGACAGAAATTTGGCACATGAGATTGGGCCATGTCAGTGAAAGGGGTCTGGTCGAATTAGGGAAACAAAATCTGCTTGGTGGAGATAAAGTCGAAAAGCTGAAGTTTTGTGAACCCTGTGTACTTGGAAAGTCCTGTAGAATGAAGTTCAACAAAGGCAAACAAAGAACACATGGATCCCTTGATTACATCCATGCTGATCTTTGGGGGCCTGCAAGGTGTCCATCACATTCAGGAGCAAAGTATTTTCTATCCATAGTAGATGACTATTCCAGAAAGTTATGGGTATTCATCCAGAAGACTAAGGATGAAACTTTTGAGAATTTCAAAAGTTGGAAGACTCTTGTCGAAAATCAAACTGGCAGAAAGGTAAAGAGGTTGAGAACCGACAATGGCCTTGAGTTTTGCAATGAGGCGTTCGACAGTTTTTGTGTTGCCTCTGGTATTGCAAGGCACAAAACTACCGCAGGTACTCCTCAACAAAATGGTTTGGCTGAAAGGTTTAATCGAACTATTTTGGAGAGAGTTAGATGCATGTTGACTAGTGCGGGATTAAAGAAGGTGTTTTGGGCTGAGGCTGTTTCGACAGCAGCATATCTGATAAACAGATGTCCTTCGACAGCGTTAGATATGAAGACACCTGAAGAAGTTTGGTCGGGACATCCACCAGATCTCGACAAACTAAGAGTATTTGGCTGTGTAGCCTATGCTCACATTAGGCAAGACAAGGTCGAACCTAGAGCTCTGAAATGCATGTTTATGGGATACCCTGAAGGAGTAAAAGCTTATAGGCTATGGTGCCTAGAGCCAGGTCACAGGAGGTGTATCACCAGTCGAGATGTAGTTTTCAATGAAACGGAAATGGCTTTCAAGAAAACTGATGATGTTGACGAAAAGCTGGAACAGGTAGAGATTCCTGTTGAGGTGGAGCATGTTGATGCTGAAATGCGTATCCCAGATGAAGTCGAAGAAGAAACAGAAGATTCTGATGATGTTGAGGAAACTGTTGATGACTACCTATTGTCGAGAGATAGGCAACGAAGAGTCATAAAACCACCTCAGAGACTTGGATATGCAGATCTTGTAGCTTATGCCTTAATCTCTGCAAGTGAAGTTCTAGACGAAGAACCTAGAGATTATAAGGAAGTTATGAGGAGTCGAATGAAGACTGAATGGCTAAAGGCCATGCATGATGAGATGAAATCTCTTCATGATAATCACACTTGGGAACTAATCAAGAAACCTGTTGGGGCAAGGTTAGTCAGCTGTAAGTGGATTTTCAAAGTTAAGGAAGGAATTGAAGGAGTAATGTCGAAGAGGTACAAGGCAAGATTAGTCGCAAGGGGTTTCACTCAGAAAGAAGGTGTCGACTTCAATGATGTATTTTCCCCTGTTGTGAAGCACAGATCCATCCGAATGTTGCTTGCCATGGTGGCTCAGTTCGACCTTGAACTGGAACAAATGGATGTGAAGACTGCGTTCTTGTATGGTGACTTAGATGAAACAATCCTGATGAGGCAACCTGAAGGGTATGTCGAAAAGGGAAAAGAAGATTATGTGTGCAAACTGAAGAAATCTTTATATGGACTTAAACAATCTCCTCGACAGTGGAATAAGAGATTCGACAAGTTCATGGAACACATAGGTTTCATTAGAAGTCAGTTCGACCATTGTGTTTACTCCAGATTTCGACCTGAAAATTCATTTGTTATTTTGTTGCTTTATGTTGATGATATTCTGATAGCAAGCAACAATATCGAAGATGTAATGAGGGTGAAGGCTGAACTCAATAAGGAGTTCGACATGAAGGATCTGGGAGCTGCATCTAGGATTCTTGGAATTGACATTCAAAGAGATAGAAAGCAGTCGAAATTATGCTTATCTCAAGAAGCATACCTACGAAAGATTCTTGACAAGTTTGGTATGTCGAACTCGAAGCCTGTTGTGACTCCAACAAACCCTCAATTCAAGCTGAGTATTGATCAATGTCCCAGTACTGATGTCGAAAGAACCTATATGAATAGCATCCCATATGCTAATATAGTTGGTTCTTTGATGTATGCTATGGTCTGTACTAGACCCGATATAGCATATGCAGTAAGTCTTGTAAGCAGGTACATGGCGAATCCTGGAAAGGCTCACTGGCAAGCGTTAAAGTGGATTTTAAGGTACATAAATGGGTCTCTGAACAGAGTCTTAATTTATGGTGGAGCCTTGGGTGAAGATAGTAAAGCAGCAGTCGAAGGCTATGTTGACTCCGATTATGCAGGTTGTATGGATTCCAGAAAATCTATTTCTGGATATGTTTTCACTATGTTTGGAACAGCAATTAGTTGGAAAGCAACTCTTCAGAAGGTTGTTGCCTTATCAACTACTGAAGCAGAATATATTGCCTTAACTGAAGCTGTGAAAGAAGCATTGTGGCTTGAAGGTTTTGCGAAGGAGCTAAAACTTCAAGGTCAAGGTATCACTGTTAAATGTGATAGTCAAAGTGCAATACACCTGTCGAAGAACTCAGCCCATCATGAGCGAACCAAGCACATAGATGTGAGGCTGCATTTCGTCAGAGGGGTAATCGAGCGTGGAGAAGTCCAAGTGCTGAAGGTCTCGACAGATCACAATGCTGCTGATATGATCACCAAAACATTGCCAAGTTGCAAGTTTTTCCACTGTATGCAGTTGATAAAGCTGCATGAAGAAAGCTAGTTAGTGTCTCTTGATGCTGTAGAGTTAGGTCCAAGGTGGAGATTTGTGGGATTTTTGGATCGAACTCTAGTTGGTCGAAGTACTTGCTGTAGTCGAAGAAGGTTCTAGCATGTATTTGTCAAAGATGCTTGTCGAATTAGGTTTTAGTGTTTAAACCCTAATTTGTTAAGTTAGCTTGTTTGTTAAGTTAGCTTGTATAATGGGCCTTGTGGAAAAAGCCCATTAGTTAGTATGTTAGGTTTTATTATAAATAGCATACTAGTCTCTCATCATTGCCATCACAGCAAATCCTAATTAGGGTGAGAGGGTTATTTGTTATCCTTGTAAACTTGTAATCTTGTTTTCAAAGAGAAAGTAAAGAATAACAGTTATAACCAATTCTTGTGTTCTTCTTCTTCCTTGTTCTTTATTCTTCCCTTATTCGATACTTTGTTATTGGCATTGAATTCACAACAATGATAAATAGACCATTTTCTTGGAGAAGCCTGAGAAGAATATTAACAAGGAAAAGAAGGTAGACAAGAGGTATATTGCTTTTATGGCCTCTAGCTCTAAGTACTGTAATATAGAGAAAAATTATAGTGGAATAAGTGATGATGATTGTTTGGATGATACATAAATGATATTGTTTGTTAGAAGATATAATATGTATCTCAAGAAGAATAGAATGAATCATTTTGATAAAGGTCTCATCAATTATAGAAGGCAATTAAATTCCTCAAGGAAAGATGAAAGTAAGAAATAAAAGTCAAGAAGTTCATGCTATAATTATGGAAAGGTTGATCACTATAAACCGGATCATCAATTACTTAAGAAAGACAAAGGAAAGGGTCAATACAAGAAGTCTAGCAAGAATAGAAGAGCATGCATTGCTTGAGAGAGTAATAGTGAATCTTCAAGTGAATATACATCAAGGGATGATGATGAATTATAAAAACAATTGTCTCTCACCTCACTATAAGAAGAAGAAGGTTACAAAGCCTAGAAGAGCATATATTAATTGGGAAAGTGATAATGAATCCTCAAGTAAAGATAGCTAAAATAAATGTGATGCAAACATAAGCCTTTGCCTAATGGCCCATCAAAAGAATGTAAGTCACTCTAAACATGAATCTTTTGATAATATGTCTTATTCTAAATTGCAAGTTGCTTTTGAAAATCTACACGGTGAAGCCATAGATGCTTTTAAGAGGCTAGCTTCAAATAAAATAATTTCTTCATACCTTGAAACTAAAGTTTTATAAACTTAAAAACAAATGGAATCTCTTAATCAATCCATGTTAGATATTACAAAAGATAAAAATGATGATGAGGAGCCTTCTTGGTTTTGTTGTGAAACTTATCATATTTGGAAAAAAAGAGATAATATCTCTAAAAACCAAATTGAAAAAGGCTTTAGAATCAAATATTACTTTTTCTATTGATCCTACAAAATTCAAAAAGTCTTTGAATCCTCTATACAAATTGTAGTTTTGTTGAAAAGACATCAATTAGGAAAAATCTCTCTTACCATCATTTTATTTGTTACTATTGTTGCAAGAAAGACCACTCCATTATAAAATAAAAGTTTAGGAGATTTCTTGTTCCTAGAGGTGTTTTTTAATGGTTTCTTAAAAGCAACATGATTTCCCCTTACCCTCAAGGATCCAATAAAAATTGGATACCTAGCACTCTTAATTGGTTTTGTAAGATAAATGTCTTGGCTCCATGGAAAGAATATGGGTTCCTTATAGTGGATGATCAAGACATGCAATGGGTAACATTTCCCTTATTCATTGACTTCGTGACAATGAAGAATTGGTTTGTAACCTATGAAGACAAAAACAAGAGTGTCATACTTTGTAAAGGTAATATAGGTAAATCCCTCTTCAACTACTACCTCTATTGTTACGTATTATTGAAGAGCCTATATTTTCCATCTGTAATGAAGTTTATCCTAGAAAAGTTGGGAAAGGTATTTCTTTTCATAATTCAGGTATATCTTAAGAAGACATACTCAAAGAGACCAAAGAACAAATTGATCAACCTAAAATGGTGAACCTTTAGGAGGAGTAAGATGATCCTAAATATGAGAATGATATCAAATCGACAATACTCTTTGAGATATCACCATAAGTGACCACACTCTAATACTACTCTAAGAAGGGATTTTTTATGTGACAAATAATGTACTATCAAAAATGGTTGATGTAAGTCTCTTGATAATTCTATACCCATAAATTAGAACTTAAGCAAGATAAATATGGTAGGAACATTAGAGTATAAAATTTTTAAGGCACTGTTTATTGCTATTTCAACTTTCGTTCGAAAGTTCCTCGTTTTGTAAATGCATCCTCCATCTTTCATTCGATGAGGTAATATCGTTTTACTTATCTTCTTGCTAGTAAGTTTTTATTTTCTGCATTGGGTGTTTATGTCACTTGAAATTTGTTTTTATGCTTATGTGATATACTTGATGAATGATGCAATCCCATAACTGTTCACTTCCAAAAATCATCTTAAATAAAGGTGCTTATTTATATCATATTAAATAAACAAACATCATCACCATATCATCTTAAATAAATAAAGCATCGTTATAATCATACATGGGGAACCTAACTTCATCGTAGTTTAGATATTGGGGAAATACTTCTTTTATCTCATTTTATTCCATATAACTAAAGTTCATTGCGTTAGATATCCAATGATTCGAATGAAACCTCAACCTAAGTCCCAACACTCGAGTTACAGATCTTTTAAGAAAATACAGCACATCTAATCGAATTTGGACACCATCGCCCGACGACATACTTCCATTGTTTGGTGACGCTTCCATCACCACTTTCTTCGCTCAACGATGCTTGGAGAGATGCACTCCAGTAGCGTCACTCTTTTCTCCCTTTTTCCGCTCCCATTTTTTCCTAGCAACAGCCACACAACAACACCATCGCTCGATGACGCTTCTCCATCGCTCATCGACACAGTGTGAACAGGGTTTTCCTGTTCTCACTTGGACAATATATCTTAATAACTAGTATATCACAATTCTTTATGCGTGCATTCGAGTGATATTTATTTTAAGATATCAACTTTACAATTAGGTCCACCACATACATTAATAATGAGACCATCACGGTTGTTGCCAACGATGTATAACATGATAGAAACCCGACGACCACTACATCAATGTACTTGATGACATATATCAACATGAATGAGTGTCATAGAAATTTCATCAATATGATCTCTGAATCATGCTTATTTTTAACTGGTACAACTAAAGTCTTTATTGAGATCAAATTGAAGTTTGCAAATTCAATATTTGCACAAATAATACATAAATGGTTATAAAAATAATAACCTCGTAACATAAATACTGATTGATAAAAATACTTAACTTCGTCTTTTTTCTGTATTAGGATGCCTATTCGACATCTAAAATATCAGAGTCGAATATTTTAATGATTTCATCATTGTCAGATATTCTATTTGTGAGTACTAACTCTTTTAGTTTCTATAATAATCCTTGTGATTATCTCTTTTCTTCAATAATTCAATTTTGAATTATTTAAGTATCTTCTTAATAATTTTATGTACAATTTCCATATATCGTGGCGTGAAAAATACCCAAGTGTATTGCACACTCAAAATACAACATAGTTGCCACTGAACTTTATTTATTTCAAAAGGAAGAGGGGACATATCAATAAAAACCTTAATGAACGAAGATATGGTCATCACAACCAAAAGAGAATTCGAGAGTCGATTATGCAAGGGGAACGTATTAACACCCTTCATTGGATCCAGCTCATATGTATCCTCTAGTGCAATGACGAACTCAAAATTACGTAGTTCTTAGTAGAAAAGAATTGTGGGTTGATTGATTTTAGTGAACGATGTTAGGGTTGCATTCTAGATGTAAATTTTTCTTGTATGCTCGCGCGTGGGAGACATAAGCATTTGTTTGTTCCGCGGTAGAATGGATAAACATGTTTTTTCTGAAAAACGTTTGCGGTCGTGCAGGGGCGAAAAAAGATAAGTTTGATTGGTTGAGATTTATTTTATGCGGAAGCCAAGCATTAAAATGGTAGGTTATTATGGCTAGCATCCAAATACTCTAAGATTAAGATGGGTATTACACCCAACTAACCATTTTCGTCCAATTTATTTATGAAACTTGTGAGACAAATTAAGTCACATTTTCTTAATGAAAGCCAAACATCCAAATGGTAAGTTATTACCGCTAGCATCTTAATACTTGGAGATTAGGATGGATATCATGCCCAACTAACCCTCTTCATCTACCAAGGAACGAACTAAATTCGACTAATTATTGTGGTTTTGAAAGGAAGTCAAATACTCAAACAGTAGCCTATTATGGCCAACATCCAAGTATTTGAGAACTAAGATGAGTATTACACCCAACTAGTCACTTTTTGTCAACTTTTATTATGAAAAGATCACGAAAATAGTTTGATTGCGAGAAAAGAATTTGGTGTTGACCAAATGTTTGATTTGTGTTCATTTTGAAAGTGATTGAGAAGTTTGAAACATGACTTAATGTTGATCAAGTGTTTGGTTTGCTTCTGATTTTGAAAAGTTTTTGAATCGATGATCGATTTTATTTGGGTTTCAGTTTGTTTTTGAAAACATCCTTAATGCTGATCAAGGGTTTTAAATTGGAAAAAAAGTTGGTTTTAATTGACTTAAGAAAATTCAATTTCAATCATGGAAATAAGACAGATGAAACAGTGTAAGAGTATTGAAAAGTAAAGCAAGGTACAAAATGTAATGGAAAGCGGTACACAACATGTAATAACCGCTAGGAAGAAAATCAAAGCATAAACAATAATCACAAACAACACACATATGACGCACTCATTGTAATCGAACAAATTGTAACGCACATATAAGGTAACCATACTTAATAGCATTTTCATACCCCAAATTTTCCTTACCCTTCATTTGTTTTCTAGTTCCACTTGATTTCGAATAAATGAAATAACGCAGTTGGTAAGAGAGCACTTGTAAGTAATACAACTGGGAGATTTTGAGTTTGATCTCCACCTTTCCCATCTTTTTGCATTCTATTTATTTTTAACTTTCTTCTTTATCTTTGCATTATTTTCAAAATAAAAAAATCATAAAAAATATTTTTTTTATATAATTTTATTTTTTGAAAATCCTTGTAACCAGCCTTGCGATCGACTAATCCAAGAGGGATCAATCCCACCGTCCACTAGCGAGGGCCTTGTTTAAAGTCAAAATAAAGTTCTGTATGGACTGGTCCAACACAAGAATTGTTAGAACATATCATGTTCCGAACTCAGGACCTTGAGAGGAGCACACTCTAAAGACCCAAGCCTCCACCTCTAGACCAACCCTTGGGAGTATTTTCGTTTTTTATCTTATTAGTATTAAAGTTTTTATTTTTAAATATTTGATTTTATGCATAAAATATCCTTAAAAAAAAAAAAAATCAAGAATCGTTCAAATTTTTCTAATCCAATCTTCATTCATCATCAAATCAATCACAAATTGATACAAGATTGAGAAAAGTCACAAATTTATCCAGATTTATAAGCTTGCTCACCAAGACATGAACCAAATCTCAATCTACAAAATCATATAAAAAATAAATGAATCAAATTTAATTTTTTATCTAAAATTCATCTATAAATAGACCCTCAGTTTCTACACTTTTTCTCATTCATAACTCACAAATTCACTCTCCAAAAGTTGTTGATCTTCACACCGAAGAACAACAACAACTAAAACCTTAGGTCTCAATTCCATCGTCAATAAGAAAAAAGATGAATATTATATCAAAGAAAAAAGGGGGGTCTTGCACCGAAGGAGAAATAAGAAAAGCAGAAAGGAAAGGAAAAGAACGAATGAGAGAGCAACTTAATTTGATCATGACATTTCAGATTAGTATTTTTATTCATATCTTTAAGCATGTGTATGAATATTGTATTTGATATAGGTTAAAATTTACTTTTATTTGAGTTTCATTCTTTGGCATATTCGATCTTTTGGTGCATGATTGTTTTACTCATTGTATTAAAAAAAAATTGTTTTTTTTTGTCCCCTAATTTATTTAATCCAATTCATTTAGTTTTTAACGTAAATTTGATGTTTTTGTTTTAAAACCTTTTTTTTTTTCATTTGTGTAATTTATTTTTCGTTTCTTACAATTTATTTTTCTTAATTTATGTGATTTAGTCTTTTATTTATAAGAACACCATGTTTTTATTATCATTAATAATTTTTACCAAAAACAAGATTCAAGGTCCTATGTTCATGTTCACGTATTTGTTTCCCAAAAAACAAACATTACACCAAATTTCATTCAACACCACCTTCATGTTCTACACACCCCTTTCACTCATATCTACACCATTTGTTTTTAATTTGTTTATTTTTTACTTAATTTATTTTATTTTTTAGTTTAATATTATTTAGTTAATTACCTTGATTTATTAGGTTATTACTAAAATAATACAAAATATATTTAAAAAAACATGGCTTTATTATTATTAGAAAAACATAAAAATATTTTATTTCTTCTTATTTTATTTAATTTTAGTTTTTTAGGTTATTTAGACTAATTTATAGGTTTTAAAACTAAGTTAGATTAGTTATGTTTTCCTAATAAAAATATAAAATACAAAAACATATTATTTTTTTAATTAGAAAATATCTCAAAATATCCAAAACAAAACCTTTCCATCATCAAAAACAAAACTTTTACATAAATCATCATCCTTTTGTAAGTAAATCATTAACAAAAAATAAGAAGACAAAAAAAATCAATTCACACTCTAAAATCTATGTCACCCATCAAATGTTTTTTTCACTCTGTGCAATAATCAAATCCCTCTTTTGTCCTCGTACATCCAATTCAAAACACATTAATAAACTCTCGGTCTCGTGCGATGAAACACTTTTTCATAAATTAAAAGCAACTAACCAACAAAACTTCGAACTACGATGTCTATGACTTTCTCATCCCTTGATGATAGTACGTAGGCACAAGGTTGTGAAACCGTGGTGAGTCCCCTAAACTAAAACTAACCCTTTCTTATTTTACCTTTTTTTAAATAGTCTTCCTTTATAAATAAATAAATAAAGTAATTAGGCAAGATATAAATTAACATGCAAGCTTTCCCTTAACAAACACACTTTAACCCTAAAATTAGAGAAATTTCCCGTTAAGTACAACAGAGCTGGGGGATATCTAACATCTTTCCCTCACTTAACTGACTCCTAAACCCATATTCGATTGTGATGGTTGTCTTATTCTTTCCTTAGAACTTTCTCATTATTCCCCTTGTTCTCTAGGAACGAATAAAGATGGTGGATGTAACGCCCATAATTTAATTAATTATTTAATTAAATTATTTTTGGAATATTTGTGAAGTTGTATTGTGATTAGTTGGATTTATTTATTTTATTAAGTGGTGAAATAATATTAGAAGGATAATATTATTTGATGTGGACTTGTTTTAAAAGAATAGAAGAAGTAATCAAGGGGGTGTAGTAGTCTTGAGCCCATTAAGGAATAAAGAGAATAATAGGGTTATTTTATTATTGTTAGAAATAATAGAAAAAGAAGAAGCAGTAAGAGAGAAAGAATAAGGGTTAGAGAAAGAACGTGAAAGTTGTTGGAAAGGAGGAAAGAGGCAGAACAAAAATTCAACCGGAAAAATTATAGAGCGACCTTCAATCCAAGGTAAGGGTGGAGTTCTAACTCTATAATAGGGTTTATATAAATTAGTATGTGGGGTTATAGGTGAAAGATTATTTAGTTTATTATTGAATTATATATGATGTTGTATGATGAGAAATCGATGAATTATGGATGAATAACGATGTCCCGATGCTGTATAAATGATGTTGAATTATAGGATGATTATAATTGATGATTATCTAAGATTAGAGGATGTTTTTAGGGCCTAAAGTATGGAACCCGTAGTGAAAACGCAGAGAAATTGCAGAAATTATTCATGACAGAGTAGTATGTGTCGACCTCAAACATTATGTGTCGATATAAGAAGGCTTAGAGACTTAGGATGAGTCGACACGAAGGAGTCATGCGTTGATACATGAGGGCTTTCAGACTCAGGATGAGTCGATACGTAGGGGCATGTATCAATACATGCAGTGTGGTAGACTCAGTATGAGTTGATACAAGAGAGGATACGTTGACTCATGTGGCGTGTTCAGTTCAGTATGTGTCGACCCAAGACGTTATGCATCGATCCATGTTGTCTGGTTTTTGGCAGAATCAGTTTGAGAATGCTGTAACTTGAGTTTTCGGACTCCGTTTGAGGTGTCATTCGAAGCGTTGAATAGCTAACGCGATGAACTTCATTCTTAAGGATTAAAATGAAGAATAGGAAGGATAATCCTAGTATATAAGTTAGGAATTAGATTAGTTCCCGTGTTGATTGTTATGTTGATTTTTGTGAAGAATGATGAGGATGAAACGTTTATAGATTACTGTCTGATTTTTAACAGTAGGATTAATGATGATAATGATGTAGTATTATAGAATAGTAATATGCAGAGGTTTAGTAATTTAGAAGTAAGCCTTAGTTGATTAACTAGTTATATGCGAATCATGTTGTAGGCCTATGGTCAACGTTGCGAGATTGACAAATTGCTGTTGTAATGTTGTTGTGGCTGAATTGCTGTGAATTATGATGATATATGATGTTTGATGAATTGCGATGATAAATGATGTTTGATGAGTTATGATGATATATGATGTTGATGAAATATATTGAAATGCCTCTAATAATTGACAGCTATTAAGATGTAGGCTTATGGCCAACGATGATGTTGTGTTGAGATGTTGATAATTATGTAGTTATCATTACATTCATGATTGTGTCGCATACATTGCATTTCAAGATGGAGCTTGTGCTCGTTAAGATGGCATGCATTGGTGAATATTAAGATGAAGGCTTATGCCTTGTTGATGCCTCTATTTATTGGCAGATTTTTAAGATGGGAGTTCTGCTCCAATGGTACCACATGCATTTGCATAGTATTGAGTCGCATTATACGATTGCATAAAGAAGTTGTGAATTAATGTGATGAATGTGTGTTATAGTTGGTATTTCTGTTGCAATTATTATTGATTATAAGATGAGAAGTGGTGATGTTATATGATCTAATTTAATATATTAATTATCATACGTTTTATTATATTGTTAGATATCTCGCCCCTTCTGTTTGAATGTTTCCCTTATGTTGGTAACATGCAGGTAATCGAGAGTGAAGGCTGTATACCTTCAATAGTTCGAGTCGGTGTCATTGCTCTGATATGTAACACTCGGGGGGATGAACACTTGTTGCTTTTGATTGTTGATTATTCAGTTGTTGAACTTTAAGTTAATTATCATTAAATATGAGTTGTTTTGAAGTTGATGTAGCGATGGATAAAGATGTTATTAAGAATTCCGCTACGTAGATGTTTAATTTGTTGAATTAAGAGATTAAAGTATTATGATGGTTGTTCGTCCAAAGTTTAAAGTGTTATGTATCCATGTTGAATGCAATGTGTTTTTAAAGATGAATTTGTGGCATCCTGATTCGTTTGCATGAATGATTATAACTCTGATTTACATTTATAATTGTTGGGTAGAATTGGGGTGTTACAAAGTTTATATCAGAGCAAAAGGTTGGTCCGACCTTGTTGTCGAGTCGTCGTTGTCTAACAATCGAGTATTGTTAATTTGAGTTCTAACCATTGTTTATGTTGTAGTGATAAGTTAAGATGGCTGGAAGGAATGATGTTGCATTTGCTAATGCTTTAGAAGCAATGGCTCATGCGATGGAGAATCAACCGAATACTGACGGAAATGATGGATCTCGTAGTTTGGCGACTTTCTAGAGAGAGAATCCTCATACGTTCAAGGGAAAGTATGACCCGATGGAGCATTGGAGTGGTTAAAATAGATTGAGAGAATATTTCGTGTGATGGACTGCACTCCAGCATAGAAGGTTCGGTATGGTACTCATATGCTAGCAGTCGAGGCTGATGACTGGTGGCTAGAGACTTGTCAGAGATTGGAAGTTGCAGGTGAGAATGTCACTTGGGCTGTGTTCTATAGGGAATTTCTGAGGAAGTACTTTCCTGAAGATATTCGTGGTAAGAAGGAAATTGAATTCCTTGA